>CM077103.1:19541604-19568727 GCA_039619505.1 Cimex hemipterus | reverse complement strand
AGAGAGAGAGAGAGAGAGAGAGAGAGCGAGAGAGAGGGAGGGAGAGAAGGAGAGAGAGAGAGGGAGAGAGAGGGCAAGAAGGAGAATTGAATTGGTACGGTTTATTTATAAAACTCGCAGATTTAGATAATACTGACCTTACTTACACTCAAGTATTCAAAGGCTTTTCAAAAGACATTTAAGAAAATATAAAATGAAAGAGAGAGAAAAATCTGGAGAGGTAGATAGAAAGATAGATTGATTGCTTTGGTTAAACAAGCAACCACTTAAGAAGAGAAAGAAACAGAGCCACAGAGAATGAAAGCATGAAGAGAGAGAGAGAAAGAAACAAAACAGATAGATTTATAATTTTGACAAATATTACAAATTTCTTTTATTGCGTATTTTTAAAAATTAGTTTAAGAGAGAAACGGGGAGAGCGACAGAAAGGGAATAGTGATATGGACAATTAGATAGACTCATTGATAGAGAGTGAGAGTGAGAGATGAAGAGGGAAACTTACATGTGTAAATATCATTATTTACCTCGTCCTCATGTAGGCAATCCAATAAAAATTGGAAGTTATCGTTACGGCTACTATAAACCCGTACATAGGTTGAGAGAGAGGGGGTGGGGGGAGGGAGGGAGAGAGAGCGTGAGTGAGGACGAGATATGAAGTAATTTGGTTCCCTTACTGGCATTAACGACATATAAAATTTCAACAGCAAAGTTAAATCAGTAATTTTTTTTAAATTTATTAAAGAGTATGGAATTTAATTAATAAAAAAGTAATCGATTTTGTTAAAAACAGAAAGTTTTTCTAAGTAATATAAATATTTGTGTAGGTTTTTTTAAATTTGTTAAAGTCTCCGGAATTTAAATAATAAAAAAGTAATCGATTTTGTTAAAAATAGAAAGTTTTCCTATGTAATATAAATATTTGTTTAGGCTGAAATTAAGGTACGATGCATGACTACGGTGTTTTTTTCTATTTTATTATGAACAAGTCTTTTAATTAATTCTTTACGCTTAAATGTATGTTGTTGAGTAATGCTGTGCATAATTTTAAATCGTTAATTCTCGAGTGGACAGAGAAGAATGTTGAAGTTGAAATTTCCCCACGTTCATTCAGGCCAATTCAGGCCCATTTAACCCTCCCCTCAGGTAAAATTTACATTTAAACCGCTTGCCAAATTACTGGTCTTATCTAGGATTAAATTTTACATTATACAACTTCACCTGTGACATTTTTGCCCGGCAGAGGGAATCTTAAAATTTTAGTTTTCCTATAAGTTGGGGTGATTTTTATTTTTTTTATTTTTTTTTTGCTAGAAATCATACTCGTATAAATAGTCTTCATATACGAATAAAATTTATAAAAACGACTGGATTTTGGAAAAAATATATTTGTTTAGTTATCTGCTAATCAATCTCAAACTCATCAAACGACAATAAATATTTTTTTAACTCACGTATTTTAAATCATTTCATTCATCAGTAACAAATAGTTGTACATTTTAGAAGCATATATTTTGAACCGGACGTGATCCCTCTTATTTTTGAAAATAATCAACCTTTAGAAAAAAAAAATACAAAGTTAATTTACAGAAATATAATTTGATTTTAATAACCCAAACACACTCTTCTATTTTACATAAGAAAGTACAAAAAGTACCAACTCAAGAGAAAAGCGCACATTTCATTCAATTGAGTTTATTTTCCTTTGAGCAAAACCTTGGACTAAAACTCGTTTAAACAGTACCAATTTATTTACTGATCTGCAGTGAAATCATGTTTTTTGGGTAAAAACCGAGTCACAAAAATATAAAATCCATTTTTGAAATCGAGACAAATTGATACTATTTGTTTGAACATGTACATTATTTGTCGAGATGGCCCTAATCTGGAATAATTTAGGATGCAAAAATGTCTTGTCTTTTTATTTGTTTTAGAATGAAGTGTACGATATTTAATAATAGTAATGACCAGCTAGGAGAAAAATCTAGTAGCTCGCTATAAAAATGTTGAAAAATTGATTTTTATCAACATTTAACATTAGTAGTTTAATTGGCAATTAATGGTTAACTTCCGATTTTTACCTTTTTGAATCTAACCGTCTGGTTTCTGCTAAAAAATTATTTAATTTTCAACAGGCATGTAACACTGTTTTCCCATGGTTTTTCCCTTGGTCAATGGATTTTTTATATTGGCCAAACGGTATTTAAACTATATATTTATCACCCTTACAATTCCAATATCGAAATGTTCAAATTAATAACAAGTAATACCTTTTTCTAGCATTTTTCAATCAACTGAAACCTTTTTTCAATCAAATGAAACCTTTTTCTATCAATTGAAGCCTTTCTCAATCAATTGAAACTTTTTTCCAATCAATTGAAACCTTTTTTCAATCAATTGAAACTTTTTTTCGGTCAAGTGAAACCTTTTTCGAATCAACTGAAACCTTTTCGAATCAACTAAAACCTTTTCAAGCAAATGAAACTTTTTTTCAATCGAATCACAACTTTTTCCAATCAATTGAAACATTTTTCAAGCAAAATAAATCATTTTTCAAGTAAATGAACCTTTTTCCCATCAACTGAAGTTATCTACTATCTATCTATAGTATATCTATATACATCTATCTATATATCAACTACAATCTACAATCAAATGAACTTGTTCTATCAAATGAAACGTTTTCAATAAAATGAAACCATTTTTCAAGCAAATGATCCTTTTCCCAATCAACTGAAACCAATTTTCAATTAAATGAAACTTTTTCAATCAAATGAAACCTTTTTCCAATCAATTGAAACCCATCTTCAATCAAATGATACCTTTTTCCAATCAATTGAAACCGTTTATCAGCCGAATGATGTTTTTTTCGGCAAATGAAACTTTTTTCAATCAACTGAAACCATTTTTCAATCAAGTGAAACTTTTTCAACAAATGAAACTTTTTTAAAAATCAAATGAAACCTTTTTCCAATCAATTGAAACCAATCTTCAATCAAATGAAACTTTTTCCAAGCAAATGAAACCCTTTTTTCAATAAAATGAAACCATTTTTCAATAAAATGAATTATTTTTCAACCAAGTGAACCTTTTTCAAGCAAATGAAACTTTTTCCAATCAACTGAAACAAATTTTCAATGAAATGAAACTTTTTCCATCAAATGAAATCTTTTTCCAATCAATTGAAACCAATCTTCAATCAAATGATACCTTTTTTTCCAATCAATTGAAACCATTTTTCAGCCAAATGATGTTTTTTAGGCAAATGAAACTTTTCTATCAACTGAAACCATTTTTCAATAAAGTGAAACTTTTTCAACAAATGAAACTTTTTTAAAAATCTAATGAAACCTTTTTCCAATCAATTGAAACCAATCTTCAATCAAATGATACCTTTTTTCCAATCAATTGAAACCTTTTTCAAACAAAAGAAAACATTTTTCAAGCAAATGAACCTTTTTCCAATCAACTGCAACTAATTTTCAATGAAATGAAACTTTTTCAATCAAATGAAACTTTAAAAAAAATCAAATGAAACCTTTTTCCAATCAATTGAAACTAATCTTCAATCAAATGAAACTTTTTCCAAGCAAATGAAACCATTTTTCAATAAAATGAATTATTTTTCAACCAAGTGAACCTTTTTCAAGCAAATGAAACCTAAAACCTAATGATAATAATTATGCCGAAGAATAAATAAATGGCATTATAGTACTAACATTGATTTTTATGATGTTTGAGTATTAATTTTACAATAATTAAATCGTAAGGTTTAGGTACACGAACATTTCTTGTGAAGATTCGTATTCATCAAACTTTTCTACATTCACCCCGTCGAAGTTTAATTAAGTGCAAGAAGGATGTTTGTCGATTCTACCAACTACTGCAGTGTCAACTTCCGGTAGTTTTAAAATTAAGTCTGAAACGTAATTAGTACAGTCAGTAGTTGTTAATTGTTGATGATCTCTGGAAGATAATTGTTGATGTTGACAGAATCGCCAAACATCCTTCTTGCATTTAATTAAACTTCGACTCGGTGGATGTAGAAAAGTCTGATGAATACGGATCTTCACAAGGAATTTTCTTACGATTAAATTATTGTAATAATTATTGTAACTTTCAATCATATTAAAAATTATTGTAAGTCCTAAAATGTCATTTAATTATTCTTCTACATAATTATCATTTTAGGCTTCATTTGCTTGAAAAAAATTCCATTTGGTTGAAAAAAAATTTCATTATACTGAAAAATGCTATATACAAATATATTTTTGAAAATCAGCCTTCTGCTGCTCTCTCACGGTTGAACCAGCAGTGAGCCGAGCTGACCCGTTTCAACCAGAGAATGCGCTGCCAGTCGGACCTTGGCAAGTTCAACAACCCAAGTCATTTTGAAACCAGTGTTTTTGCCGACGCCACTCAGCGGAAGTCTGTTCTACCCAGACTGACTTTAAAGGCGCGCATTTTAAAATTAGACCAAGGATAGAAATAATGACGAGTTGTGTTTCTCAGGTGTTCTTTTGGTTGCCGCACTAGAAGGGATCTTCTGTAGAAGCTAGAAGAGGTTTCTATGGATTAATTGATTTCACGCTAATAAATTACTTTTACGACCGAACAGTAAACACGATATCAAACGTTAAATGTACTAATACGACAACAATATTGTATTATTATTCAGGGTTTTATTGACGTTATTTTTCAGGTTCATCATCATTCATCAACCCAAGCTTAAGTATTTATAATATCTTCAACAGTCCAATACCAATAAAATTATATAACTTGTCTATTTTCCTTCTTAAATAAATTTCTTTTTCAGTATTCTTTGTCTTAGTTGACTAAAACTAGTCGAAGTCTTCTACGTAAGGAGAGCCTCTTCGGACAATTTCATAACTAAAGACCAAAAATGTAATGTTAAGAAACCAAAGAATACTGTTTTGTAAAGATCGAATCGTTCATATAACAAGGAACAAGTATGCAGTTTTCTTTGATTTACTAAATTGCAATTAGTGCAATTTTATTTGGGTAGTGGTGGTTAGGGAATTCCTTGTAATTTATTTGCCGATATAAATTAGAATGATAATGTCCGAGAACAGCGTAATTTGATATTGGCACAAACGGGAAAAGTACAATAAAATAATATTAAGAGAATTTGTCTTGATTCACCCCGCTTATATCCCTGACGTCGCACTACGCATTTAACAACGAGGCTCTGAGGGATATATTTAACTTCTGCACACCCTTCGAATTTGATTTAGCCAAAATTTGAAGAAACGGAACTAGTCATCGAGTTGTCACATCCTAGTTTCACTCCCTTATTACCTGCTTTTCATATGTTCCGTCTTAATAGTGAACATTAATTGGAAAGTAGGGCATTTCGAAAGCTGTGTACTTTACGATTTCAAAATCAAATGACAGTATGATAATCAACTTCTGCGCATTATTCGAGTTTGATTTAGGCAAAGATTGTCAGAATTGAAGAATCAACGTCTTGCCACACCCTGCTTATATCCCGATTTCGAACCACTGCGGTAATGTAACGTTTATCAGACTGAAGTCCCTTTTTCTACATTACTAAGGACATTCCAGGCTCTGAGTTGAATGAAAAACTTCAGCAAATCCTTCTAGTTTGATATAGTAGAGAATATAGTAAGCGTTCTACCACACCAAGTTGACCCTTGACGTCGAGCATTTTCCATATAATGCTATATATTTTGAAAGTAGGCAATTTGTAAACTACATTCCTTTGTAATTAAATGACACACGAATTAAGCTCATTTTTCAAATTTGATTAGGGTCGATTTCGCACTGGCCTGACGGATCATCAGCGGACATTACAAAACTGAACTACTTTCCCGGCAATTTCCTGAAGATATCACATCGAGTTTGAGTACCAAGCTCCTCCTTGGCCTTTGAGCAAGGCAAAGTATAATAAAAGAATATGAATAAGAGCGCTTTTAGACTTCCATTTTCCGGACCCCGCAATAAACGGACATTTTTCTTTAGATATAAAATTTTCAACGGGATGGACTCTAGCTCCGAGTCTCTCCCTGGATAAGTTTTGATCTGGAAGCCAAGGTGATTGATTACACGTGTGAATAATGTCGAACAATAAAAAAAACTCCTCTTTGCCCACTATACATACAAGAATAAACAAAAAGTAAAATGCCCAGATCGAGTGATATTGCGTTTCAATTATTCTTGAAATCTTCCGCACCGTCTAGTTTTGCTTAAGGCAGAATTGGTAGAAATGGGAAGAATCTTGTCTCAACATGCTTATGACCGTAACGCAACCCCGGTCTATCTTGGTGGAATGGAATGTGGATGGATGGATACCAGGGACTGGAGGAGTTCCCTCCTGAGCACTTCAGCTGTACAGCTTATTGTACTATACCCTGGCTCCATTTTTGGGGGAGGGCTCACAACACAAAATGAGCCCCCGTTGTACCAGTGTTCTTCCATCGAAGAAACTCATTTTTGAAGGGGTTGGGACCAGGTTCAGGGTCGCTGAGATCCAGTCCCGCCCCTTCCATTGATGAGTGCCGTGTCAATTTGTTTTAATTGCGGCCACCGGTCCCCTTAGGCGTCAGAAAAATTCCAGAGGTGACGGTGGGGATCGAACCCACGACCGCGGGGTCTACTAGCCGAGAGTCTAGTACCGCCCCCCCCCCTATCTCGGTCTATGTGTACAAATGTATATCGTTTCAGGTCTTCTAAAAAAGTTGAACAGCGAAAATTAAAGGATAGTGTTCGGATCCAATGGCTTATGGTTTAAAGAAATTCATGTGCTTTATATTAGTTTTTAGACACTACATCGTTTGCAAATTTCGTTTGACGTTTCATCGTCTCTCATCTTACTGGCTGTATATTTACAGACCAAAAATATAGACCGTTTCTTGAACGAATAACGAGAAATTAACAGAACTGTTGATTATCAAATACGTATCAAATTTTGTACGTCACTCTGCATATTGAATGAAACGGTTTTTGAATAATTTATTCCATAATACATTATATGAACGTCAAGCAATACACATCGTATTTCATCAACTTGGTGAAATGTTAACCTGGCACGCCCGCTGCTTCCTGCGGGTCAGTTCGTGCCCAACTCATCAACATTTTTCGCTGTTGCAACATATCTTTTTTTAAAGTTAATACGTAGCTTTTTCTTGAACAACAATGGAAAAAACGCGATAGATAATTACTGCGTACCGCTCTATCTATCCGTTTCCTTTCTTTCTCTATCAACCTACCTATCTCTTTCTCCTACCTACTTCTATTGTTCTATATATATCCATCAATCAAATCCTCATTCACACTCTTTCTGTATAAATTTATAATAAATAAATAAGTAGGGAAAACTCATAAGGTGGGGTTGAGACAGGAAGTTGATGTCCGAGTGGATCGAAGTCACGATTGTTTAAGTGACAGAGGAGCAGCGTATCTAGCCGAAGATCGTGGGTTCGAATCCCAAAGGTCTTCACAAAAAAGTCTTCCTCAGATAAGATATAGTAACCCATCCTTAACTAAATCTTGTGAACTTGTTTTCAATTTAACACGGTTTGCATTGATATCTTGTCAACATCCGTGGGCTAAATGTTTCCGGCAATTTATAAACCATCAAAGTGTACAACTTTAAGATAAAAACGAACAGTATTGAGTGGACAATTGTCCTTCCGGCTCGGCGAATTTACGGACAGATATTACGGACGGAAAAGCCAACAATTTTTACACAAAACCGTTAAAATTCTAAACCGTTCTACATTCCACAAGGTGTTGAGCGCTAACGAGAATTTTTTTTTCCATTATGCAAAGTCTAAACGGTCTTGAAATACGCGCGTTCCACACATGGAAGAATTTACACCCTTGGTGCTCAATTCCACGGAGGCAAATTGCTAGAAAGATTTTTGGAATGTTGAAACATAAAATGCTTCAACTTACGGGTTACATTTTCCTATAAGACATTATTAATATGTATATTGGAAAACGTAAGATAACTGTTATACCAAAGGTAGGCCAAAGAAGCCAGACAAAAATGTAAGACGACACCGTGGTGCAACATAGTTTATGACAACTCTCTATTCTAATAATAGGACTACAGAAAAAAATCAAACCTACAAAAAAGAGAACTGTATTAACAAATTTTCATATAACCACTGAAGAAAATCCATACCAGTCCATATACACAAGAACCCACAACACAAGCAATTTCGGAAATGCAATAGATAAAGAAACCTCTCATAAACATGCCCAACCAAAAAAAACAAGCAAAAAACAGACAAGAACAGAAAGAGAGAGGTTAGCAGTCACCCAAGTGATTCATACTACGGATAAGCATCTAAGGTCGACGCTTAGAAAGCATGGTAGCCGATGTTCGATGTTTTCAATATCAAAGTTAATGTGCCGATGTTTTATAGTTATGTGGTGACCGTTGATGGTGGACTGCCGATGTTTTATAAACGTTTTCAGTATTTCCTAATTTCCACTTTTGTGAATAGGAACTACCATACATACATACCCCCCCCACATTCTTCTGATATAAAAATCAGAACCTTACAGAAGTTGTTCAATTACAGTCACATCTGTTCGCTCTGAACGATTATTTTCCAAGGGTAGACAGATTATTTGGAAAACCACAAATTGACTTCAAAGCAACTGTTTTTTAATTGCGTTTCATTGCAAAAATTGAATACATTAATTCTAATAAATTAAGGATAAGGTTGATTTTAGTTACATACATGTTGAACCTTTACTTTTTATCGAACAAGAAACAGCAATGGGGCTTGGGAGGACTACGGATGTTTTCCAAATTATCGAAGAAAAACAGGGAGCGATTTTGAATAAACATCACAGACAGAAAATACTTTAACAACAGACGTATTTTATTGAAATAGGACCGAGAGATCTATATATAGCATTTTTCAATCAAATTAAACTTTTTGCAACCAAACAACATTTTTTCAATCAAATTAAACCATTTTTCAAGCAAATGAAACCTTTTTAAATCAAACGAAACTTTTTTCAATCAAATGACACCTTTTTTCAAACAAATGAAACCTTTTTCCAATCAACTGAAACTTTATTTTTTCCAAAGAGATGAAACCATTTCTCAAGCGACTGAAACCTTTTTTCAATCAAATGAAACTTTTTCTCAATCAATTGAAACTTTTCTCAATCGATTGAATTTTTTTTCAATCAATTGAAACTTTTCCCAATCAATTGAAAGCATTTTTCAATCAAATCAAACCTTTTTCATTCAAACGAAACTTATTTCACTCAAATGGATTTTTTTTCCATCAATTGAAACCATTTTTCAAGAACATGATACCTTCTTTTTCAAGTAAATGAAATCTTTTTTCAATTAAGAGAATTTTTCAATCGATTGAAAGCATTTTTCAATCAAATGAAACCTTTTTCATTCAAACGAAACTTATTTTACTCAAATGAATTTTTTTCAATCAAATGAAATCATTTTCCACGTAAATGAAATCTTTTTTCAACCAAGTGAATTTTTTTTCCATCAACTGAAACCATTTTTCAAGAACATGATACCTTCTTTTTCAAGTAAATGAAATCTTTTTTCAATTAAGTGAATTTTTTTCAATCAAATGAGACCCTTTTTCAAGAACATGAAACCTTGTTTTTCACGTAAATGATAATAAACCCTAATAATTAAGTAGATGAATAAATCAATGACATTATAGTATTAGCAATAATTTTTTCATTTCCTTGAAAAAAGGTTTCATTTGCTTGGAAAAAAAGCGCATTTGATTGAAAAAAAGATTCATTTGACTGAAAAATGTTATATAACTATAAACGAAACAAAGGCAGAAATAATTCCTAATAAATGCTATTAAAAAATAAACGTGATTTTTATTAATTAAGTTCCTAACAATAGACTTAAGTTCAGAAATCGCAAAGTTTTAAAATTGTTTGTTATGTTTCTAAACTGGCGCATAAAAATAATGCATAAGAAAATATTTTGTGGTTTTGTGGTTGGTGGACAAAAAAAAACCATCGATGAGTCCAAAGTCTAAATCGACTAAAGGTCAATCCGACCACGAAACCTAATAAATTGTATTAAGGATATTGTTGGTTTTAGTCAAGTACATAAAGCTTTACCTTTTTTTGCAGCAAGAGCCAGAAATTGGGCTTGTGTGGATTACGAAGCGGTAGAGCTGCTCGACTATGAGGTTCCGGTGTTTAATCAATGGTGACCATCGATGGATTTTTTTATCAATGCTCATCCCTAATTCATACAGAAAGAGAGAAAGAAACATAGCACCTGTCTAAACTATTTGTGACTAATGTGTTCTGGTAGAAAACAGAGTACACACTTACTATTTATATTGGGAGGTACGCCGTCGAATACGTTGTGAAATAATGGTGACCTTTTGGCTCATACTTTTCCCAGTTCCTTAGGGTTGGTTAAATGAATCTTTCTTTTAGGAAGAACTTTACTGCCATTGTTACAGATTTTTTCCTTGATCTTGGTACCATGGGTTGTGTCTGTTTCTTCCTTCTCGTTGGAAACCTTACAAATGGGCCATCATTTAATATTTACTTTTACTCTGAGTAATGTGTTTGCCGGTTATGGGTAAGAGTAATCACGAGTTCAAAGGGTCTGGAACACTTCTCCTTTTGTCTTACGTCGGCCCTTTGTGAAATGGAGGAGTCTGTCCAAATTGTAGGTTTTGGGCTTGAAAATGTCTTGCAGTCCACGTGCCAGTTTATCTACTTGTTCATTACCCAGAATTCCTTTGCCACCTGATATTGTCATGTTATGTTTTCCAGGTATTCGAAGAGAATGCTGAACGATTAGAAATATAAAGATTAAATACACACATAAAATTTACAAATTCAACAACAAAAAGTGACAGTCAATTAACTCACAAAAAATGTACGCTCGTTAAGGACAAAAACAATGGAAAACGCCCTGAATCAACCATCGCGACAAGTGCACACAGGCGGATATCTTGAACTGAATCACCAGTAGAAAAGATATGGTAAAATATTCTTAATGGTAGAACGATTATGTAATAAAAATAATAAAATAAATTAACTTCTTTCTTCTTAGTTGCTGTTGAGTCATTGTCCTTGAACCCACTCTCATGCATATCTAGAAGGCCATGGATCTGAAGAAGACACATGATGAGGTGTCGAAACGTAGGAATAAAAAAGAAAACAGACGGGCTTAGTTAGTAGTAAACAGCAGAGTTTCAAATAAATAATAACAAATACTATTTATGACTAGTAATAAAATCTAACAAAACTTAATTCATTCTAATTATCTCACTTATGCAAAAGAAATACGACCAGATGTGATCAATGAAACATATACAGATTATAGCAAAAGCAAACTACGTTGAGCAAAAATAAATTATTAACTAAAAACTTGAAAACCCCCTAAAACCAATCATGTACGTAAAGTTAAGGTTAACCATAATAAAAGTAACGCTTGAAATGATATTACATATATATTTTATAAATGACGTTATTGATTTTTAAAGGACCACTGCAAGGGCTGATTGAAATATCATTACTCAATTGACACCCAATCGATTCCTAAGAGCTCGTCAGATATAAAACCAGATCCGGAGCGTCAACTTGTGTTCTGTATCTGTCCAAGGGATCCGAAACAGGTTATGAGATGTGAAACACTCATGCTTTCCTTGGGTAAAACCAGTAGCGGTGAATGGCACTGACAGCCGGGAACAAATTGAAGAAGACACACGTGACAGTATTGCATAACTAATGGTTGATGGATCGACAAGGGGTGCAATTGTTCGATTAACACCGGAAGTTCCTAGATATCATAAAATTGACGGATTTAAAATTCAACAAGGGTGAGGAGACACGAGCAACTCCTGTTTTCTGAACTCAATCTTAACGGGCAAACTTTGCGTGAATTGATAAATTATTCGGAAAATTAACCATAAAACCGTCGGAACATTCTCAATTAAATGTCCAAAAATCATCATTAACAAACGATTATTAACGAATGCATGAATTGCAAAAACTTCGTCTTTCAACATACACAAAAAAAGTGTTTTCTGTGACCTGTACTTCAATAATTTGTTGAACTCGATAGGAACCGTCAAGAATGAAGCATTTTAGAAAAAAACCTTTTTCAATTTTTGTCGACGTTTCGACCTTCATTCAGATCATCTTCAGAGCCTGGACGAATTACAAAACATATCGATTTGAATAAATACAATACAGATGTAAATATAATTTTGAACTAAGTATTTCAGACGTACAAAAAATGTGTTGCTATTCTTGCGGTGCCCAAAAACAATTTAAAAAAAAAAAAAAAAAAAAAAACATCACACTTAGAACTTCGAGCTCGCCTTCTAACTTAAGTACGCCTTAACTTAGGAGTAACTTGGACTCTAAGCAACTTGACCCTGATTCCCTCAACATTTTCGATTCTTGCGATGAGGTGATATAATTAACTTCTTGCCGAGAAACTTCGATTCAGAAGAATCCCCAAAGGAAAAATCAAGAGGGTTCAAATCGGGTGAACTTGAGGCCATGGGATAGGACCACCGCGTACAACATGATTTATACATATACATGATTTACATATACATGATTTGTACATATATATGCTGTATGTATGTGTATATATATATATATATATATATATATATATATACCGCGTAAAGATGATATATAACCTTCACATACTTACACACTGCTGGAGAAAAAGGGGTGCTCCGTTGTTGAAAAATTATCTGTCGTCTTATGTTCAAAGGAAAGACTGATAAAAGAGCAGGCAATTCATAGTTTACGCCAGACAAAGTTCTCGGGAGTCCAAGAAAATGGGCGACAATAACACATCCAATGACTCTTACCGACTCATGACGAAGAAACGTCGTTGGCATCTCTGCTGCCTTACCAAACGGGGTTTTTCGGTCGCTGGTAATGTCTGTTGCGTACATTGTACATGCCTTCTCTTGTGAAAGTGAATTCGTCTGTTCATAAGATACGACGTAAGAAATATGGTACGTTCAATAGCCACCGGCAAAAATCAACTCTCTGCTGGTGGTCATTTCGTTTCAAATTTTGCACCCTCAACAATGGCAGGTATAAGTGCACAATTTTTCCCGATGATATGGATCCCAAACTCTCCATTGTGAAACAGAAACTATACACGCACGTATTTCGGGATCACTAATAACAGAATGCAAAATTTCCTCATCTACATCAATTCGCTGATGACATTCGATCGTTTTCCGAATCAAAGAACCAGTCCCCGCAGCCTCTGATGTTGTTGGAAAGTGCGATATACTAGCGTATCGGTATGAAAAACGAGAGGCAGTAGCATTGAAGTTGCAGTAACCGTAATGAAATGCCTATCAGCAAGAGGTTTATTAGGAAACAAAGACAACAAATTTAACTTACGTGAGGACGTTGACAGATAACATAAAGCAACTTATTGAGCCGAACCTGAACTGTCATGAAACGCAAGAGTTGATTGTGCGTGACTTCCCTTTAACGACACTAGTTTTTTCAATAAAACGCCGCCAAATTCTTGGGCCTTCCAGGAGCGCAATCCAAAAATGTATATATGGGCATGTCGCTGGAAGCTAAGTGATTGAAGAATTTTTGGGGAAAATTACAAAGCTTCACGAGGTTGTAGTTATTAACAGTTATCAATCCAATATTTAAAAACAAAATCCAAATGTCAACATTTTTGTTTTTTCTGAATTTTTCTTGTTTGTAACCTAAATTACGTTTTCTTACAGCAAATTTAACGTTCTTTCCAGTGGTATAAACCAGATTTTTCAACAGTCAGTAATTCTGATGTTTATACGCAATTTAGTGACCCTAAGTAAAAAAAGGTACATTTCAAGCGCAAAGGCGTGTTGATAAATGCTCAACAAGCTACAGAACCTTTTCACAAATTTTTCTAAATAATTTGATAAGAAAGTTGAACATATTACGTCCATACTGCATAGATAGAACACCGGAAGATAAGTCATTTTATAATCCTATCAAGTTGTAATTTGATATTCTCGGAGTGTAATTGCGCGTTTTGTTCGTTGGGCAACCGGATATTCTCGTCATTAGAACTAGGACGATTTTTCTATCTTAATGCCGGAGCGGATAATTTTTAGATTTGAAGAAAGCCCGTTCGAACATCACACCTGCCTTCTTTCATCCTGGCGGGTTAAACAAATCGTATTATTTATAGCCAATTAGACATTTTTCATCCATTCAGCTTTGGATTTCATTGGGGATTGCGTTTTAAAAGGCATCTTGTTTTGTTAAATAATATGATAATTTCTGGCACAGTTTCTATTGTCACCGTTTGGAACGTTTTGGTGAGCCTGCTGTTTTGGTCTCATCGCTTCTCATCATCTCCAGTGGTGGGCCCGTGTGTGTCGTGTCCGGAATAAATGTGAAGTTGACGAGACTAGCAGATTACATAGTACAGCACACAAATCTAGACTACAATGATAGGCAAATAACAGCAAGGATTTGCAGACCAAAATTACCAGAAACGACCAAGCAAAAATTCCAGAATTAAGAATGTTTTAGAATATCCAACATGTTAGAAAACAATAATCAATGAGTACATTTGTTTTAGTTCATATAATCATATTCTTATTTTAGTGTCTACCAATATTTTAGTAGTTACCATCGTTTTGGTCGGCCTATCCTTGCTGTATTGGTTTGATGCCGTTTAGTATTATCAGCGGTGGGTCGGTGCGTTATTCACTGAGTCGAGTCCATTCTAATGATCATGACCAAAATCTAACAGATTTCGCTGTACAGTATACCAATATTGATTAGTGTGAGAGACAAAATAATCAAGAATTTCCAGAACAAAATTACCATAAACGACCAAAACAGGAATATATTAAAAAACAGTAATCAATGAGTAAATTTATTTTAAAACCATTCATTCATATCGGTGAAATGTGGTCATAGACATTCATTACAAAAAGACGGTCAATTTGTGTTGAGATATAGTTAGGAACGATTTATTGAAATTTTCTCTCTATTCTGAAATATTTCAGCAAAAGGAACAAAAGGCTAAGCTCTGAAAATAGTTCCGCCAGTGAGAAAACCAAAATAATTTACTCTCCTAGCCGATCCCCTGAAGAGCTATGAACAACACTAGAAATACGAGATGTTTAAATATAAGAAAAATGATGCCGTATACACAAAAAAAAAATCATTAGAAGTTGCAAAATATAATAAATAATTCGGTGTAGCTGAAGACAGAAAGATTTTCCAGATAGGAAAACATCGAACGGTTCAATTATATCCCACTCTTGCCATAACCAAATTTGGCGAGTTATCTCGGCAAACAGCACCAATAGTTTGTATAACTGACGACCAGGTTATATTTACGGTCAGCTTTGCTGTAGACGTCTTTAGAGCGAGATGAGATATGACTGCGACACACAAATAATTTTGGATCCTTTCTCTCTAAAGTACCACTAGAAGTCCCTTCAAAACTGTATAATGTTCAAATTTATTCAAATTGTTCGGAAATCGTGAGATGAGGAAAAACATTTTCTTTATCGAGCCAACGTTTCGATCTTTATTGAGATCATCTTCAGGGCCTGAGATTTACAAACATTGTTTAAATTTAACAAATACATGTAAGATGTGGAAAAAATGCAAAAAATATTTTTTCATATTCAATCAAAGTATTTCTACTCACTCAAAGTGTTTGTTTTCTACGTAATTCTTGCATGTTGTGTTGAGAGTGCGATATTACTGTTTTATGTTTATATATTTGTATCTTGACGATAAAGAAAATGTTTTTCTGAAATCTACATCACACCAGACCACACCTCACGATTTCTGCATAATTCATTACATTCCACACATCTGACATAGTCTAATATTTCAACAATTTAGCTTTCCTTTTCTATTTTCTCCTATTTCCTAAAAAATTCCTATTTCTCCCCGGCTATATAATCCAGAAATGATAATCTGGCCGACCCATTACCAATTTATTTGTTAAATGAAAACAATGTAAATCCCAGGCTCTGAAGATGATCTCAATAAAGATCGAAACGTCAGCATGCAATCTTTTAATTAACCGGCCACCACCCCTGATACTACTATGGACTGAATGAGGCTATCTATGAAAAGGGCAAATAAAAAAGGACTTAACAGGCAATTCTGTCGGATCCCGTTTTTGACCTCAAAATATTAATTTGAGCACACTCCAACCAATATATCTTCAGGCCTATTATGCCGTCGAATTAATATCCACAGTTTTTGCACTTTTGTACTTAGACAACACCTACACACAATTGCAGAAAATACTGAATGATGAAAACGGGGAACGTTGAATAAACAAAAAATATGCGTCGATCTTGCCCTGTTACAATGTTAAGTTGGGTCGTGTTGCGTTACTAACTAACATGAAGGTATGTGACTGTGTGATAATTTATTGCCGTGTTGTGCGGTCTAAGAATTTAACTCATGCGTGCGAGTCTTGTTCTTTCTGTGTAAAATTACGCTTAATTTTCTAAGGTGATGACTTACCTTCCATGACGTAAACGATGGAGCCGACATCTCCTTCTTTTATAATTAGCGAACCAGCGGGATATTCGACCGGGTACATGCAGTCCACTATCTCGCGGATCTGCGTGATCTCGAGATTCTTCATGAAATCATTGTCGAGTATGGCGGTCTTGATGAGTTCCCGTGATCTGAAAAACACAAGTTCTATAGTAGACACAGATTTAAAAAAAAAAACACAAAAAAACTTAATTGAAAGGTAAATTTTACTTTTTCAACCGAATCGAGGTTTGTGATTAAAATCTACTGAATTCATTTGATTTCGTGGTCCGACCTTACATACTTGGTATTGGTTGAGGTGAAAAATACAGTGTCACGGGCGGGATTCGAACCCACGTAAGTACTAAGTACGCCGCGGCTCTACCAGATAAGATCCACAAAGACACTGACTTCCCATCTCAACCCAATCTTTCGACTTTTCCCTACTGTTTCAATCCCTTACATAATGATTAAAATTTATGTTCTTGTTTTACGAATAAATATACTATTGGGTTGGTGCCTAATTAATTCTGGTTTTGAAAACAAAATTCATGCCCGCAGGTGCTTGGCATATAAAAGAAGGTAAATCCTCGATCTGATTTATGGATTATAATAAATATTTTTAAGTGTTATCTTTTGTATAAGGCAATTTAGTTTATATTGAATTTTATAACAGTGAAAACCAGCGAAATAAAATAAGTCTTAATTAGATTTTCGTCAAATTTATTTGTACGAATTTAAACTTGAGCGAAGTGCGGCGCTGATTCGCGCATATCATGCCGCTCGGAGGGGGATGCATTAGCGAATGCACGGTGCGGCGGTTTGCAGGGTTTCCGTCTGGAATTTTCGACCTCGAAGAGAGGGAAAGTGGGGATTCCGTTGTGGACGATGAATAAATCAAAACGTTGACTGAAGAAAATTTTCGTCAGACAACGCAGGAAATTGCGGAAGAGCTTATTAGTATTGACCACTCAACCGTAGTCCGCCATCTGGCAATTGGTAAAATTGATGAAGCTATACAAGTGGCAGTGTACGAACTAATCGAAGTACAAAGAAATGGACGCTAATCTCTCCTGTTCCGCCGCCAGAATGATCCATTTCTCGATCAAATCATTACGTGCGATGGGAAATTAATTCCGATCGATAACAGGAAGCGTACAGTTCAGTAATTGGAAAAGTACGATACGCCAAAATAGTTCTCGACACCAAATCTGCACCCAAAAAAGGTTATGGTGGGGGTAGTGCACTATGATTTCCCGAATTATGGTGAAACTATCACAGCGGAGAAATAATGCCAAGACATTGAGAAAATACACCGGAAATTACAACATCTTGTCCAGATAAAGATCAAAGCGTTCAAAGATAGTGCTGAAGTGCAAAACCAAAAATAAAAAATTGGGCGCCAGAACGTGTAGGGGTAGAAGGCAACGAGAAAGCGGAAGTCCTTACAAGAAGAAAGGCTGTTATACAGCTGATAGGAATGCACACTCATAATGACCAGAAGGATAAAAGAAAATGAGGGAACACAATGGAACTCATTCATTGAACACAAAAAATCAAAGAACCTTCTAACAAAATTTGAAAGGCAAGAGGTAACATAATTTATTAGAGAAAGCAACGAATCGTAATAGGATTCTCAACACGACACTGCAAACTAAATGATCATCTGAAGGAGATGGCATAGCTCAACACGGCTTGTGAAGATTCTGCAAAGAAAGAGGAGGCACTAACACACCTATTAGCAAACTATGGTACTACACTGGCCAGCAGGAGGAAATATTTTGGGACATACAACGTAACCTTAGAAGATTCACCCACTGAAACCGGGCCTAATATTAAGTTCTTTGAAGAACTAGGACTTACTGTTTTAAGCAGCTTTAGCTATGGTGACCGGTGGTGTATTGCTGAGGTTGTTCACTATAATTTCCGGAAATATCGTGAAACTACCACAGCAGAGAAATATTGCCAAGAAATTGAAAAATTGCGGGGGAAATTCCAACGTCTTGTCCAGCATTGGTGAACCGTAAGGGGCCGATAACGCAGGGCCATATGTCGAAAATTCAACCCTGCGGAAACTTAATGACATAAGACATGAAACCTTACCGCACCCACCAAATTCACCCGACTTTTCGCATACAGACCTCCACTTTTTTATCACCTCTTGAGGGGTCAAATTTGTTAAAAACGCGGTGAAGCCGAAAAAGCCTTCGAAAACTATTGTGGATCCACAAAAATATTTTACTGTCAGCGGGATGTAAGTGTTAGTCGACAATGATGAATAGAATTGTGTGGTAATTAGTGGACGTTAATCGATATTCATTTTGAAATCGTGTGATGCGATCTGGTGAGGTGCAAGTTTCATAAAACATTTTCTTTATCGTTCCAACGTTTTGATCTTCGTTGAGATCTTCTTCAGAGCATGGGATTTACAAACTTTTTTTACATAGAACAATTAAATTTGAACAATTACATATATGTGAAAAAGTGAATTTATGAGAGAGAGAGAGAGAGAGAGAGAGAGAGAGAGAGAGAGCGTTGTATAAAATTTATTTTGCATTGTATAAATTCACTTTTTCACATGTATGTAATTGTTATATGTAAAAAACTTTGTATATATTGCATTGTATAAATTCACTTTTTTATATGTATGTAATTGTTATATGTAAAAAAGTTTGTATATGTATTGCATTGTATAAATTCACTTTTCCTAATCCTAAATGCAGTTGTTGTATGTAAAAAATGTTTGTAAATCCCAGTCCCTGAAGATGATCTCACAAAGGTCGAAACATCGGCACGATAAAGAATATGTTTCCTGAAACCTACATCTCACCAGATCGCATCTCACGATTTCTAAATAAAGAGGAATAGAATGTGGTGGAAAATATTTCGAACAGATATTCTTTAACGATGAAAATAGATTATCGACCTGCTGGACACAAGAAGTTCTTTTCAGAGGATCTTCAGAAGAGGTCAAAACAGAGACCGTAAGGAAGTTTTCTCTGTTTTGACCTCTTCCGAAGATCCTGTAATAATAACATCTTAGATATTCTTTATTTTTACGCAAATTAACCATAATTTTCGACTGACTTGTCAAACCATGGATTGTTTTTGCACCGGCCGAAACTTCCTCTCTCTAATAATCTAGACGTCTTCCTACGGATTTTTTTTTTTTTAAAGCAACAAAAGTATAAATTCACGTTATCTCTACACTTCCTCATTTAGGAACATAAACGGTATAAAAGTTGAAGATTGTAACTGACCTATAAATATACCGTGTCTAATCTTTTTTTTTCTGAATATGCAAACATCATTTATCTTTAATAACACAGCGTCAAAACAAACCTACTGGGAAATCTCGTTAATCGGAAAACCCAACGCTCAACATTTAAGACCTAGAGCAATATTTATTTTCCTATAAGTTAAATGTATAGCAGTGAATTTTTTAAAGTAGTCCTGAGTTTAATTGGGCTAGTACAAAACAATTTTAACAATAACGATTTGAAGATGGGGTGATTGTGTAGTTTCACTTTTTGTTAATGAAAGTTCTACTCAGAGATTTGCTGTTTACAACGAACCGCATTTCAAGCATTAAACGCTTAAAATATTGAACTCGAAGTCGAATTGAAAGATATTCCTTGGTCAAGCGGACCACAAAACTAGTGAATTTAATAAAGTTAAAATGAAGTATATCTTCACTAAAGCTCTCCGTGGACATTTCATTTGTCGCCCAGAATCGAACAGATTACACCACATTTGAAATATGGCAAAAAAGGGAGAACAATCAAAAAGTGGGGTTCAGATGGGAAGTTGGTAATATTAATAATAGAATAAGATTACGATTAATACGATTAAGAATAATATTTCAATTAATTAAGTTTTTTGTTGAGATAAAAAAGTCAGCGTCACGAGCGGGATTCGAACCCACGACCGTCGGCTCAATACGCCTGTTCTACTACTAGAGTTATCGTGACTTCAATCCACTCGGACAATAACTTCCCACCTCAACCGCACCTTTTGAAATTTCCGTCCTTTGTGCAATTTTTGAAATGCCGTGTAATTTGTTTGATTAGGGATGGTTTGATTCTCGGCGACAAATGAAATGTCCACGGAGAGCTTAAGTGAAGTATATTACATTTAAACTCATTCAATTCACTAGTTTTCTTGGTCAGCTTGACCAATTAATATATTTCAATTAATTAAGCTTTTTACATGAGAGTGAATTTAACAAGTTAAAATGAAGTATACTTCACTAAAGCTTTCCTTCGTCATTTCACTTGTCGCCGAGAATCAAACAGATTGGTTACACGACATTTGAAAAATGGCAGAAAGGTTTAAAATTTTATGGAAAGATATTAATTGGTCAAGCGGACCACGTAAATTAGTGAATGTAGTACTTTTAATTTACTTCAAACATTCAAGGTGTTCGTATAATTTTAAATTAAATCTTCTGTTTATCTATTCGGTATTCTTTTTGCGGATCTGGCTCTATGGTCACGTTTTCTGCTTTTCTTCTATATTTTTTTCCAGTTTAATTTTCCATTCGGTTCCTTTTTCAAAGAGACCTGAACACCCGGTATACAGCCACGCCATGCTTTAATGTATATTTTACTGACACAAAAAAGGACATAGAAATGTATATTGTTGTTGAATAAACGTTGTTTTCTTTTTCAAGACCCTTCTGCACGTGAGAAATTGTATTCTTTGTCCTTTATATTTAGCAAGTTTTGTTTAATTATTTCAGCGTATTTTTATTTCATGTTTGTATACATTTTACTATAATAAATCGATGAACCAAAGGATGGTAGTTTCGTTGTATCTAGTTCTGTTTTTTTATGGCTTTATTTAACAAATTGTTTTCTTTTAAACCATGTTTGCCAAGTTTATAACCCTCGAGAAAAATTTCATTCGAGTATTTGGTTTTTATGAGTATTTTTAAGTATAATGTAGTTTATGTTTCCTAGTTCTTTTATTCGTAGTATTTAGTTTCTTTTAATCAATGACAGCTTTAACTTTAGATCATAATCTCGTAGCATAATCGAATTTATCCCAGCCTAATGGATACAATAATAAAGCAAGCCTGAACTAGACATTGGTACAATCGTGTTATATCTATTTTACTATTTAATTTACATAATCCTTTATTTAATATGATTTTATGACATTTACGTTGTAATAGAGTGGAACAGTTATTTTTATTTAATTTAGCAAGAACGCATGTCGGGGTTAGGTTTAATTTCAAGTATTGGAAAATGAACCAGATTGATTTATTGATTTCGAGCATAAAAATCATAAATTATTATGAAGTTTTAAAAGTTCTATTGGCTGATTTTAAATAAGAGGAGTCAGGGTTGTTAACTGTGTTATCAATTCAAATTCTTTCTCTAGTAAATTAATTGAAATGATGAAGGTGGTGTGTTCAGTGTCGTCTGATCATAGATTTGAATAAAAAAAGTTTTTTATAGGAAATATGTTGATCAATGATAATCACTTTTGTAATATGGAGGTCGTCCAGTTGAAACGTTTTGCTTGGTTTAATAAGCTACAGTGTTTTCCTATGTTCGTATAATTCGTTGTGCAATTGGTAAAATTAAATCATAGCAGATTTATTTTGCAAGCAACCCCCCCCCCTCAGGTGGTCAAAAATAACCGTGTTTCAATACGAAGAACGTCGCTAACTGGATTGAATTACATCGAAAATGTAAAAGTGGAATTTAATACAGGCTGGGAAATTACATAAGATCGTTATAAAAAGCGAGAAAAACGCTGCGCCCGGATTCGATCCTTTGATAGCTTTATGTAAGCCCCGAGGAGTGCCTTTAATTAAGATAAAGTTCAGAAGAGAAGAAGAGAGAGGGTGGCTGACGCTTTTTTTCCTGTCTCTGATCCCGTGACATTTGCGTCAGTCATTCCCGTTCATTCGCAATTTCATTTAAAATTAATTATTACGCTAAATGAAGAAAGTACTTAGATTTCAAGTCACACTTATGGTAATCACAACCCTCGCTCCGACATGAATTGCCATTCGGGCCGAATCGTACAATGTTTATTTAAAATTATTCAAAACGCGATACGTTTATTGGCTTCATTCCGCATGATAATTACTGTCAAAAACACTTTTAGAGTCAAAGGATTTTCTAATTTAGAACGTCTCGTGGAGTGTTGTCTTTCAAATTCTCATGACCAAAAATGGAAAAAATGTCAAACCTAACTAAAATGGAAGTCCTGGAAGGTCCGGGCTTGACTGAAATAATGTAGGATTGACGCAAAGTTCAATCTGAGGCAAATTATTTCTCCCTATCGCGTCGCCCTGTCATGAAATTTCAACGGGTCCACAGATATTCCGGTTTATGTGACATACCATAAATATCCAGTTTTTTTTTTTGGCCATAATAAAAATAAGACCTGTTATTAGAAATGATAAATGATGGGGTGAGCGTGGTGTAAGGAGTACTAACTTACTGTGAGTAGGAACTATCCTTTTGGAAAGTATTAAGACCTGTAATTGTTAAAACCCATTAAGATATAATACGGGAGAAACCATTTTTTTTTTTCACCTACACGCGTACAAAATATATTCAACGCTCTGGCGAATATACAATATTATATACAAATTCACTAATTTCGTGGTCCGCTTGACCAATTTATACATTACAATTAATTAAAGTATTTAGTTGAGAAGAAAAAAGTCAATGGCACGAGCGGGATTCGAACCCACGCTCTTCGGCTAGATACGCCACTGCTCTACGACTTGAGCTATCGTTATGACGGCTTATCTAGTCGAAGATCGTGGGTTCGAATCCCGCTCACGCCATTAAATTTTTTTCATCCCAACCAACAAATTTAATTAATTGTAATGTATTAATTGGTCAAGCGGACCACGAAATTAGTGAATTTAAGTTCCAAACATTTTAAAACCGAAACCTCGATTCGCTCGGACCTCAACGTCATACCCAACCCCACCTTATGACTTTTCTTCCGTCTTTTTACCATTTTTCAATCTCGTGCCATTAGCATTTTTTCATCTCAACTAAAAAACCTTAATTAATTATAATTATTAAAAAAAATCGAACACACTTTTGTACAAATAAATTTTAATCGACCATTTTTTAAATTATAGTTATTCTATGAAATGTATATCAACGAATTTTTGGGCATAAAAAATCCATAATACGGCTTTTTAACGTAGCGACGGTGTAGTATTTTCGGGTTCGTCTGAAATAAATTTGATCGGCCGAGATAGGAGTCCGACCTCGAAATCTTTTTCGAGAGGTGGTTCATTCTGTATTTGCTCTGATAAAAAAAATTAAATTCTTACATGTGCACACCGTCAGCTTTAATCCTGCTAATGTAACACGAGAGTGGCTATATTTAATCCAAGGGAGTAGCAAAATGTAAACAAATAGAAGTAAAGAAGATTATTTTATTAAAAAAAAAAGGGTTTTGTTAAACTAAGCTTTCATTAAATTTTGTTTAAACAGATTTACTTCAATGCGTTACAAAAACCACTTGCCCATTTCTATGTCTCTCACTATTACGCGCACTCACACGCACGCACGCATCTCTGTATCTTTAGATTTATTTCTCTCCTAATCCCTTTCGGTATTTCCCTTTTTATTTTTTATTTTCCGCTTTCTCTTTCGTATAATTTATCACTCCTTTCTCTTTCTTTTTCATTCCTTTATCTTACCTTCTGTCCGGCTCAGTAACTATCATGGCCTCTCTGGTTTTCTCTCAGTTTCTGTATTTTTCTCTCGTCCTCTTTCTTTTTTCATACAATTTATCTCACGCTCTCACTGTAGGTTTAATAACTTTTCGTACCTTCTTATGAAATTTGTTTTCTCTCTCTCTCTCTCTCTCTCTCTCTCTCTCTCTCTCTCTCTCTCCACATTCTCTCCTTTTTTCATACAATTTGTCTCCTCATTTGTATGTCACATTTGATACTCTTACCTTTTTATTCAATATCTTTCTTTCTTTTTCACATATCACGCTTTCAGTCTACTTTTCTCTCATTCTCTCTCTCTCTCTCTCACTCTCACTCTCACTCTCACTCCTTTCACTCCCATACACACACAGACCCCCCCATACACACACTTCAACGCTTTTTCCATATAATTTATCTCACCCTTTCTCTGTTACATTTTATAATCTTTTCTTATATATTTTTCTTTTCAATTATTACCTCTCGCTTTCATTTACTCAATTGCTTTATTTCTCTTTCTCTCTCCCTCCCACTAACTCTCTCTTTCTCTCCCTGTCTCACTCTTTCACTTACTCAATTTCTTTATTGGGTCTTCTCAATTTCCTGCTCAACACTACTTTCCGCTCTTACTTGTTCTCATTTTGTATATATCTTGGTCTGTCTGCTAATTTCTCTCTCTCTCTCTCTCTCTCTCTCTCTCTCTCTCTCTCTCCCCATCATTTGTTCAATTTTCCGTTTTGTTTAAATACTGTTTATCTCACCCACCCCCAGTATACCCAATCTCATTCTCTTTTAGTTATGCTTAATATCTATCCATGTATATTTTCATTTTTATTTGATCATAATGCTTGTCTACCCTATTTGGCATAAGCCTGCTTAGAACAACCAGGGAGGGGAATACAACAATTTGAAATAATCATGCAAAAGAAGAAACTCAAATGAACAAGTATGAATCATTAAAATGACGAGGTAGTAGAGAACAGTAAACACAACATCATGGCCATATGTTGAAGTAATAAAAGTATCTCTTGGCATCTAGTACTATTTACGGTGTTTTGAGAAGCTGGCATAAACTCTACGATCATGGAGAAAAATAATTGGCAGAAAAAGAGAAATCGTGGTAATGTTCATATTTAAGGCGGTAGGATCGTTTTATATTCTACAACACGAATTCCCCTCGTTTGGAGAACATGCACGCGCAATTCGAGACAAATGTCCGCCCATTATATCAAGACGGTGATGCCGTTAACATGATTACGTGCATGAAGCCTAGAAAACTCTGCAAATCCCGCATCCCGTGTTTCTTGGCTCGGGAAATTAAATCTCCGAGTTTGGTCTTAATCGAAAAGTGCAATAAATCTGGCCGATTTTCAATTTCTCTTGGAGAAAGGCGCCGCTACATATTTATAAGGTTATGACATTGATGATGCAAGACGTGAAAAAATTAATAACAAAATTTGTTGATCTGATGCCTGGAAAGTGATATAGTTGACATATTGGTTTTGTTTTCGAAATAATAATTTTTTTTTAAAATAACACACCACGTCGAGATCACAAATTATGATAAATTCACTAATTTCGTGGTCCGCTTGACGAATTTATATTTTTGAATTAATTAAGGTTTTGGTAGAGATAAAAAAGACAGTGTCATAAGCGGGATTCGAACCCACGACCTTCGGCTAAATACGCCACTGGTCTACCACTTCAGCTATAAAATGAAGTAACGACTTTTTTATCTCAACCAGAACCTTAATTAATACAGAATAATTTATATTTTGTGTTGTGTTAGTTCGTCTGAAAGTCGATGAGTGGATGAAATCAATTGTACAATTTGTACAGTCATGAAAACTACACTAGCTACTGGGCATGTAAGTTACTTTTATTGATTGTTTTCATGTTTTTTCAAATATTTAACGTTTTTTTGTAAAATAGGCATGTAAGTCACTTTTATTAATTATTAACATGTTTTTTAAATAGTTGATAGTTTTTGTAAAATAGGCATGTAAGTTACTTTTATTAATTGCTGACATGTTTTTTTTTAAATGTTTGATAGTTTTTTCTAAAATAGGCATTAAATTTACTTTTATTAATTGTTAACATTTTTTTTCAGATTTAACGGTTTGTTTTTGATGGCCGCGGACTTCAACTCGATTCTTGTTTAAAAAAATAAAGACTACTTTTTATAAAAATGTGTTTTTGGTTGCCTCCGCCTACAGGAATAGAATGGATTGATGGAAAAATAATTTTAATAACAGCCTACAATATAGAAAAAGGACAACAGTATTATCAAGATAAGATAATATAATTTTTATATTTTTAAGTGGTAAATCCTTGCTGGAAATCTCTAATTCATTATTTTTATAGATACGCTTAATACCTATAAAAATATTTTGAAATGGAATAGTTACAAAGTAATAACAAAAAGTGACATGTAAAATTTTAAAAATATGTATACATAGGTCGAATTATACAGAGATAATAGGAAGTTAAAATAGAAAAAAGAGATACACACTCTTTATCACCCTCTCACTTTTCCTCCATATCTCTCTCTCTCTTTTTTTTTCTTTCTCTCCATCTCTCGGATTATTTTTCCAATGCTCTCTGGTTTTCTTCATTTTACCCTTTCCCTCCATCTCTCTATTTTCTCCTCCCACTTTTGATCTTAATTTTACTATCTCTACATCTATCCCATTTTTTCTCAATTCTATATCTCTTCCTGTCTTCCTCTCTCTCTCTCTCTCTCTCTCTTTTTTTCTTTCTCTCCATCTCTAGGATTATTTTTCCAATGCTCTCTGGTTTTCTTCATTTTACCCTTTCCCTCCATCTCTCTATTTTCTCCTCCCACTTTTGATCTTAATTTTACTATCTCTACATCTATCCCATTTTTTCTCAATTCT
>CM077103.1:19518432-19531604 GCA_039619505.1 Cimex hemipterus | reverse complement strand
ATAAAACCAATATAGTAACAATTCTATAACACATTATAGAATAACCAAGTTGTAAATCTGTCATCAGTCAGTAGTTCAATTCAAGTTGAGAACATATTGATAAAAAAGTTTTTTTCTTAATTTTTTAGTATTGAAATTCAATTCAATTATTCAAAATTCAGAAAAATTCATCAACATGAAAACGTTTAGAGTAACCGTTTTGTTTTGTTAATGTATGTGCACATGTTTTATTATAAATGTGAAGAGAATAAAATTACGACATTCTTTACATATACAAATACGTCCAATTGTTACAAAAAAAATCCTGTCTCCAGGTTTACTATATGTTATGCTAACCCGCGTAAAAATTGTAAAAAAATTATGGTTCTCTTAAATTAAAATAAAATAAATAACAATGATAATCTAAACCACAGCTAGCCGGCTGTTATGTTCCACTGTGGGGATGGCAATGAATTATTGAAAGATGTAAAAGCCCATGTAATTAAATATTAATGTAAACTGGGAAAGAGTGTAAGGAGACAAATGGAGATTTCACAGCCGACCAGTCACCATCGTATATAACGCAATGCTAATCAGGGCGGAGGCACAACGGGGGGCGCGGGTTTCGCACCCTCACAGCTTTGACCCGATTTGAAGATATTTATTTCTCCTTTAATAATCAAGAGGGCAATTTCTGCGCCGAATTTACGGCTGGGATTAAACTAGGCTGTGAGTAAGCCGGTCGCCATTCCTTTTTTTTTATCCGGCCGGTAACTCATCCGGGGACTAGCCGACGATAAATAACTTTCTAATGCTGGAAGCTCATGCGGTTGGAAGCTGAGAAGCGGCGAGATTATACCAATCTTAGTTTAATCGTTGGTTTAAATTAAAATAAAGACTAATTTAAAAAAAAAATACTTATATTAGTAGAACCTTTGATTTTTTTTATAGTAACGATTTTACTTTATATAGTTACAGTATTTCGTAAAACTTCGAGAAACTTCTCCTGGTCAAAGATACAATGAAATGCTGTTTGAACAGGTTTGTAGTCCGACATTTTCTTCAGATAGAAAATAATGTAAATTATTCTTACATTCACTAGTTTTCGTGGTCCGCTAGACCAATTAATATCTTTCAATTAATTAGGTTTGAGATAGAAAAGTCAGTGTCACGACGGGGATTCGAACCCATGACCTTCGGCTTTCAAATAGATTACACGACATTTGAAAAATGGCAAAAAGGAAATAAAATAAACGGTGGGGTTGAGGAGGGAAGTTAGTAGCACGGATCGAAGTCACGATAGCTCGAGTGGTAGAGTACCGGCGTATCTAGACGAAGGTCGGGGGTTCGAATCCCCCTCGTGACACTGACTTTTTCATTTCAACTAAAAATCTTAATTAATTGAAAGATTATTCATACAGACATATATCTTACATATAATTTCTTGTGCTTTTTAAATCAATTTAAGATTAAGAATTCTTTTAAGTAACGATTTTACTTCTTATAGTCCTAGTATTTCGTAAAACTTCGAGAAATCTCTTCTGTTCACTATGCAATCAAAAGGTTCAAAAGTCCGACGTTTTCTTCAGATAGAAAATAATGACAAATATTTGTACAATTTTGTATGTTTCAGGTGGTGTGTTGTAGGCTCTAAAGACTATCCAAGATTCTCAGTAGAATCCTGTACACCTAAAATAAGTTTATACGAAAATATATTTTATTTTAATATTAGTAAGAGGGAAAATTCGAAAGGTGTGTTGAGATGTGAAATTGGCGTCCGAGTGGATCGAAGTCACGATAGTTCAAGGGTAGAAGAGCCGAAAGTTGTGGGTTCGAATCCCGCTCGTGACATTGAATTTTTCATTTCAGCCAATACCTCAAATAAAGATTAATTAATTGAGAGAAGTTATTTGTTCAATCGGGCCACGAAATATAATGCAATTAATTCGAAAGAGGGCCGTCGGTTGCGTTAAGTATGGTCTTTGACACGGCGCCCATCACTGTAAGGTAAAGGTCCCGGGTTCGAAAGCAGGGCCGCTGGATTCGAACCCGACATTCTTACAAATGTTTGTTTTGTTTTTTCAAAAACACCGGCACCCTGAATGTTTATATGACCTCTGCTTTTGCAAACCCTCGTTAAAAAAAAAAGAAAGATATACACTTTTCAAACATTTTCCAATCAAAAAGAAAGTTCGTGTTGAAGTCGTTTTGAGGGAAAAATGGTCAATCCTACTAATTCCGCAGGAATTTTTAATGTGCCGTCCTATAAAAATGAATAATAAAATGACATAAAAATTTATCCACGGGGTGAGGCGAGACGGCCTCTTTAATTTGACTCCATAATTCTATCAAGGTGTTGAGCGTAAAACCCTGGAATCTGGAACCAGCTCGTGGATTTTTTCAAAAGCATAAATGTTTCCGGTTGATTTCATATCTGATTAGGGTTTTTACATCCCTAGCATACGTTCCTAAAAATCATCTTTTTTTCTTGTAGTCTCTAGCATATTTGTGGAGAGGACCTATCTATCTACAATTATAGCCTGATCTGCCAGACGAGATAAATACTTTTTATTTGTTTAGTTTTATTTTGTTATGATAAACAAAACGGCCAAATGAGAATTAATATTTGGCTGAATGTTTTAACGTTTTCGTGCGCAAGGACGTTCGTAACAACCTATTATTAATATTGTATGTTGGCCGTCAATTTGATCGTTCTTTGACTTGTAGAAAAATAATTATTTCCTTAACTTGGCAAATCGCCTCTTTTGACAACTTTTCAATCATTTCTTTGCTGTCGGTACAAAATATTTCCTCTACGCTTTCAAGACCCGGGTATAAATGGCCGGTGCGTTTTAGGGGTTTCCTTCTGAATATAAGAACGATTACAATTTACGATTTTGTTTTGCTATTTAAATAAATAAATTCACGAAGGCCAAAAAAAGCTGATCATTCTTACGCAACAGCAGCGAAGAGAGCAAGTACAGTTTGTGACCTATTGTGGCTCACGTTCTCCTTCGGATGAAATCTCTTAATTGGAATTTCGAAAACCGGCCGGAAACGTTCCTTTCATTCTATCGGCTCCCCCTGCGGGCCAAATTACAGTTTCGGCATACTCGATATTTGGCACTAAAAAATTTCCTGGTTTACTGGGTTATTTTTACTTGAAATGAACGTTGTTCGAACTAATGAAGATCCATCGTGATCATCTTTTATGCCGCGTTAAACATCCATAAAATTTCTCAGACCCCCCCCTCCCTTCAAATTAAACCGGGACTATTTATTCAAATCATCAGCGCATAATTCTCGTAGAGTATGAACCTTGTTTAATCCGCTTAACCTACGCCAGTCCGTCTATATTTTCTTCCCGTCTCAAATGACGACATCGGCTTGTCAAGAAGGCCGTTTAGAAAATTATCGTTCGATGAACAGTGGGCGCAATAAATATTAATGAAGATGAAAACGCTGTACAATAAATTAAATTAGGGAGTTTACTATGAACGAAATAAATTAACACGTGATATTCGCTTAAATTATACACATCAAATATCCAACAATTTCTATTAAATTATTCGGAAAGGTTTTGTGTTTGTACCAAATTCTTCTTTCCTAACTAACGGGGACGATTCCACCCACTTCGCCAAGAAATACTCTCGGAGTGGGAGACCCAATCAAGTACCCTCAACTACACCTTGGATAACCCCATGACATACTCTTTGCTTCATTTGCTGACTACACTGCAGCAGGTCTCTGATCCAGACGGTGTAACTGCTTTGAAACAGCTCCAGAATGAATTCTGGGCGTATTGGCAAAAGAAAGCAAAATTGTCCCCAATTAATTGAGGTTTTAAGTTGAGATTGAAAAGTCAATGACATGAGCGGGATTCGAACCCGTGATCTTCGGCCTGATACACCGCTGCTCTACCGCTTGAGCTATCGTGACCACGATCCACTGGGCCATCAACTTCCCATCTTAACGACACTTTTTGAATTTTCCCTCCTTTTTGCCATTTTTAATTTCCCTTAATTAATTGTAAGATATTAATTGGTCGAGCGAACCACGAACTAGCGAATTGAATAGTCCTCAATAATTAGCCAAACCTGACTGTGAAATCACTCTGCACTCTACCTTGAGATCTATGTGTGGTATTTAGTGACCGGTAGTTAATCATTATTTGGAGATCGTGAGATGCGGTCTGGTGTGACGTAGGTTTTAGAAAAACAACTTGCTTTACCGTGCCAACGTTTCGACCTTTATTGAGATCATCTTCAGGGCCTCCGATTTATAAACATAAACATTGTTATTTGTGAATTTAAAAGTTAATTTAGTGAAAGTGAATTTATACTCTGCCAGAAATTCACATTTTTCACATCCAACCTGGATCTTTAAAATTCAATAATGTTTATAAATCCCACTCGCTGAAGATGTTCTCAATAAAGTTTGAAACGTGCCACGATAAAGACAATGTTTTTCTGAAACCGAACTTCACAGTAGTCCGCATCACACGACCTCAAAATATTCCTGAGATCTAATCTTGACTTTCGACTACCCTAACAATACCCACGAATAATAAAAAGCAAGAATTAAAGCCACTTCTTATATAAATACTATGAAAATAATCAATATCAATAAAATTAAACATATCCAAAAAAGTAATTAATTGTACAAAGCACTACAAAAACTGATTCAACATCCACAGAACACAGCACTTCAAATTCAAAAAACATTTCTACACACTTGTTGTTGCACAAGAAATACTTTGATTGAATATAAAATATAATTTGCATTGTATAAATTCACTTTTCCACATCCTAAATGTATTTTTTAAATTTAAACAATGTTGGTAAATCCCAGGCCCTGAAGATGATCTAAATAAAAGATCGAAACGTTGGCACGATAAAGAAAATGTTTTTCAGATGCTAGACCGCATCTCACGATATCTGAATGATTTAATGAAATAGTTTCTTCAAATTTTATGATGAAGAATTTTTCGCGTAATATCCTTCACGTGATCATCTCGCAAAAGTGGCTTTCTTTTATCATAACTCGGATATTTTTTATATCGTTTTGTTGTATGAACAGATGCAATCATTGAATTATTCACGTCCAATTTGTATTTATGTACGTTTGCCATTCCAGACAGGTTATGCATGTGGACGTTAACTCTCAAGCACGCACTTAACCGGGTTTATTTTACTTCAACTTTGATTTCACACATTTTCAAGAATCATTATCAGAACGTTTTACTTGTTTGTGCAATTTGATAGATAGGTTTAAATGTTCAAAGTGCCGAATTATTTATGGTCTGAACAACCCTGATCATGAAACCTTTAATTTCGAATGTAGTGAAAAGTTTTTTCGTTGCCTTTCGATCAGAATCTGTTTAAAATTTGCAGCTTTTTCGTTTAAAGCCTTTCGGGTAGTCGAAAGTCAAGATTAGATCTCAGGAATATTTTGAGGCCGTGTGATGCGGTCTACTGTGAAGTTCGGTTTCAGAAAAACATTGTCTTTATCGTGGCACGTTTCAAACTTTATTGAGAACATCTTCAGCGAGTGGGATTTATAAACATTATTGAATGTTAAAGATCCAGGTTGGATGTGAAAAATGTGAATTTCTGGCAGAGTATAAATTCACTTTCACTAAATTAACTTTTAAATTCACAATTAACAATGTTTATGTTTATAAATCGGAGGCCCTGAAGATGATCTCAATAAAGGTCGAAACGAATCCCGAAGAAGAAATGCGAAATGAACAATGAAAAGACCGGCGAGGGCGTGGCGTGCGCCTGTAGAACGGGGGCTCGCCCATTTCATGTGCACTCCGCGGCACTGCACAGTCTACATGGCCGAACTCTGTGCGATCTGGCACGCACTCGGGGGGAGGGGGATTCGAGACGATTAAGGTTCTGCTTTCCTTGTCTATACGAACTCCCTGAGCGCAGTATAGGCAATGCAAGACAGATTAGCCATGGACCCTCTTGTCGTGCACCTTTTAATAGGATATGCTGAGCTGGAGCGCATGTGAAAAACGGTAGTAGTTGTCTGGGTAACCGGACACGTCGGGTTTGTGGGCAACGAACGCTCAGACGAAGCTACCGTGATCCTGCCCGGTGACGCTGTGCGAGCAGTAAAGAACGCTGTGAGAAAGCGTTGGGAGCGTCAGTGGGCCGGGTCGTCCGAGAAGCTTTTGCGATTTAAGGGCACGACTGAACGATGATCTCATGAGAATCTGAATCGAAATGAAAGGATCGTGTTAACTCGGTTGAGGATGGGCCATACCCATTCGACACACGGATATCTCCTTCTAGGTCAAAACCCGCGCAGGTGTCCCGCTTGTAGAGAAAGGTTGCTTAGTGTGTCTCGTCTTGTCGAGGAGTGCCGTGCCATGGCCACCTACAGGGAGCGAGTAGGCATGAACCCCGGCATAAAAACGGTATTGTGTCATGTATTTTTTGTTTGTTGTAAGTGATCTTTCAGACCGCCAATGGCGGAATATCGAGTAGCCCAATTGCCATTAAATTACAATGAGAGGGAACTGAAATAACCTAAATAAATAAATTGTTGGAAGCCCCCGGAAAAAAACAATAAAAAAGCTCTTAACAGGGCGTTCGTACAGTATCATACCAGCAGCCACTGTCTTAAAGGAATTGGAAAATGTGTATAATGTTACAAGGGTTACTCTCTACCCGGTTACTGCCGAAAGAAACATTTACATGTTTATATCTAACTGTCCCAACAGGAAATACTTCCAACAATTACAAATTGATTAAACCTAAAATTTCTGTAAATCATTGTATAAATTCATTTTCACACACATCATGTAATCATTGTTTGTAAATTCCATGCCCTGAAGATGATCTAAATAAAGATCGAAACATTGGGGCAATAAAGAAAATGTTTTCTCAAAACTTACAACACAGAAGACCGCATCTTACCAATTCCAAATAATCATTAATTTACGGGTCACTAAATGTTACACATTGCTAATTTTGTTTAATGCTATTTTTTTTTGGAGGAAATAAGCTTTACCGATCAAAATATTATCCCGTAAGAAGTAGGGGTTGGTTGATCTTGAAGCCATTATAGGAGCGCTCTTCAATTTTTCTAATTCGATCTAATCTGACTCGTTTTGAAACGTTCCTGTGTATTTTATCAGATCTGAAGGAAATATGAAGGCGGATCTGTTGTCTAACTAGAGGATGCAGTAGGTAGAAATTGTCCAGAAGAAATTATGTTATGGGGTTGACGCAGTCATGAACCAAAGGGTTATCGAAATAGGTGGTTGCAAACATACCATAACTTAGGCAGTCTCACTATTTTACCAGATCTTTGGAATGTAAAGATTTTTTTGGGTGTACTTAAACGACAAGTACGCTTAGTCAATTATATTTTGTAGGAAAGATTCCATCCAGAGAAGAATAAAATAGGTTAAAGATTTTAATTGAGAAAAATAAAATTGACCAAATTTAAAAAAAGAAAAATCTAAAAATCTTCTTCAAGTAGTGTAATCACTGAATGGTTATTGCATAACTCAGGTTTATCTTTATCACCAAGATAACCTTTTTTACTTATCTACTTTAAACGATATTGATTCTCCATTTCACTTTTGAGTAAATATAAACTGGCGCCTGGTCGTTTCGAAAGTCTGAAAAATATTAACCCGTTTCGAAAGATAAATTCAGTTAAATTTAAGCCCAGGGACATTACATGTTACAAAGTGTTCCCCCCCTTGTTTTCATTTTCCTAACGGCCCATGTCCATTCAGGAGAGGAGTATTATTAGCACTACAAACTCCCGATGGCCGTTGTAAACCTCGACGACGCGTTAAACTGTTTAGAAAAAATCCAATGGCACTTTGGAGGTGGTCCAGCAGACTGAAATAACCCGGTGACGGAAACATGTGAAAAGGTAGATGGCGTAACGTAGGAGGTGGAACGAGCTGGCTACTGTTTCACGCTCGTCCGGTTAACACTGCATCACCCAGGATAGGAGGCCGGCCCTCGGCACCTAACTTATTGCTCAACCCATAGTGGAAATGAAAAAGAACAGGTGTTCCTATAAGCACCTGCCTACGAAAGAATATTCGAACTGTGTTATATTTATGCCATTCAATATTGAAAATTATTTTTCCGTACGTCAACAACATTGCATGGCTATCACAAACATCAATCGCAATTTGCAAAAAAGCATGTATTATCGCTGGAATTAAAGCAACTAATAACTAGAGATCGTAGAACAAGTCTGGACTCATGTGCAAAAAAAGTACAGCTGATCTAAAAACGAATGATTATGTGCTCGGAAAAAGAAAATTCTAGGGCAGCCCAGATACCTGCCTTCTAGGGTAGGGGCCCAATTTCATAAAATTTACGCCCAAAAGTTAAATTTGGTATCGTAGATATTAAAATACAAAATTTATAACTGAGTGAAAGAGTAAAGTAGCTTCACATATATATATTTTTTCATTAGAAATTTATTCTAAAGAAACTAATTTGATATTCCTTGATTATTCAGGGATCGTGAGCGGTCTGCTGGGACGTACGTTGAAGAAATACTTTGATTAAATATAATTTTTTTTTGCATTGTATGAATTCATTTTTTTCTATCTAAAATATTCAAGCATTGTATAAATTTAATTTTTCGATTCTAAAATTGTCTGGCATTGTATAAATTCAATTTTATCGATCTAAAATTTTCAAACATTGGATAAATTCTATTTTTTGAATCTAAAATTGTCTGGCATTGTATGAATTCATTTTTTTAATCTAAAATTTTCAAGCACTGTATAAATTAAATTTTTTAAATCTAAAATTGTCAGACATTGTATAATTTTTATCTATCTAAAAATTTCAAGCACTGTATAAATTCAATTTTTTTAATCTAAAATTGTCAGACATTGTATAATTTTTATCTATCTAAAAATTTCAAGCACTGTATAAATTCAATTTTTTTTAATCTAAAATTGTCTGGCATTGTATAAATTCATTTTTTTCTATGTAAAATTTTCAAGCACTGTATAAATTCAATTTTTTTAATCTAAAATTGTTTGCCATTGTATAAATTCATTTTCATTTTTAATCTAAAATTTTCTAGCACTGTATAAATCTTTTTTTAACCATCCTACAAGTAATTGTAAAATTTAAACAATGTCTACAAATCCCAGACCCTGAAGATGATCCCACTAAAGTTCGAAACTATTGCACGATAGAGAAAATGTTTTCTACAATCTACGTCACACTGAACCGCGCACATCTTATTCCATCTTACAAGTAGTCATCGACGAACAGTCACTAATCACCACAGATTTTAATATTCGTATTTTTTCACTCCGCAAAATTTCTAAAATTTTTGGTTTAATAAAAAAAAATTCAGCTATCGCCTTAACAAATGCGTTTTAAAAACAAATGGTGATTTCTTAGCTAGGGACTTTGTTCAGACTTTAGATATAAACTACAGGTCACGTCAAAAGAAATAAAATTAGAGAATAGAGTCGTTCTTGGTGTGAAAATCCTTTCTATTTGGATCATATATCCGAACTGATTAAGTTTTTTTGTTTTTTTAATTGTTTTTCAAAGTCCTGAGCAAGGTGTTAAATACACCCTAAAAATCTTCAGCAGAAAGAGAAGCGGTTTTCTTTTCACCTACGTGGCTTCATCTTTGATCTCTTTATTTCAATATTTGTCACGAAGGCTGATACTACACTCAACGATATAAAATGTACAATCGTGGGAAATTCCTGTAAATATTGTAAATGAATAAATAACGTATAATGACATAAAATGGAAACATTGCTACCATATTCTGAACGAAGGCATATTCACGGGGGTTATTCGTTAGAAACATCGAACATTGAAAAAAAAATTACCTGGCTAATCCAGACCAAAACTATATGCAAACAAATATATATTATTGTGATGAAAATCGGTAATTAATATTGTTCATAGGTGAGTAAAACAAATATTTTATCTTCGTTTTATACTTTCTTTTACTACCACATGGGGAATTTATTTATAAGGTTTCTTCAAGACTATTGCCTAATCAGCACGGCAGTTTTACAGTCAGGTCATAGTTTTTTTAATGGATTTGAATAAAAGAAAACCGGTGACTATCACCTGTTTAAGAATAGACCGTACTATCCTGACGAACGCTTAGTTTTTGATCTAAAACCGAAGTATGTATAAGTACAGAAAGGTTGAGAGTTACAAATGAGTTACGCCAAAATCATTAAAAAGTAATAAATCGATAATTTCATGAATGGCCTAACAATTGTTTTTACCGGGGTTACTAAAAGATTGAATTCAGTAGTAGAGTTCCAAAATACATTTTAATGCAAAAAATTGTTTCCTAAGCACCAGTGGAAGGCATTATCCTGGAGGCTGAACAGGTTCGCTTTTTAAATAATGACACGTTTATACCTTCACACCGTTGGTTTCGAGCCATATATTAGTAGACAAAAAAGGTAATAGTTTGAGGGCAAAAATGAAATAATTAACAAATGTGGAGTACTAGGTTTCTAATGCAAAATTATAAGTGAAAGCAGCCTAGATGAAGATAATTAATTTTTTTCTAATACTCTGGATATGACTTAAATACGCAACAGTCCACGTCAGGTATACTGCTAAATCTGAGTTAAAGAATAATTTATTCCGTACATTTTTTTTTTTTTTTTTTTTGTGGGTTTGCCGAGTGCGACGATCTTTGTTCCAATAGAAACCGGCCATGTTTCACGGCGTCGCGAAAGGCCAGAGCGTGTTATCCTTATCGAACTGAGTGAATTTTTATTTGGCCGAGTGGGTTTTTATTGGATTTTAAACTGCTTTCACCCAGGTGAGGAAGAAATCCGAGATTTCACCGCTCGATCCCATTGGAGGAGAAACTGTCCGTCCGAAACCAAAACGGACCGCGTGGGTGGGCCTTTTACACAAACCTCGCCAACCCTCGTAAACAATTTCTTCCGTTTTAATCTGACAAATCCTACTCTTTATTGTGCCAATATGTTCACAGTGTTATGACATAGATTGTACGTGCTGGAGATGTAAAACGGGAAGAAAAGGGTTCCGGCAAAGCGGTATGTTGACGGGATTTGATATTAATTTTATGGAACTGTCGTTATACATTTTTGTATTATGGCGTTATGAAAGATGAATCCAAAAACAAAATAAAATCCATTCATATATAACTAGAATATTGTCCCAATGAAATGCCCATTATAAGATTTAAGAGTTAAACCTATTACCATAAAACTAATTACAATTTATAACAAATATTTATTAATTCCATATTTGATCAATGTTTTCTTTGTAACATAATGCCTTTAGATCTGTTTTCGTTTGAAACGTGGCAATAAACGGGATTTTCCGATTTTATATGAGCTCAAAAATAATTTCTACAGTTCAAGTTGAATAGAATATTGATCAGGTAGTAAATATAGTTGATTTAATTGAGGTTTTGAGGTGAGATAAAAAAGTCAGTGTCACGAACGAGATTCGAACTCACGACCTTCGGCTTGATATGCCGCTACTCTACCACATGAGCTATCGTGACGTTTATCCCCTCGGGCACTAATTTCCGAGCTGAACCGCACCTTTTGAATTTTCCCTCATTTTTGCCATTTTTCAAATGCCGTGTGATCTATTTGATGTTTGGCGAAACTAAAGCCACGGAGAACTTTAGTGAAGTATGCTTCATTTTGATTAATTAAATTTACTATTCTTCGTGGTCAGCTTGACCAATTAATATCATTCAATTAATTAAGGTTTTAAGTTGAGATAAAAATGTCAGTGTCAGGAGCGGGATTCAAACTTAAGACCTTCGGCTTGATACGCCGCTACTCTTCCACTTGAGCTATCGTACTAACTTTTTTATCTCAACTTAAAGACATAATTAATTGACTGATAATAATTGGTCAAGCGGACCACGAAAATAGTGAATTTAAGGAAGTAAATATAGTTCTGAATTGCTTGGATTTCTTCGAAAATTTGGTAAGATTTTTCTTCTCTTAGGAGATACAACCTACGACAACAGACACCTCGGAATACCTCTAACGTCGATCGTTGACAAACATCGTAAGGAACCGACAGCTTCATAAGTAGAAAGGAAGTTTCAAGATGGAAAAAAAATATTGCATTGAGATGGGAAGTTGGTTTCCAAGTGGATCGAAGTCACGATAGGTCAAATGGTAGAGCGTATGCGTATCTAGCCGAAGATCGTGGATTCGAATCCCGCACGAGCCATTCACATATTTATCTCAACTAAAAAACCTTAATTAATTGTTATAGATTAATTGGTCAAGAGGACTAAGAAATTGGTGAAGTAAAAAAAAATAGTAAAACTTATAGAATACCTAAAACACACCAGAATCTGAAAAGTTAATTTCGTTTTGCTTGCACGACAAAAAATAAGACAACTCTTGGGTGCTTTAAGCAAAAAATGATCTTCTTCTGATGATGATGATCTGATATCAACATTGATCAGGTTATATGTCAAAAATTTAGTGATGTATGGTGATGATTTGTTAAATTTGGTTTATTTCCCGTTCGAAAAAGAATATTCTAAGCGTGATAGCCAAATAATTCTGCAACCAATCCAAATAATGAGTAGGGTTTAAAAAAAAAGTTAATTGAAAAGTTTCTACCGGTTTTCCATTTTACGATACTAAATCCAAAAATCTTTGAAAACTTTATGAGGAAAGGTTTTAGGCGCACCGACCGAAATTGGAAAAATTAACGACATTTTTGTGAACGAGTTGGGGATCATAAAGAGAGATGCCGTCATACGGGAATTGACCGCAAGATCAAAACAGAATTAAACATGCGTCATGCTCTTGAAAACAAATAGATTTATTTAAAGGACCTCTTAAAAGGATAAACGGCCCCTTAACAACGTTGGTATATGGTAGTTAGTTTTGATAAATGGCATCAAAACACCAGGCCGAGTGAGAATCAACGTTCGCCGTCCTTTTCGTTGATTGTCGCTTCGAAAACATGACGGATAAACGAGTGGCCACTCCTTTTCCTCAATTCCGATCCGTCGAAATCTTAATTGTTTCCTACCGTCATTCGCCGAGGTTCGACGAAACTTGAATAAAGGAGGAATGACGACAAAATTCGTGCTGTCTGAAGTGTGGAAATCGGCGTGAAAATCGCTTTACCGCTGGGGCGACAATATAACAATATAAGACTAAGTACTCACGTTTCTCT
>CM077103.1:19469893-19503302 GCA_039619505.1 Cimex hemipterus | reverse complement strand
GACGTCATCCACTCACTCCACAATTCTCGATATCCCTCGGGGCGAGTAACAAGCAAACCTTTGCCTTTCACGCTAATAAATTACTTTTACACTCCAAACGTCATATACACACCGCGGAGTACTCGATATTCCTCGGGACGGGTTGCAAGCAACACCTTCCTTTCACGCTGATATATTACATTCATTAAAATAAATTAACACAAACACAACATAAAAACATTCCTCGGGCGAGTATTTTATAATAACTTGGAAATGTTAATAAAAAGTTCTATCGTCCGAGACACCCAACTAATTGGACCCCATTCTCTATGGCAGAAATTATTTTCCATAAATTTTACTCAATTATTTAATAGCCAAAATATACAAAAATTACATCCATTGGGAGTCTTATAAAACAGTTCAGAAATTATGACTGGATCACTTTATTCTAAAATCCTCGTTGGATTCACTCCAGGTTCTAATTACATTAACCTGCATTTGTGTGTGTGTGTGTGTGTGTGTGTGTGTGTGTGTGTGTGTGTGTGTGTTAAAGACAAACGCACAGATCAAACCCCTTGAATCGAAGGGCAGAAATTTCGGAATTGCATTCCTATAATAACATGGATAGCCGCTAAGAAATGACATAATGAAATTCTATCCGTAAGCCCCCCATTTATGGACAATTTTATGCCTTGTACAGACCGACGTGAACTGAAGAAAAGAACAATTTGAGACTCGGGACATAATATTAAGCGGTACTAGCACTTAGAAAGGTACATTAAAACAGAGTTCCGCGTGAACCAAGCCATGGGTAAAAGCTAGTCACAAAAATACCGAGGATGTATGTAATCTCCAACATAAAACTACTCCATCAGGAGTTCTCAGAATGATTTAATTTTGCATTATTGAAAAAACACCTACAACTGTTGGTTTCAGATATAATCAGGTGAAGGTTTGGTTATAACAAAGTAAAGTGTGCGATATAGATCAACAAATTCAGGGCATTTTAAGACTTTTTCGAAGCGCTGATGAAGGCGTGAGATACAGCCATATCAGACGGCGATCAAACTTGAACAATAAAAGAACAATTAGATCAGACTGTTCAGGATTCCTAGATAATCTTCAGGAGCAGATGTTACTGTTAACCTCAAGAAAGACCTAGAATCCTGCAGGTTGGAAGAATCGGAATGAATGCAGCAAATTAGATTTCAAAAGACCCCTAGATTGGAAAGTATTGGAAAGTAACGGCTTATGCACGGTGGCAGTGCCAAGGATAAAGTTCATACTAATTACGTCGGGGTAGTTAAGATTAATTCTGTCTCGGTTTTGAAAGAAAAGTTAATGGAAAACATTCTGCTGAATCATAGATAAGGTACTCAGATCAATTGATTGGTCGGGATACGAAATACATCATTGAACAGCACTGACCTCGCTCCTTCTAACGACCTATTTGGTTAATCTGTCTCATTTCCTCGGCAAGACGATCATCACTTAAGAGAAACAAGAAGCCTGAAAGATGGCGCAATGCCGAAACCCGTTTGAACAGTAAAAAAACCGTGAGTGCAAGCAGACCCAATAAGGGTTCACCGGCTCGCAGACGAAAATTTATCATCAACTATTAAGAAAAATGGCTGACCATTGTTTAAATTTTCTAGTGATTTCATGGTTTTAAATAATGGGAAAAAAAGAATACGTCTGATATTCGCCAATGAATGGTAGATCAGATGGATGATATTGATGTTTCCATATGGTGTATTTTTTATTGTTTGTTTTTTGTTATTTATTGTTTGTCTATCGATGTCAATCTGTCAGAACCTATTGAATATCTGTACCGTCTCACGATGTCGATTATGTGGACGATCAATCATTGCCGACAAAATAGTGGTTACAGGTCCTAGGTATTGTAATTGTGACAATTATTTAAAGGAAAGCAAGTAAAAAAAATTCGGCTCAAAGACCCCGCGGTCGTGGGTTCGATTCCCGCCGTCGACTCTGGCCAATTTTCCATGATATCCTTCCCCCAAAAACGAATACTCATTGTCTTTGGCTAATATGCAAAGAATATAAAGCCATAAAAATAAATAAATAAAACATAAGTAAAATGTTAACAGAAAGATATATTAGGTGCTGAAAGTTTCTCTCAAATCGACTTTTTTCCCATGATCCAGTAAATCAACGATGACTAGACGAGCGTAAAGTGATATAACAGTTAAATATAAAAATCTGCAGAACGAATCGATGAATTTTTGCGTTTCTGGTATCAATATTTTTAGAACGGGATTTTGAAGTTTGCCTTCAGAACACTAAATTTTCATGTGTAATATTTAGTGACCGTTATGTAATGATTTGGAGATAGGGTTATGAGGTCTGGTGTGGTGTAGATGACTGATTCAATCTTAATTGAGATGACATAAGTTATACAGAACGTTTATTAATCCAAGACTGTGAAGATGATCTCAATACAGGTCGAAACGTAGCAGGATGAAGAAAATCGTTTTCCTGAACCTACATCACACCAGACCGCATCTCACGATTTCTAAGTAATTAAGTTTCGATCTTTATTGAGATCATCTTCAGGGCCTGGGATTCACAAAATGTCAGTAAATCCCAGTCCCTGAACATGATTTCAATAAAGATCCGAAACGTTGACGATCTCTAAATAATTTATTTTTTAATTCATTGTGTTACTGTTCGTTTTTATTTCGTGTCACACAAATTAAATTATCGAAGTTCTTTTTATTAAGCACCATACAATAATTTGAAATTGTCGAAAGAAAAAATTAATATCGACAGAAATAATCGATTAATGTTGAGGGTTTGTGGTAACATTTTGATTAGACTTTTAAAATGGTAAAAAATAGTGCATTGCAATTTTAAAAAGAAATGATCTGGCTGACCAACTGCCAAAAAAGGGGCAGCCCTTCACCCAAGGGTGACACTACTAGGTCCACCGGAATATGTGGTTAATTGGAATTGGAAAAAAAGGTTTGAGAAAGACATTTTTCAAACAAGAAAGCGATGGAAATCTTCTCTCCCTAAGCAGGAAGGATTTGAGAAAAAGTATAGACCTCGATACCAGCCACTAACCTCTTAGCTATCACCACAAAAAAAACGGTGAGTAAACAGGTACAGAAACATTCCGGCTCTGGTAGAAGGAATCAGAGACTCCGTAACATATCCTTTATGAAGCATCGGTCCGGTTACAAAACAGCCACTTTGGTAAGACAATCCTCGCACCAAAAAGGTGCTCGAAGAGGCACCTAGTTAAGTGCTTAGTCCAGGGGAAAAAAGTGCACATTCCAAGGTATGGCTACACCAGAAAAGGCCAGCGGCAAAAAGCGCACACGGTCTTCGTGGGCCATAACTCAGAAATGGTCGAGCCTATCGAAATTTTCCTTTCAGTAAAAGTAGCATAAAACAAGCTCCAGAATCGAATTGTACAATAAAAAACATGCGCTGCTCATTTCAAATGACACAGTGAGTGCCATTTCTCATAAGACCACTATTTTTCTCGTTAATCGTTTCCGAATTAAATGGGCGGAATATAGAAGTTGATACACACTGTATATGTCGGAGTGGAGAGGAAAATTTTAAAATCCTTATCCATTCCCCCCCCCAAAAAAAAAAATCAACCAGCAGAGTCTACGTGGAAAATTAGCTTTGGTACAGTACTCAAGTTTTACAATAAAATAACCAGCATAAAAATGTACTTTTTAACAGCTCAAAAGGTATTTTCAGAAGGGAATTTGAAATTTCAAAAATGCAGTTTTTTTGTTAGAAAGTAGGATCTTACTTGCAAGTCTCATCCTAAAAGTGAAAACTGATTCCTTTGAATAATATTTCAATGTATATTTGATTGTTTTATGCTTCAATTTTACTTATTATTTATAAGCAAACCGCAGTAACAATTAACCTGATTTATCAACTATGAGTTATCTCCTCGTAACTCATTTCTAATTTGCTATTATTAAGTCTGCGTTCGGTTAAAAAAGGTGTAAATTATGACGATTTGAAAAGAAAAAAAAAGAAAGATAAATATACAACGACGACGACCAAGATTTAGGGAGCATTCGCTCCGCCGATCTAAATAAATCTAAAGAGATAGAAATCTACAAATTGATATTTTGCTTATTAGCAAGGCCGGTGCCCCGCTGGCTCGATGCGGTTTGAATCCCGCTATAAAGTTGTCTCACTGCCTCCGATAATTCGCTCCGCGAGTTCCTTATTTCGGAGCAGTGGCAAATCTGGTTTAGAGACGGCTGGAAAAGAGGATTCTATAATCCTGTAAGAACGTTTCGCCCCATTCGTCGGATATCGCCGTGAATGAATTAATTTTGCCTTAGCATCCGTAATAATGAAGCCAATAAAAACTAACTTTATTGTCTTCTGAATTAACTCTGTGGATGTGGGATATAAATAAGAAGCTTTGTGTGACTGGAAGGCAAGAAAATATGATACGGTTAGATTAATAAATTAAGCTCTTAAGACCAACTAACAAGCGTCTCATGGGTGGAAATAAAAAGGGTTTTTAAATTAATTAATTCCTTTGAACTCGAAACATTGTAAACGCGGTCATATTTAGTTATAGCACCGGTTAATATATTGACGCTAAAGCCAGTTAATACACCCAAAAGAAATTTGTGAGCAACCAACCAACGCTGGCACACAACATCGAGGAAGACTCGAGACCATTTTTGGTCCTCCAGTACACTCTAAAAGACCAGATAGAGATTAGAATGGATCGAGAAGTTAGTAAAAACTTTAGGAAGCGGAAAAGGATCCATTCGTTTACACAAGCAATCTGGTACGACTAAATTGCAGGTTAATGATTGAGCTGATTAACTATGTCGATTAACTATCGATCCGAAAGATCTTACTAGTCGTCCATGTGTTGTTTTATTGCAGTCCTCTGTTTTAAAGTATTTTCTTTCGCTTTCACCGAATGATGCCGTCTCGGTAAAGTCCTGAATATTCTGCAATTCGGGCGTTACTGATCATTTTGGACTATTTCACGTTCCGACATTTCGCCTTCTTCAAAGCAGTATCTAGCATAAATAAGAACGTGACTGATATAATAACGCAAAGACCTAACCAAAAAGATAGGCAGAACTGACTAATATAATCTGTAATAACCAATGGCCAAACTGGTAGAGAAACTGGGACCCGCAGACAACGTAGAGAAATTTCATAATTTAACAAATATAATTGCTAAGATCGTTGTTGATAGTGAAGATAATTAATTAGTCACGAGTTTGACAATTTTCCGGAGGACATTTGATTGGAAGAATCGAATGGCTTGGTGAAGCCATGGACAAAGTCGTATGTCCAAGTTGTCCAGCCAAAACTACTTGGTGTCTTAGTAGTTGTCTAGGTCTTATGTAAACTCCTTTCTAAAGAGTTATCACTATTTGATAAAAGAAATGTGGTCGATGTGGAGAATGTAGATAGCTTTGGCACTTTGCCTCAAGACATTTATTGGAAGAATTTACAAAAAAAATTTCATCGTTCCAGGTAATATATGTCCTTACTTAGCTCATTACGGATCGTTTTGTTCCGCGTTTCTTCGCTGGTTTGGTATATCGGTTGCATTTCGGCATTCCACATGAATGCTCTATCTGTTAGGGATTCCACTGACACAACGACATACAGACCAAGCACTGAAAACCGCGAAATACCCAACCAGCACTATACTCCGATAGGCTCAGTAGTTTTGGGTGATGGATGTCGTTTGAACAGGATTAAAGTCAGAAGGAAATTGTAGTATATACTACGCATGCTCTCTCCCTCTAGTTACTACCAGTAGTGCTTTCGAAAATATACCTCAATCGACTGAAAATTGTGGTACACTCTGGAAGTGATAATGATGGTTTGCCAACATTATACATAGTCCATAAGATGGGACAGAAACGGGACGTTTAAAAATGTAGCATGCAAAATTACGCGAAGTTATTAAAACTAAGGACAATTTTTGAAGAAAATCTTCCTTCTCTGTGTATGGTGGTTAATGACCGTTAATCAATAATTATTTAGAAATAGTGCGGTCTGGTGTGATGTAGGTTTCAGGAAAATATTTTCTTTGCCGTGCCAACGTTTCGGATCTTTATTGAAATCATCTTCAGAGTCTGGGACATACTAACATTTTGTAAATGCCAGACCCTGAAGATGATCTCAATAAGGATCGAAACTTAATTACTGTTAACGTCCCAACGTTTCAATCTTTATTGAGATTTACAACATTAGGTTAAATGTAAATTGCTTGTATATCCCAGATCCTGAAGATGATCTCAATAAAGATTGCCGAAACGTTGGCACGATAAAGAAAATATTTTTCAGAAACCTACATCACACCAGACCGCATCTCCCGATTTCTGAACAAGTAGTTCCTCTCTTTCGTTTCATGAGATTTTATGTTTTCTGCCGGGTAATGATCCTGTATATTGATCGTCTACTGTTTCATTACATTTATTGATTTTATAACGAGATTTGCATTAAAACATGACCTCATCTCGTACTTCCATAAGGTATTGAAAAACAATTTATGACTTAATAGTCATATAAAGTCAAAAGGTTAATCGATTTATAAATCAATAAATGAAAGCAGTTGAAAATCTAAACCGTATCAGATTAAATGCCTTCATTTAATTTAATTCAATCGTTTAGAGATCGACGATAGGGCAACATCGAATAACGCGCCGCTCTTAAGAACAATAAATCAAAACGGCCGATTCGAATACACAGTTACAAAATGAAATACATAACCACATGAACGAAATGATACTTCTGTGATGATTTTACATAAGAAATTAAGGGTTTTCACGAACAGTTTAACAGCTGGGGGCCTTCCTAATAAAAACTAAAGTGTTGGCGTTCGCTCCTCAATTGGTCCTTGGTCAGCGTAATTGGGCCACCCACCCAGATGGACATGTACAACTTCAAATCGTAAATCACCAGGGGTAAGTAAATTCAGCCTGGTATGTGGTTATATATAGATGATGCATGTACGAAACCACAACGTTCCACGGGCAATTTGTATTTAATTTAAAACAAAACATCAGTTTTGGCACAAAAAAAAAAAACTCATCGGGCGAAATCGTAGGGAACGTCATGATGACCCATTACTAACGATGACTCCCGTTTCGGCGATTTAAAGTGCTTTTATATTGACAAACTGGCTGCCGTTTCTTCAGGATCTACCTTAAATGTTAAAATGGTAAAAAAAAGTCCCAACTTGTCCTGATGAGGAATGCAGTCGGAAATTCCGTACCAATCGGAACGTGGTCCCGAATTTGCCGTCCGGTCGAGGCCAATCCTCAGTTTTTCACCCCTTACATAATAAATTGTTTGATGATCCGAACAACTGAAGAAAACCCTAAAATAAACTTTATTCCATTAAAAAAAAATAAGTGTGTAAGGGATAAGAAACAAGAACTACTTGTGTTTTTAAGTTGTCTCAAGCCCCAGTTAATAAGGACTTTTTAAGGAATAAGCCATCTTTTTATTCATTAATAAAATCTCATATTGTATGAAAATTGGTCGCTTCTGATAGACAAAAACAGCATGGCGGGCAGACCAATACTGTCGGATACGAGGTCCACCATCTAACGGAAATGACAAAATATCTGACAAAAAAGTGTTCTGTTAAAATTGAAACATTTTTCCCAAATGTGGATATCGAGATATAACAAAATAATAACAAAGTAATCAGTTAATAAAGTGGGGTTTTTTGGTTGTCTGTGATCAGCCTGGTCTCGCCTTCCTCAGTGAGTTGCCTGTGTTACATTCAGTCAGTGAAATTTCTTTTGTACTACAATCAATTAAGGTTTTTTAGTTGAGATAAAAAAGTGAATGGCACGAGCGGGATTCGAACCTACGATCTTCGGGTAGATCAAGATAGGCTTGAGCCATCGTGACCTCGATCCTCTCGGAAGCTAACTTTACATCTCAACCTCGGGTTTGAATACTGCTCCTGCCATTGACTTTTTATCTCAACTAAAAAAAACCTTAATTAATTGTAATATATTAATTGGTCAAGCGGACCACGGAATTAGTAAATTTAATTTCTTTTCTGCATTTACCAAATGCAAAGATGGCGAAAGGACACACCAAACTAGCGAAGAAAGCAAACCACCGTCCCATAAATCTCAAAAACATATGTTTTGACAACGTTTTGTGGTTAAAATCAAACCAGTTAGGAAACAAATTCCAGAATAAACAAATTTAATAAACGTTCCCCGTAAACAGTATTAAATATATGGATACTGAAAAGATATAAACAAAAGGATATAAAAGAGGTTGTGCGAAACAGGGAAAGCTGGTGGCTCGGCCACTTCAAAAGTATCAACACTGATCAGATAGGAGCAGTTCACATGGCATGAAAAGTAGCGCAGGAATTTACTCTGAGAAAAACCTAACACAAATACGTGATCCAGCAAGAAACAAGAGATGATCGTTACAAATCAAAAAACGCCAAATAAATACTTAACAAATCAATAAGAAGAGAATGGCCAGAACTTGTTGGAAGGATAAAGGGAAAAAGGAGTATGATAAAGATATTTTTAAAAAATGGTAGGTGGTAAATTATTTTATACAGGATGTCTTAACGTCCTTCTACTTGAAGAACTGAATTCGAACGCGATGTATTTACAAATGGACTTTTATCAAAAACATCGGGCTATAACTTCACAGCTCAAGTACGCTTGTAAATTTTTTTTCAAAACTTCTTAATTAAAATTCCATGGTCTATACCGAAATTCGAACTTAGAACTGTTAGCGTGACAAATACAAGGGAACGTATGAATCAGTTTTGACTGTCGTTTTTCGGTCGAATTTGGACTAGCCATTAAAGTAAACAAAAATTACATATAAAATAATCCATTTATGTTTTAGTGATCAATTGACCATGGTACTTCTTTCTATGTAGGGTGTTGGTTGAAATAAAAAATTAGTGTCACAAGCGGGATTAGAACTCATGACCTTTGGTTAAAAGCGCCGATACCCTACCAGTTGAGCTATCATTACTTCGAACGTGGACAAAAAATTGAAAATAAGAACGGTTGTAGGATGAGAAGGGCAGTTGGTGTCCGAGAGGTCACGATAGCTCAAATGGTAGAGTAGCGGCGCATTTAACCGAAGGTCATGGGTTCGAATCCCGCTCATGACACTCACTTTTTTATCCCAGCCAAGACCTTACCTAGAAAGAATAATTAATTGTATAAAATAATGATTAAATCATAATACCTGATATGTAACCACATGGATTTTTATTGAAACAAGAAATTTTAGTAAATAGCAAATAAAAATATAACGCTGCAATACACAGAGGAAATATGTTCAATCGCTATTTTAACATAAACAGGAAAACAATCATTTAAAAAAATAAACAGAAAAATTATTTATAGAAAAATGATGTTATTGTTATACTGAAAGAGGAGTCCTTGCAATTTTTATCTTATCTTATTTTGATTGATATACGTCTAATCGAAATTTAAAATATGGATTGAAATTTATATCGCGAATTTTACGGATATCCATTTTTTTAATTCGTTCTTTTCCATTTTGTCAAATTCCAATAATTTAAATTAAAGTGAACAAAATATGTATTTATTAATAAGTGTACTATTTTTAATCAATCGATAAAACACAGTGTTTCCTTCTTCATGATAACTACTAAGTTATACAGTTATAACCGGAGTAAGGCTATGGCCTGCGTTTTTTATTTCGATATCAAGCATTAGGCCTAAATTGCTGGTAAAACAGAAGCTATTCTGAACCAGCTTGGTCCAAAATCGCGAATTTTCGTTATTAGCAAACTTTCAGATTGGTGCTGTGCTCAGTTAGGAACTGACGAAACATACGGTTGTTTTGTAGCACACACCATAGGACGGTTGACATGAAAATTTATGAAGGCATATGTTTATAAACATTTGACTTTCAATAATAGATATTTTATTATGATTTCACTTCATAAAAACTGGCTGTGTGTGCCAAATAGCAAAAGAGGTTTGAGATAAATATGTGTACATATTCGTGTAGCTTTCCTATCTATCTATTTCTATTTTCACTCTTATAAACTTTTCTTGTTCTTCTTATATTCCTTATTCTCCTCTCCCTCTCCCTCTCACTCTCTCTCTCTCTCACTGTCTTTCTTCTTTCTTTCTCTCTCCCTCTCTCTCTCACTGTCTTTCTTCTCTCTCTCTCCCCTCTCTCTCTCTCTCTTTCTCTCTCTCTCTCTCTCTCTCTCTCTCTCTCTCTCTCTCTCTCTCTCTCTCGTTGTGTGTGTGTGTGTGTGTTCTCAATGTGTAGATATTAGCGACCGTTAATTGGTAGTTGTGCAGATATCGCGAGATGCGGTCTGGTGTGATGTAGGTTTCAGTTCTTCTTTATAGTGCCAACGTTTCGATCTTTATTGAGGTCATCTTCAGGGATCAAAGTTCTGTGTATTTGTGCCATTGTTGTCTGTCGTGTTGAGAATGAGTTGCACAATTATACAGAAGACAAACACTTTGAGCCCTTAAGATTATCTTAATAAAAGGTCGAAACGTAGGCACGTTAAAGAAAATGTTTTTCTGAAGCCTACATCACACCAGACCGCGTCGATCGATATCTGAAAGATTGTGTGTTCAATCTTAAACTGAAATGCTATAAATTAATTCGCTTATGAAGTGCAAATTGTGTATTTGTTGTAAAAATTGTAATAAAATGTAAAGATTTTATGATAAATGGAAAAAAAGAAAGCCTGGAAAGAGAAGTACCTAGGCATTTCAAAAAAGGAATTTTTTCGTAACCGTCTGTGTATTATGTAAATATGAATAATTGTGCATAAATATCAAATAGCAAAGGACGATTAATGCGAAATTCCCCTCATTCTTCGGAATGTTTGAAACTGGCATAAAATATACAGAGTACGGCTGGTATCTTTGAAGTCGATTGATAGGTCCAGTCCAACCGAATAATGAGCAGCGCCCCGTTTGCAATCTTGCGAGAATGCCGCTGCATTATTGAAACTCGTACATGCAAAAGTATCGAAGCCAGCAATTGTTTGATTAGAAAGGAAAAACTCGAAATAAGCAGTTGTAACGGACCGCTGAGTTTTCCCCAGAGCGAAGCCGGAAATCCGTCTGTTTCCGTTTATTCGATAGCTCCTCCCGGCGACCTCTTTCCAAAAACGTCGCGCGTTACCCAACCGGCGTATTAATTAGCGGGTGAAAATCACCGGCGTAATCCCCCGGTTGTAAATATTGTGAGCGGAGCGGTTTTAGTAGCTCCGAGCTCAGATTAAGCCCTGTCAGCCTCATAAATTGAAATATTTCCCTGACCGGGCTACTTTGCTTTGGGTTAGCTTTTTGCACGTAACCGCCGACCGGGCCTTTCTCCAAAGTGCGCCTTTGAATTAAAAGTTGTCAACAGCTAAGACTGACCTTGATGTTATAATATTTCCGTCAAAAAGGAGCATTAATTAAACGAAATTTCCCTACAAACTGGAGCAGATTTCTGCCTGATATTCTTTGGTTTTCTTCATTTGAAACGTTCATAAGACAGTTAGTTACAAAGAAATAATGTGGACAGAGGTTACTGACGAATCATTACACACTTTCAATTAAAATAAACCCTGGGCAGTGCCCAGATTCGAACCCAGAACTAGTATGTTGGGAAATAAGATATACGCCCTAACCACTCGCCCGAACAAAACATATTCATGTAATTCCAGAGTGGACCCGCCTATCACAAATTATTCAAAGACAAGCCCTTTGTTTACCATTTTATCACAAACAGAAAACCAGTAAAGAATATTTTGTACGTCTAACGTATATGAATATAAAATTATGTTTGCTGTTTTTTTGTTGTTTTTTTTTTTTACCTTTGAGACGAATGTTATCGTGAAACCACCTACATTCATCGGAAAGTTGAAAATATAACTTAAGCTACCTCCTCCATCATTACCGATTGACTTATCTACTACCTTGTCACTGGTTTTATTACCGATGTTAAAAACAACGATCATATACTTCTACTGCATAGGCTGGAAGAAAGAATATTCTTCGTATGGAAATTGTCTCCCATTCAACCTAAAATAACATGTTGCTTCCATCGACTTTGACTTATGTAACTTGTAATACTCATTTTACGTAACAATCCTTACATCAAACCTGACAAATTTCCACCAATCAGCAGTATTTTTTAATAGTTTTATGAAAGGTTTGAATTTATTACGATTTTCTCCCGGACTTAACATAAAACTGATTCTATCTTTAAACTTCTAACATTTCCAAAGTGTAAAATGACACAAAAGATACTCTTTTTTTATAGGTAAAATGTAAGAATGTGATGATTTCAACGGAAATTATAAAACAAAATAGAGTATAGTGACAAACAATTAGAAAAATCAAATAAAACAAATGTGTAGTGATTAGTAACCGTCAATAGATAATTATTCAGGACATTACATCACGTAGGTTTCAGAAAAACATTTTGTTTATCGTGCCAACGTTTCGACCTCGAGATCATCTTCAGGTTGAATGTGTTTGTCTTCTGTGTAATTGTACAACTCACTGTCAACACGACCCGCAAGAATGGCATACTTACACAGAAGGCAAACACTTTGAACACTGAAAATGATCTCAATAAAGGTCGAAAAGTTGGCAAGATAAAGTAAATGTTTTTCTGAAACCTACATCACACCAGACCGCATCCCGCGAATTCTGAATGATAACCATAAAAAAAGCGATAAATTTAAATAAATATTTTTTTATTGGCGTGGTAGCCGAGTGGTTAAGGCGACAGACACTCGGCTAGTATATCCCGCGGTCGTGGGTTCAATCCCCGCCGTTTCCTCTAGACATTTTTTCTGACGCCTCCGGGGACCGGTGATCGCAAATGAAAGAAATCGGTACGGCGCTCATCAATGGATCAATGGATATTCTCAGCGACCGTGAATTTGGTCCCCCCCCCCTTCAAAATTCCTCGGTGGAACTCCGGCACACCAAGCGTTCAAATTCACACTCGTGTTGCAACCCCCACAAAATGGAGATAGTGGTTAAAACAAAAAGAAAAAAAGACATATTTATATACACTTCGAATACAACCTTCTGCTGGAAAACACCCAACAACGCTTTTATTATCAGGAGGAAGATAAAAACAAAAACCGGGAAAACGACAAAGCACAAATATAAAAAAGGTTTAAACATTTTAATATCTAAACGATTCTTAATGCAAACGATAACGAATACGGTGATCTTTGCTAATCGGCTCACGGATTAACATGTCCACGTTGAAAAGCGATAAGCCTAAGTAGGGCATCAACATCATTGAAAGCTTTGATGAGATATTTTCTATTTTTAAATATTACTTATTTCCTTTTTTTCCCATTTCTTGAATTAATAGTTAATAAATGCGATATACAACAGATACAAACGGAATTCTGAACAGAATATTAAACATTTTCACGAGGGATTCACACGAAGATTAAAATTGAACGGTTTACAACATACATAGTAATAATAGTTTTTAATAAAATAAATAATAATCTTGATTACTTTTGGCACATATTTTTTCAAAATCGCATCTTTACTCTTGAGAAAAACCTTTTCGAAGTGAGGCTTGAACTTTTTAAAAAGTAATCAAGTCATAGCCGTGGGTCAAGGCCGGGTAATCTTACACTCCCTAAGTCCGTATCAGATCGCCCCCTCTGCTCTTTCATTCAATTCTTTACGCTCCGCTAGACAAAATAAATGAAGAAGTCTTCAAGAAGATGAAAACCATGAGGAATGGGAGGACACAATGATGACAGTGTTGAATTTGATGGATAGCCGTGGTATCAACAAGAACTGGTTTTTCTCAGTTTATTTTCCCTTTTTTTAATCAGTGTAGCCGTAAAATACAATACAGATAAATTAACGGAGTGTATCATTTATGTTAGTCCCTGAAGATACAACGGCTCTTAAAGAGTGGAATGAATTACAAACCACAAACATTACACTCTTCTCATTAATTAATCCTTTTATGTAAGGTTTTGGTTGAAATGAAAAAGTTAGTGCCGCGAGCGGGATTCGAACCCATGCCCTTTGGCTAAATCAAGTTGAAGTTAGAATTCAAATTAGCCGTAGGTCGTCTGTTCCAATCCTGCTCGTGACACTATTTCATTTCAACCAAAACCTTACATAAATAGATTAATTAATTTAAAAAATGATTTGGTCAATAGATCACTAAATATATTTTGATTAGGCGTATATCAATCAAAACATGATAAGATAAAAGTTGCAAGGACTCCTTCTCTTTCATTTAACAAAATATCATTTTTCTATAAATAGTATTTTCTGTTTATTTTTTTAAATAATTACTTTCCTGTTTATGATAAAATATCGACCGAAAAGATTTCCACTGTGTATTGTAGTGTTATACAATATTTTTATTTGCTGTTTACTAAAATCATTATTTTATATCACTTAATTATTCTTTCTATGTGAGGTCTTGGTTGAGATAAAAGGTCAGTGTCACGAGCGGGATTCGAACCCACAACCTTTGGCTGAAAAGGCCCCTAGTCTACCACTCGAGCTATAGAGCGTAGGAGTTGCGGCGGTTTTGGCCGAAGGTCGTAGGTTCGCATCCCGCTCGCGGCACTAACTTTTTCATTTCAACCAAAACCTTACACAAATAGATCAATTAATTGAAGAAAAAAATGGTCACTAGACCACTAAATATAATGGATTATATATAACAACTACTATAATCACAATGGCATATCATAATGAACGTTTTTATCATAACTGGTCAAAAAGTACGCAAATTGGATTTATTTAAGGAAAATCCGATTACCGAATTTGGGATTCTTGATGCAAAGAGGAACAAACGCAAAATTTATTGGATAGAACAATCTGTACTAATAAAACAAGATAGATTCTAAACATCTAAAAGTGTTTTGATTACTTTTGGTCTTGGCCAAGGAAAAAATAGTCAAAACCTTTCGTGTCATAATTAACTGCATTATCAACACAATGTGTAATTGGAAATGTATTAAAAATGTTTTTATTCGCTCGCAATGACAGCATAAGATCCGTTAATAAAATAACATTAAGGCGAGAACAATGTTTATTGGATGTTTCCTTATCATAAATGTGAAATTGCAGAGGCTATAAAAAAATGAAGATAAACAAAAAAAACGAAAAATTTATTCGTTGTAAATGCAATCTGTCTTAGGCGAAATGCTTACATCATGATCTACGAAAGTTATAAGTATGAATATTTGTAATATTTATTCGACGATCGTTTAGGCACTCTCAACATGACACAACTTAATTTGGAGACAGTGAGGTGCGGTTCGATGTAACGTAGGTTTTAGAAAAACATTTTCTTTTTTAATTCCAACGTTTCGAGCTTTATTGAGATCAACTTCAGTGCTCACAGTATTTGTTTTCTGTGTAGATGTGTCAGTGTTGTCAACGCGACACACGAGAATGACTCACCATCTTTGAATAATCATTAACTAACGGTCCCTAAAAACCACAGATTTCTACGCGAAAAGAACGGTTAAAATCGGAGTCTATGAACAGATTTCAACTACATATGGACACCAAGCAAAGCGATATTCTGAAGGACATAGCCAACAATGAGAAGAAACTTGTTGTATCAATCAGACTTTTTTATGGTGGACAGATACAATGTTGCTTATACACTTTTAGCTCTGAAGATGATCTCAACAAAGATCGAAACGTTGACACCATAAAGAAAGCTACTCACATCAAAAACAACTTTAACTTCACAAAAGCCGCACTAACACAACAAAACACCAGAATTAACGACATACATAAGGCCACGATACATTTCAAACATAGAAATCATTACCAGCATTAAAAACATTAAAACATTAACACAAAAATTACCCAATTAAAACTCAATGCCGCCAACATAATACCTACAGACATTTTTTTAAATTCTACAAACAAAAAGATGCATACAATTTCCATTTTAACCAAATTAACACGTCATAAAATTTAACTACTTAATCAACAAACAATTGGTTTCTAAGCCTAACAAAAATTAACATTCCTCCAGAAATCCAAAAGTTCTCATCACTTGGTCTGTGTGTAATAGTAAGGTGTGAACTTTAGTGACTGTTAATCGGTAATGATACATAAATAGTGAGATGCGGTCTGGTGTTATGTAGATTTCAGAAAAACATTTTCTTTATCGTGCCAACGTTTCGATCTTCATTGAGATCATCTTCAGGGCTCAATATGTTTGTTTTCTGTGCGAATGTGCGACGTTCCACTCTCAACACAACACACTAGAATGACACAATTACGCAGAAAACAAACACCTTGAGCCCTGAAGATGATCTCAATAAAGTTTTTAAGGTTTAACGTTGACACGCGATAAAGAAAATGTTTTTCCAAAGCCTACGCCACACCAGACCGCATCTCACCATCTCCAAATAATTAGCTAACACTCACTTAATTTCTATCATCTTTTATCTAGAAATTTCTATCATCTAGACCAACGTAATAGAAACGATAACGAACGTACATTTAAAACACAAGAAATTATCAAAGACAGCTTTATCAGTAAACACAAATTAAATTAATGTGATTAAAAACAATTCCGACTTTAGATAAAATATTGAAATAAATCAACCATCGACATCCAATAAGTTCTATTTCTAAAGTAGGTTAATGCGACGCACTCTAGAAAAAAATACAAAAAACCTTTAAGCATAGTTAAAGTAGAAAAACATTTTCAAGCTTTACTTTTTTTAATAAACCTCGTTGGACGAGTTTAGGCTGTCTGACTATTTGCCATTCTAGGACTTCTGGGTTCGAATCCCAGGACAGGCTGTGGAATTTTAATTGTAAATAATACGCAAAAGGTTTGTAAATTGGTTCCGATCTCTCGTTCCGGACGGCCAACTTGTCATTTCACGTTATGTCCTCATTTACCAAAAGAATTATTTTACTTTTACTTTGCTCTGCTTGTTTATTTAATAGAGCTTAGTACTAAATTACTGTCTTATAAGTACAAATAGTATACATATAAAGTCATATTCTTTATTAGAAATAAATTCTCAATATGATAGAAACATAATGGAAAACTTAACGAGAAAACCGGCTTGTTGCTAAATAAAGTAATATGATTTACAGAAATTTATTCGCTTGTTTACGAGGTTTAAGCAGTTCTTAGATAGAGTCAATGCAGTACAATTAAAAGTGTATTGTAGGAGCCTTGAAAAGTTAAGTCCTGCGGCACAGGACGCAAGTTCGATCTACGCGATTTTCTAGGTTTTACGAATTCAAAATTTCTAAAAAAACCTCCTTTAAACATAGTTTAAGCAGAAAAACATTTTAAAAGGTTTGTTTTTAATCCCGTTGGACGAGTTTAGGCTGCCTGACTATTTGCCATTCTAGGGCTTCTGGGTTCGAATCCCAGGACAGGCTGTGGAATTTTAATTGTAAATAATACTCAAAAGGTTTGTAAAATGGTTCCGATCTGACATGATGATGGCACATGAAAACATAAAAAACCATGCAATAATTTCATATCGCTGAATTAATATTTTTTGTAAAAAATTAAAGGCAGCTCTATTTAAGGGAAACCGTAAGTAGACCAAATGGACAACAGTACAACAGACACGGTACGTAATTACAAAAAAATTCAATTTAAACATTTTGCCAAAATTATTTATAAAGAAAATGTTACAAAGAACACCATCATGTACTAAACGTATTTTAATACAAAATATACTGAAATAATGGTAGGTAAATAGTGGTAATATTATCGCAACAAGAACACATAAAAACCACGTAATGGTGTTATATTTTTGAACTGATTGAAAAAAATGACAAACAGCTCTACTTACGAGAGCCCGTATGTTGACCAAATTGACAATTACTCAATTATAGACAAATTTTTTTTAAATGAAAAATTTGTGCCTCAGGCGTGGATTCGAACTAACGGCAAATTGACAAAAGAAATGGCATTTAATTCGAAAAGAAATTAGGTTGAGCCGGTTTGAAAATATTATTTCACATAAAATTCTGCAAAGAACAATATCTAAATGTACAAGATGTATATTGATACAAAAAAATACAAGTATGTCGGGAGTTGAGAATCTTAGGAAATATTAGGTCGAACGCAGTTGGACACATGATCGCAATGTGCAAGCATAAAAATCATGCAACTATTTAATATTGATTTCATTGTTTTTTTTAAGTTTAAGGCTATTTAAGGGAACCCGCAAGTTGACCAAATGGACAACAGCACTACAGAAATGTTACGCAATTATAAAAAAATTAAATTTAAACATTTTGTCAAAATTATTTTTAAAGAAAATGTTACAAAGAACACGTATTTTGATTTTTAAAAAATATATAGAAAAATGTAAGTACATGGGGGGGGAGGTTAAAAATCTTAGGAAATACTATGTCGAAAGCAATGTGACACATGATTGCAACGTGAAAACATAAAAAACCATGCAATTTTTTTATATTATTGAATTCATATTAAAAAAAATTAAACTCTATAAGGAACCCGAGAGTTGACCAAATATACAATGGTATATACAGAAATGGCACTTAATTTGGAAAGAAATTAAGTCGAACCGTTGTGAAAATATTACTTACAGATAAAATCCTGCAAAGAGCAATATCCTAAATGTACTGCGTGTATTTTAATACAAAACATACTAAAATATATATCAGGACTTAAGAATCTTAGAAAATATTAGGCCGAGGTGACAGCATTATGATTGCAACGTGAAAACCCAAAAACCAAACAATTGTTTCATATTATTGAATTTATTGTGTCAAACAACGGAACCCCTGAGTTTGACCAAACTGATAACGGTATCTACAGAAATGGCAAGTATACATTAAAAGAAACTAAGTCCAAAACACAAGAGAGCACTATATCCAGATTGTATTTGTTTAGAAAATGCCTGATAAAATACAGTTTGGTACAAAATAGTTTAAAATTATTTATTGGTCCAAGACAAACTGTATAAAAAGTACGATTGTCTACAACAATGTCTAGTTTTGTAATAACTTGGGTCAATGTGTCTTTATTAAATTTTTGATATTATTTTCAATGAAAGATTATTGTTAAAAACTGTAAGTATTCAGCGTAAGTTGTATATTGACCATAAGAGTTTATCAAAGGTCTATTTTTATCTGAGTTAAGCTCATAATCCAATATAAAAGACGAACCATAAAAATCCTCTCCGCGATCCCAGTAAAACCGCGCTATAAATAGATAAGTGATGCTTAAATTACTTGTCGTGACTTCCATGACGAAGTTTCACACTAGACACTCGGGAGGGACACGGTAAACACACTGAACGAGGCCTGGAGCTGAACTGAGCACATTGCTGCGTCGAGAGTGGATGCCGGCGCGGTAGAGAGCGCTGAAAAGGCGAACGCCTCACTGGTTTCGATGGGGAAAACGCGCCCGCGAATTCTACCATCTGCTTTTTAACGAACAAAAGATTTAAGGTGTCTTAAATAAAAAGAAAAACCAATAAGAAAATTGCACTGAGTCACACCCAAGTATGCACCTTACCATAGTAAAAGTTAGCAAACTTTCCATACTAACTAGCTCTTTGTCAAACAACAAACCCAATGGCGGATAAAAAGTCATGAAAAAATGTAAAAATGCTAATAATCATAAGTTAATCCAGCAATATCATCTTGATATATACCTACCTTTCTTCAAGAGCATGAATAAAAACTTAAAGCATATAACGGAGGAGCGATCAAGAATGAAGTATTTTATAAAACGCCTTTTCATTTTTTGCCGATTTTTCGACCTTAATTTGAACCATCTTTAGTGCCTGGGTAAATTGCAAAACATAATGATTGGAAAGATACAAAAAAAAAAAAAAAAAAATTAAATGTAAATATAAATGCACACTAACAGAAAGTGTGGTGCTATTCTTGCGGCGTCGATTGGCTTTGCTGAAGGGTGGTGAAGCGTGAATTTGTATTTTCACAACACTTCACACAAATGTGCGTTGTAATTTACCTAGGCACTGAAGATGGCCCGAATAAAGGTCGAAACGTCGGCAAAAAATTAAAGAGGTCATTTTCTAAACAATTTCATTTTTAACGTCCTTCTCCACTTCAACATATTAAGTCACTGTAAGCTATTATCTTCCCATAGTAAAATCTTCAGGGCCTGGGGAAATTGAAAAACATATTGATTGGAAAAAATGTATATATAAACTCACACTAACAGAAAATTTGGTGCTATTCTTGTGGTGTCATTCGTTTTGGTGAAGGGTTGTGAACTTGTATTTTCACAACAATTCACACAAATGTGCGTTGTAATTTACTCAGGCACTGAAGATGGCCCGAATAAAGGTCGAAACGCCGGCAAAAAAATTAAAAGGTGATTTTCTAAGCTATCTCATTTTTGACAGCACTTCTAGACTTCAATAAATTATGAAACGACAAGTCACAAAGAAACGCACATTGAATAACTTATCAATACAGAATAGAAAACAGAATATATACACACCGCTCCCATCGCTACTACTTACATAAAATATTCACTATTTACAACTTAGGTATAGCACAAAAAAATTGAAATCAACACGGTTTTCACCCTTTTTAGAAACTATACTCCATGATTTGCAAATGAAATAAAGGCATGTTGACTGGACGTTTTTCCGCAACGGGCGAAAAATCCGACGAGTAGGCAAAATTAATAACAATGAATCATTAACAAGAGAAAAGGACGCGTGTGGGCAGCAGAAGATATCCACATTGGTGATTTGACATTAAATCATTATTTATGTGTATGTTAAAATTAGGTGCGGCCTATAATGACAGATTTTTTCAACGTATAGCTTAACAACGGCCGGATTTTTAATAGGTTTGAAGCAAACAACGAATCCGATCGTTTCCTCACATATTCAGCCGCCATCCTTAATCATTTTTTTTTTTTTCAGAAACAGAAAGCACCAATTTCTTCATATTTTATAAAACCTAATATGGACGTTTCGTAACTTCAATTTTCTTTCTATGTTACGAGCAATAAATCAATCAATACTGTTGTACAAACGAAGAACCGGATAGAAAGAAAATCCCTTACTCATCAAACTGTTTGTCTGCCTACGTACAGAAAGCAACGATTTCTTTTCCTTGTTTTGCAGACGTCTACCGACTTGTCTCTTGTATATAATCTCCACACTGTTTAGATTAATCGATTCTTGAATACAATTAATCAATGATATGCTTAAAAACTGATGTAACTATTTAGGATAATATTAGATACTCTATGATGTACGTCTATTTAAATTCAGGAGAGTGGGAGAGCACTAATGGTTTTTTAATATTATCACAATTCACTCTCTAATAACCACGTGTATTTAGTATCCAAGTTGAGTAAATATATCCTACTGTACAAATAAAGAATAGTTTTTATGTAATTGATATCAGTATAAATATTACAATTGTATCTATAAAATCAGAGATGCGCATATCTGAAAGACAAAAAAAACCCAATTCCTTTGTCAAGTTTTCGAGGGTTATTACTAACGATTTAAACTTTTACAATTTACAAAATTACGCCTTGGACCATAGAAAATAGAAATGCGTTTATCAAAACCTGATCGTCCGTTCTAATTTCCAAGAAATGGATAGAGAGTAAGCTGGGGAAGAATGTGAGAGGGAGAGAGAGAGAAAGAAAGAAGGTAAAGGGAAATTAGATAAATATAGAAAGAGGAAAGACCGAGAAAGAGAGATTGAAGTAGAACGAATGTAAAAATTTAAATGTTCTAAGCTTCTTTCTATAGGACTACTGTGGTTTAATAGTTATTTGCTTGGTACCCAGCTTCAAGGAAGAATTATTAGTTTAACGACGCAAAATCTGGAGTGTCCCATGGTTCTCATATAGGCCCTTTATTATTTCTGATCATTGATGATTGCACTTTGCTGAGAGAAGCTGTAAATAGTTCAAACCGTTCTTTCTAATAGTATTGATCGGTGTTCAAAATATGAATTTAAATTTGCGGTGATTAGTGACCGTTAGTCCATAATTTAAACAATGTTTGTAAATCACAGGCCCTGAAGATGATTTCAATAAAGATCGAAACGTTGGCACGATAAAGAGAATGCTTTTCTGAAACCTACATCGCACCAGATCGCATTTCACGATTTCTGATTAAATATGAATTTAATTTTAATTTTGATAAATTCTATGCGCTGTTATTTTTTAGATGTAATAAAAAAGAATTCATACTATTTTGGTATAACTTTATATTTTTTAAAGCCATTATATTTCGACCAAATAACTTCTTTCGATTAATTAATCTTTAAATAAGGTATTGGTTGAGATAAAAGAGTCAGTGTCACGAGTGGGATTCGAACCCACGACCTTCGGCTAAATACGCCGCTGCTTTACCACTTCACCTATCGTGACTTCGATCCTCTCGGACGCCGATTTCACATCTCAAACCCAACCACCTTTGAATTGTCGCTCCTTTTTGCCATTTTTCAAATAGATTACACGATATTTGGCACGAGTTAAGTTTGTACATACAATCTTTCAGATTTCTCGCTAGATTTAATTTGATTTTGATTGGGATGATACGAATTGAACGTTAGCTTTAATAGTTCTCAAGTAATTATAAAGAATAAGCCATCAATATATTTTTTAAATAGCTTTAAAATCTTGAAGTTACTGTACTACCCAGTTCGTTCATAATAAATTCTGCCCGTGGAGGGGAATGGCACTCATTGCGACTTCATCTCTTGGTCATAAAAGTTTTCTACAAACTGGAAAAAAAAACTCTAAATGTGTTAAATCCAATATTGTGAAGAAGAATATGAGAAATTGGGTTCACATCCTTCATTTTTCTGTCCAAAAGGTTGACGGAACTGGGTAATTTTCTGTGTATCAAATTCGCCTTAACTCTGATTTTTTGCATATAAACGAACAATAAAGAATAAAATAAAGAACATACTAAAAACTATCGCATGCAACTGGGAAAATGTGTACAGCCTGCTCAATAAGCGCAAATTATTCTTCATATTTTACTGCGATATTAAACAAATTGCAGATTTATCACGTGTCTAATTTTTTCCTCCAAGCCGAAAAACAAGATTAGATCGCATTTAATCATTCATTGCTCTGTTATTCGATAGACGCATTCGACCTAATTATGAATTTATGTTCCCACGAGATGAATAACGAGTTCAATTAAGTTGGGGACGTAAATGGATGAGTTAATCTGTTAAGATATTTGGCGAAGTGGGCAGCCATGGACGAGCTATTGGTTAACATAACAAGTGCCTCCCACCATCTGGTGAGTTAGCACCTCCTGGGGCCGATCCATCATAGGACCAATGAGACCACTACGGTTACGTTGCATAAAACCCTTTTGCAATCAGAGTCCGCGGCATTTCTTCCTTACTTGGAAACAGCACTTTACAGTAAAATGTTTTCTTTTTTTTCAATGTGCACGGGTGAGGACGGTAAGGCCTTTGTGCGCAGTAGGTTGATCTATAGATGGTGTTGACAGCCTGAATGTTTCGCTGACGGAACTAATTGACTGATTGATTGATCGGATTGATTATTTCTCATTAGTCTGTTTTTGACAAAAAGAAGACATTCCTAGAACTGGAAGGAAAAGTTCCAAAGGCAAAAATGACTCACTTGTGAGTAAACTGAACTGGTAATAACTTTACCATGTAGTAATAAACTTACGGGTTATCACGATGTATGTAAAATTTAGTCAACTCGTGTTTTTTTTTTTTTTTTTTTTGGAATTTGCAGTAAGATCGTGGACGCCACCTTATTTTCCTAGCATGTTACAAGTTAATTTTTCCGCAATGCTGCGCGTGTAAATAAAAAAACAGTAACAGCGTAAAAATTCATGGCTACCATGTTGGTTACCTACGCCTTATCAGATAGAAATGTAACTACATTTTCAACCTAACCTAAAAATTGGCCCTGGCCTGTTAGATCGAACAATGTTAACTAACCGATTCTTACAATTCTCCGTAACCATTTTTCTCGATCCAACAAGACTTAACAGAATTAACAGGATTAACACAAAAATCGTGAACGCCAGTTTTTTTCTTAGCACGTTACACGTTAATTTTTCCGCAATGCTGCGCACAAATAAAAAAAAAGCTCTTAAATTATTGGCTGCCATGTTGGTTACCTACGCCTTAACGGATAAAAATGTAACTACATTTTCCACCTAACCGAAACATTGGCCCTGGCCCGTTAGATCGAGCAATGTTAACAAGCTTTACAAGTCTACGTCATTATTTTTCTCGATCTAACAGGACTTAACAAAGTTAACACAAAGATCGTGAATACCAATATTAGCTTCATTTTTAATTTATTGCAATGCAAATAATGTACGGAGAGGATCAAATGGAGTATAATGTCGGAAAAGAACGCGCACGAAGTTCTTAAGACTTCCTTTAATTAGGAGGATGATTTTATTAGTAAAAGGCTTAACGCCCTGAAAAGCTTTTTAGCTCAAGTGCGCTTAAGACGTCAATTTTCAATTTGCATATACATCTACGAACTATAACCTTTTTTTTAATGAGTACTCTCAAGAAAAAAAAAACAGTCCTAGGATAATATCTACGGTTTATAACCCGTAAAAACTGATAAATTCAATCGAAATGCAGAAGCTCGTTCCGCCGTGGAATTTCCTTTTAAGCACGGTCAATCGAAGGCGGGCATGTAATCGAACTGCTTTGCATTTGGCAAGCCCGAGATGTTTACTGCTCGAGCCGGTCATAAAACACAACGAAGGTCCCGTCCTTTTAATGATTTTGGATTTTTATTGCAGGTCTATTTTTGAACGGATTTAATTTTCTCGGCCTGGATCGTTAATCCGGATCAATTAAACCGCCAAGTTTGTAAGTGCATACTTGAATAATGAAAAACAACCATAAAAATGTATCCCCTTAATGGAATTTTCTCTCTCTTTCTTTTTATATCAGCAGACTGAATTAAACTGATGTATTTTGACCATTTTTTTAATACAATTCTTTCATACATTAAATTTATATAATATGTCAACAAAAAATAATCAATTTTTATCAACCTACTTTAGTCTTAATGGCAAATATTACTTAAAATTCTAGCAGCAAACATCGTGGCATTTTTTGGTGATGAAATATCACTTATTTAAGCATGATATATCAAGGGAAATGCCTAAAAGGTGTTTGAACTATCGTCTTAAGCAGTCCTTAAATTTTCATATTAAAAAAATTAACAAAACATTTTTGAGCTGGATTATATAGGAGCAGAGGCAATATATTTTTCTCCCGTTAAAAATTCGTTTTTTTTTTTGTTTTTTTAACCAAATTCAACGTTATTACATCCGTCGGAAAGGTGAAAATTCGTTAGATCAGGCAGGGCAACCGCGTTTAGATTTTTCGTTTTCCCAGTGAATAAAACAAGGATGGAATCAGCAAAAACTACTCAAAAGGTTTTATCTGATATCTCCAGTTCTAATTTATTGGCGGAGGCTGAGGTTAAGAGACAATACACGAGGTTTATGAGGTTCTAAACACCTATAAAGTTTCCTGCAACCAGTTAGTACTTAGCACCATATTTGTGATTTAAAAGAAAAATTACAAAAAATTCAACTAAAAACCTTACTTAATTGTAATTATTTACAGTTGTATTCATTCGATACATATACGAGGTTAAGGAAGAAGTCGGTTTCTTTAGATATGCTGTACTGCGACTAATATTGGCCTATTGTGCACCCTCAATTATTACCTACAGCTTTTGATAAGCTTGAGGGTCTTCATCAGATTACAAAGACCTTCAGACCTTGGATTTCTCTCTCCCAGGAGTATGAACTCAGCATGCATATGCCCAGAATATATACAGCTTTCCAGCCAGTACTCCTATCGATCATTCTAGTTAAACACGTCCTATTTTCATCGGTACTGTGAGTTCAGAGATGATTTGACGATTTTTTATTTTATTTATTTATTTTTATGGGTAGCTCTGTTCTGCGTATTCATACAGTGATGGACGATATTAGTGCGTGAAGAGGATAAAATGGACAGGTTCCACAAAGGAAACGGAACTTTTGTGACCAACCCCACCTATGTGTTATGGTTGCTTGATGTGTCCAAATTAACCGAAGGTTCATCCCTTGGCTAAATAACTGAGTAGGAGTGCCGTCCGTTGTAATTGTTCTTAAAAGCGACAGGGGGTATGTTTAGGTCCCGTTTCGATTTTTGTACGTAACGGCTGTATATGGATTGGATATGGCAATTGGTAAATATCTTGTTTGGTGTATATTGAAATGTGTTTATTAGAGAGTTAGAGAGAATGTGTAGTGTTAGAAGGCACTATTCGAGTGAATGGTATGTAAATAAGAAAGAATATATTTAAGAATGAGCGGCTATGAGTATAGATTAAAAAACTGCATGCGTTAAAGGCTGAAATGACCTAGCTGTAACATTGCCTGGGGCTTAAATAACTTCAGTGGCAGTATGGATAAAACAGAGGTCTGACCCAGTACTGCCTAACACAAGGTGGACGATTATAGCGGCTTGCCATAAATGAATTAATAAAAAAAATACCGTCCCATTACTTCTGTAAGTTCGCCAGTGAATGTGAAAAATAAAGCATATGCAAACAGAGACCATCGTACTGAAAAACAATATACTTGCTGACGAAAGGAATATTGTAAGATCTAATAACATAATGAAGTCGAAAAAAGTTTAGAGGAAATTGTTACTTAGATTGAATAAAATTAAGTTATCAATTGTAGGGAAAAAAATTGAAGGAAAAGCCTTCTGATATATTTTTCACCCTCTAGTGAACTACCTTTCCTTGATTTTTCCATTTTGGTCAGATTCTTTTTTTGGCTACGCCCAGATCGAAGGATATTCCAGTAGAACTGGTCGGTTTTTTTCACTCTCTCTATCTCTCTCTCTCTCTTTATCTTGGCTCGGTTTTTAATCGAAATACCGCATGCTGTGCAAGGCCGAAGTGCTTTTAACTCCGGAACGTCCGCGAAACTTAAAGAAGAAACACACATCGCGGAATGGGGCGTTTATGATTTCCAGCTTGTTTCAGCCGATGACAGGAGATTTTTCACCAGATTCTAATATGGAAGCATAGGAGTTTAAACTACTCGACATAAATACCTTTATACGTTGACTTCAGCTCACCTGAAAAAAAAATCTTGTTATTACTCTCGTACACGTTTATAAAGTTACAAAAGACAAAATAAAGGGTTATATTGTAGAAAAAATTATATGTTTCGATTATCATGCTCCTGAAATGATTAATTGTAATCTAAGTGCAATTCCGTAGAACAGATGTTGACATTATACTTTATTTATTTATTTTTATTTTTTATTTTTTTTTTTTTTTGATCATACATGATTTCTCCACACGACTCTCTCAATCCTCCTTCCCCGTTATTAAATAACATAAATAACGTCTGCTGAGGACACGGTTTATGCTTGTGCGGTATTAATGCTGCTTATTAATGTAAAGCAAAGGTGCCGGGTTCGAAACCAGCTGCTCTTCGTACGAACCCGACACTCAACAAATGGGATTTTTTTAAAGCACCGACACCGCGAGGGTTGGAAAAAAGTGACCGCTAATCGATCATTATTCCGAAATCGTGAGATGCGGTCTGGCGTGATCTATGTTTCAGAAAAACATTTTCTTTATCGCGCCACCATTTCGGCCTTTATTGTGATCATCTTCGGAAGACGAACACTTTGAATGAATAGAAATACTTCGAATGAATTTTTAAAAAAATATATATATTTTGCATTGTATAAGTTCACCTTTTCCACATCCTACATGTATTTTTTAAATGTAAACAATGTTTGTAAATCCCATGCCCTGAAGATGATCTCAATAAAGATCGAAACGTTGGCACGATAAAAAAAACGTTTTTCCGAAACCTACATCACACCAGACCGCATCCCATTCAAAAAATAAAGTTACCCCACCTTAATTGTCAAATTAAACTAACATAGATGAATTATTGTACATTGCGTGGTTCGAAAGAATCAGTTCAGCAATATCAGCACAAAGTAAGATAACAAGCATTGTCTGATAAGTCGAAGATTGACGTAAAAGAATTGGAAAAGTTTCTGTTCAAGGATAACTCACACCTCCCCATTTAAAAAACTATAGCCACTTTGAAACGATTTTAATTTAAAAAAAACTTTAATCAAAAACTATGTTTGTAAACACATGATGTAAAAGCAGGCTACTCACAAACATACCGGGGTGATGCGTAAATATTTATACAGGGATCGAAAACTAAACGACTCCTTATTGAAAACAATAAACAACCCAATAAAAGATATCGAAGAATGCGGTAGTTACAGATGTTTATGAAGCTGGTAAACAATCTCAACATGATCGATATAAATAATTTATATTGCTATTCAATTATTGATGTTGGACGGTCTTAAAGGATGTTAGGTTTCCTTTTGAACATGAACTGAACACTACAGTAATGGCCAAGTAGTATTTAACTTCTCTCCATTCTTCCTGCATTGTTCTTCAGCATTCTTGTTCATTTTACACATTAAAATCACAGAACAGATCGGTTATTGACTAATTCATCACTTTCCACGCAATTAGGAAAAGTTATGTTTAAAGATATATATTGGGGGGCGTCGGGGACCGTAAGGTTTAATCTTTGACACGGCGCTCATCACTGTAAGGTAAAGGTACCGGGTTCGAATCCAGCGGCATACTTACAAATGGGCTTTTTTTAAACCAACCCTTACAAAAAACATATGTCGTTAAATTTCACTGGTGTCTTACTCCTTTATTCTCCCCTCACACACATTTCTCTATCTATATCTTTCTATTTTATATCTCTATTACACCATCTTTCTAACGTTGCTGTCTTTTGGTTTTTTCTTGCGTATGTCATCACTGCTTGTCAACTAAAAAACGGTTTTCAGAGTTTGAAAATATTCTGATAGATGTAAAGGTATTTTGGACGTTTGTGATGACAATATAACAATGATTATTCGAAAAGCCTATATTACTTGCGCACTACTTATTTCTCCCATCTCACTTTTCTCTCCCTCTCTCCCACCTCTCTATCTCCCACCCTCTCTCACTCCCTCTCCCAACCCTCCATCTACTCCGACTCCCCCTCTCACCTCTCACACTCGGCTCTCACTCTCCCACTCTCTCACTCTCATTCTCGCTCGATTCTTTCTATCCTCACATACTTTTCTTCTTCATAAGTCCTAACTGTTTTTTGACAACCTCTTAAATTATTTCGTTCCAACAATCACATTTCCCATTTTCTCCTATTCTCCTACTGCCATTTCTTCTTTGATGTATTCCTCGGACCTACTGTATTTTTACCGTTCACAAAAAGATCCCAACTGTGCTTCCAGTTAACGAATATTTTATAATAACGTATTTGAGAAAAACCGTACGAACAACCAAAGAAAAGCAACAAATTAAATAAATATTATAAGAAAGAACCTGACGAACGCGCAAGAGTTTATACATTTAGTTTTATATTTTATTTTAGATTTAGGTATACAAGTGCAAGTAGTCGTAAAATTAATTAAAGCCGAGGTCACATTGCTTTGTAGTTATCCGAAATTTGATTCATTTCATACGTAAAATATGTAGAATTAATTACATAAAATTTATTAATTCACAGCATAAGAAGATTATAGCGGGAGGACGCCGGCCCATTTTTTTAAACTGTACCATTATTATTTAATTATTTCATCGACGTAAATTTCAATTAATGGGATCACGATAAGATTCGTTTGTCATGAATGATTAGAAAACGTCATGGCATCTTGCGAGCCGAAGAGAAACTACGCCGAGTACCGGGCCGGCCCGTCAGAGAGCGTATATCTTGGCGATGGGGATTTCAAAGAGATTAATTTCCTTAGACCCTAATCTGAGTACTATTCAGGAATTATGTACCAAATCAATGACATTTAACCCAATCAAAATGTATATTTTTTTAAATATCATTATACGTAGTTTTAGAATAAACAAAACGTGTGGTTATTAATGACTGTTAATCGATATTTATTTAGAAATCGCGAGATGCGGTCTGGTGTGATGTAGGTTTACGAAAATATACAGGGCAATCTCGACTCGACAAGAATGGCACAAGTACATAGAAGACAAACACTTTGAGCCCTGAAGATGATCTCCATAAAGATCGAAACGTCGGCACGATAAAGAAAATGTTTTTCTACCTACATCACACCAAACCTCAACTCACGAGTTCTAAATAAATAATGAATAAAATATCCATATATAATTTTAAAAAATATGCAAGGTAGTATATATTATAGATATATAAAATAAATATATATTACAATTATGCAATAAATAATAAATAATAAGTCAATGCTGATTGTATAATCATATACAAAAAGTGTAAAGTCGATTAATGCTAAGACGCCTATGGTAAATGTTTTGTGAATGAAATTCCTTAAGTAAAATATATTATGCGACAATGGGAAAAAAAGGACCTACAATTTTGGTATACCGGATAGAGCTTTGTAGATCAAGTTAAACCTAATGCTGGCAGTGTTCCATAAAATGATGTGTTTATTTTCTACTTCTAGCCCATTCACATTAAAATAACCACCCTCTTCATAAAACGGTCGGGCAATCAAAAAATGTTCAACTTCAGGTTTATTTCTAAAATACAAAATTGTGGATAACTGCGTACGAAAATATGTAATTCTTCTTTCTTGTTAAAAAATACTTTGCGTCAGAGCTATTATTGTAAACTATAATAAAACCAACAGCTACGTAATTGGGTCAGTTATTAAAATGATTCATGGGTTTTTTCTCTTTTTTATACATTAAGATTAGGTTTCTTTTCTTAAGGCGGAGTATCTTAAACGTTTATAACAGCTAAATATTGGGGAAATTGTATTGAATGCGGGTGAAAACGTATAATTAACCGTTTGGGAAAAAATTGTCCAGGACATAAAAGGGACATTGGTAGGATTTATTTTTAAACTTACATTAGAAAAATGTTAGTAGAAAGTTAGACAAGTAGAACTGATGAATATGATGAATATTGCCTATTGGCGAAAAATTAAGGGGCTAGAATTTACCGGAATGAAAACAGATCAGTAAGTTTTATGAAAATTTACCCACGGACTCGTAAGTCTTCTAAACTCATGGAGTATTATATGGTTAACAAGTGAATCTCTGATATAAATTTAGATAAACGCGCGTGCAAATTTGCAATTGTGAAAACCCAGAGGTGCATACATACGTTCAGGGTTTAAAATTTTTGAAAATTGACCTTTTGGAGTAAAAGACTCCAGTGCTCCGTAGGCCGTAGTGGACCGTCAGAATCGAACCAGAAATTTTTTTTTCCAAATTAATCTCAAATAAAATGTCATGTTCTATTCCGGGATTCGAACTCAGAACCGCTACCGTGGCAAATACTAATCAGACACCCTAACTTCTGCACCATCCTGATGTATGTAAGTTCTGATGTAAATGCGTAATTCTGAGATATTTATTCTGGGTTTCTTTTCTTTACTGATTTCTATGTATCCATGATCATCGGCGATACTTTATTGAGGAACACCGGTATTTTTAATTTTCTCTCTTTATTGACCATTCGTCTTCGCCTTACAGTTGCGTAAACTGACATTAATAGTCTAACTTGTTAAAGTAATTGTTTCATCTCAGATCTCAACAGCGGTAAAATGTCGATTACGGAGTATATTCGAAACGATAAAACGATCATCCCTTTGAGATGTGACATGATCCATGATCTTGAGTAACCTCCAGTATGTTGGTAACGATGGAAGACCCTTCGGACGGTTGTTCAACATCGTCCGACAATCTTATGATTATAGCCGAATCTATATTACTTAAAACCCTCATTCAAATAAATTTGAAACATAAAAATGATACAACTTAAAAAATCAAACCACCGGACCGTTAGAAAGAAGCTTTACAGAAAAACCAAGTAAGAAGAGATTGTCTATTCAAAGATTTATTTACAAAATCGAATTGTAAGCAAAAGAATAAAATTTTTGTTGTGTTTTATTTACCTCTAATCCTCTAAAATGGACCAAACATCGTTGTCAGATAATCAAATGAGGATTGTCCAAGAGAAACTTAAAAATATTAAGGGTGGCCAGTTTTTTGCTCCTCAGTGCATCATACATGTTGTAGTGAGATTCAAAGATTTACAGTCAAATACTGCTTGTAATGCCCACGACATGGCGATAATGTTCTAAAATCTGCTTATTGATGTATTCAGAAGGATGTCAAAACTTGATGTGTAGGAAGTGTAACGTGTGAAAAATAAAAACGGCCAGAGAGGGAATTTTTTTTATTTTTATCGACATTTTGGACAAATCAGGCGAGAGGTCGCCCAGATTATTGGCGTTGGTATCGCAAACCAGAACTTGACATTTTCGACCATTCAAGGAGAAAGAGTTTTCTGTGGGAAGGGGGTAACTACTTTATTAACAGTAGCCTCTTTTTGAGCCTTGGCCGTAGGTGCCATTTTTTGGTTTTGTTTACAGCCTGATACAAACCGATTGAATGAGCAAGAAACGCGTAAAGTGAAATAGATTTTTTCCAACACGTGCCATGAACGTCGTGAAAGTTTCCTCTCCGTCCGTTTTTCAAACAACCATCCTGATTCGTGGATTTTGTTGAACTGGCTAGAAAAAGACGACCGAACCCTGGGCCGAGAATGAAAAAAAGACGGGTGTAGGGTGCGCCCCTGGTGATGGCATAGAGGCGGATAAAAAGAAACCGGTCCGACCTTGGGACGCGATAGTGTGTGAGCGTGTACATGTAAAATCCAGAACGATCTCGTCCTATTTATAGAAAAGGGGAGTGTATTGGATGCATCCCGGATCAATCTGTCGACAATTGATGTATACTGGCTCCTATCAGTCGGCAGATTGCCACGGCTTCTTCCCCCCTTGCGAAAACACAAAACAGATTTTCTCTGGCATTAAACGAACCAAGAACGTCTTCGGACCATGTTTGTTTATATACTGATATTTATCTGTTTAACTAAATTTTATTAGGAGGGAAGGAAGGAAGGAAGAGGGAGGGAGGGAGAGGGGAGAGAGAGAGTGATAGAGAGGGAAAGTGTGTGTGTGTGTGTGTGTGTGTGTGTGAGTGAAAGAGAGAAAAAAAAGAACAACCAACAGAAGGATGGTTCTGAATTATAGCAAAAGGTTCTCTGATTGATAGCTGAAACACAGACAACACAAAGCCCTGAAGATGATCTCAATAAAGCTCGAAACGTTGGCACGAAGAAAATGTTTTTCTGACATCTACATCACACCAGACAGCAACTCACGATTTATAAATAAATATTGATTAACGGTTACTAATTGACACACACTACCAAATTAATAGAATAGAAGTAGAAAACGAACGAAAAACTAACATAAAGAAATAAATTGCCTAAAAAATAATAGGGATA
>CM077103.1:19428110-19461718 GCA_039619505.1 Cimex hemipterus | reverse complement strand
TTTTGATTAAAGAACATTGCTTTAAAGTAACTAGTTTCTTTTTTTTTTGTTTAATACCAAAATCCTGCATTATTTTCCGGACAACCCAATAAATGCTTTTTGTCATTTTTCAATTTCGAATCGAGGTGACAAATGAAATAGCTTAAGTGAAGAAACAAGGTGTTGTTTTACTTATTAAATCCATTGAAATGAAAAATATTCATTTATTTATATTTGTTATTGTTAAGTGATACTTGTTAGTTAATTATGTTTGTTGTTGTAAATGGGCTTCTTGCCCGTCTGTATTAGTAAATAAAATAAATAAATAAATTAAGAGTAGTCAACTTTTTCCCACTCAATCTATCTACATCATGGACTATAAAATTGTGCAATATTTTTCTATTACTATTCTATCTTTAAAAGTCAAGGTTTTATAGTGGATTTCAAAGGTTAATTATATTTTGTTCCTTGTCCCACGACACGAAATCATTCTAAAAAGTTCTGAACGGCAATCAGACCTAATTGCACTCGGGAACACCCAAAAGTCGGCCGAGACAGGTTTCACGGGCGTCCGGCTGATTAGGAAGGACAGAAATACACTTGTGTCAAATTAAGAGCCGATTCGTGGTCATTTCCATCTTGGAAAGGTTATATATAGATTGATGATCATTCCTCCTATTTTCTAATGATAAGCTAATAACTTGTAACCTTCGGTTTGGCGCCGTGATTCCTTGAAAAACGAAGCGTAAACAAAATGAGTGATAAATCACTAATGCACGTCTCCAGAAATATGAAAATCCGGCCAAAGTTTAACAATCGAAACGAAATCCATCTGTCGGCCGTAGAACCTACCCAACATGAGATCGTGATCTCGATTATTATTGATCATTGATTTGCTCTTAATTGAAGAAGAAATTTCTTGACGCCTTAAAGGGCTAGAAAAAGAGACGTTACTATACAAAGGCTCAGTAATTATAAATCAATTAAAATTAAAACAACACTAATTAATATTTTGTCTTTGTGGTCTGGCCTATAGTTGGCCGTTTTCGATCATTTTGTTAGCCTGGCCTCGCTGTTTTTGTCTTTCAAGGGTGTTTATTTTTTGACATTTTAACAGGTTGGTCTAGGTTGATTTAGTTAATTTCGCCTAAACCATTCACCATTGATTATGACGAAAAGCCAAAACGTGTCTGACAGCTAAAAGAGCTTGGCCCAGAGGCAGGCTACAATACGAACCAGATAAAACTGCCATTGAATTTCAACCCTCTAATGAAAACATATTTCGAATGAAAAATTAATTTAAAAATCAAATTAATTCATTAAATCAATCAAAAGGATGTCCTTGGATATGTTGTCAAAACAGGATAAACACTCTTTTCTTTCTATTTTGTTATTTTTGCGTGAGAAAGGCGCAATTCAATAACAAATACACGACTGGTTTGGACATGAATGCCGTCACCTTCTGCATAATGTAAACAATAAATGAGTGGATGAATTTTTCCTGGGACATCCCGCCAGCAGAATAATATTAATCTGAGGTTTTTTAAACGTAAAATATGAACTACCTGAGCTAGAGAAAAAAGAAAACGAACAAACGCTACAAAGTAAGTATATCACAAAAATTCCAGTAAAGACAAGCCTCCTCAACCACAGAGGATTATCGTCGAGTACTCTGGGCAGAGTAAATAAAGTCTGATGTGGGAACGTAATTTATTAGCGTGAATAGAGGTTTTTCTCACAATAACTCAAGGAATATCGAGTACTCTAGGCAGTACTACTAATGAATGAGTTTGATGTATGAATGTAATTTATTAGCATGATTAAAGAGGTTTCTTCACAAAAAAAAAACCCTAAGGAATATTAGGTACTCTGGAGTAGTGTGAATGTAATTCATTATTGAGAATGGAGGGGTCTCATTGTAAATCACCCCGAGGGAATATCTAGTAGGTCAGCGTGAATGATATCTCGTGTGAATGTAATTTATTAGCGTGAATGGAGGTTATTCTCAAATCACCCCGAGGAATATCGAGTACTCTACGCAGTAGTACTACTGAATGAGTTTGATGTCTCAATGTAGTTTATTAGGATGAATGAAGAGGTACTCTACGGAGAATCAGGCACTCTGGAGCAGTGTGAATGTAATTCATTAGTATGAAAGAATGGGCTGTGCTGCGAATCACTCCTAGGGAATATAGAGTGTGACAATGTGAATGATATCGGTGTGAATTTAATTTATTAGCGTAGATAAAAGGATCTTTTCCCCAATTTACGAAATTTCGATTAGGGCATAGAGTAATTTTGTAAAACACATTGGTACTTATGAAAAAACTATATAATTCATTTCACTAATCTGAAATATATACATACATAGTGGAGAGAGAGTGGAAGAGAGTGGAAGAGAGAGAGAGAGAGAGAGAGAGAGAGAGAGAGAGAGAGAGTGAGTGAGAGAGAGACAGACAGAGAGAGATATACAGACAGAGAAATAGCATATCACGTTCGTTATTTGCTCAAATTTAATAATTTCTCTTACATCACCGTTTTGCTGCTCGATTTTAATTATAATTGGTCGGGTGAACAAGTTATTTTTATAATCAAGGTTTTAGTTAAGATCGTAATAGTATAAATGATAGTAAATAAAACGTCCTATGCCATCAGTCTCCCCAACGTTATATAACTGTCACGCTTGCGGCGACGTAATGTACAATCATAATAAATCAAGTTATTGATACGATTGAAAACGTAATATATGCTAGAAAAGTTGAAATTGAAATGCTGTTGAAAGATGAATTGTTTAGACATTAAAATGTTTAAAGAAAGAAGTAATAATGTTTGATGAACAAACCATATAACTTCGACTTTAAACAATTTTTTCTCGTTAAACTACCTGCGCAATTTTACTGAATAAATAAAAACAAGGAAAGAGAGCCTTTAAAAAAATAAACGTCTTTTAAGCACAGGAACCTCTTTGGCTTGTAAATAAATATATAAAGGGTTACATTTTTATTTCATATTTGAATTTTATAATTTAAACCATCTCATGTCATTTCAAGAAAAATCTGTGAGACATCAATATACCATTTTGAGGAATAAATTGCCAGGACGCCAGGACGCGGGAGGGGCGCGGTCAGCAATAAGCGGGTTAAGGTCGTCGCACACGAGGGCCCAATGTCGCCTCCCAAACATTCAATTACTTGTCAACAGTTATCAACACCTGTTCCGAAATCACGTCCCAATTTCAATCGACGGATGAATACAATAATTATTTATCTATTGGGACCAAAAACAAACAAGAGTCTGTAGATAAAATTCACGAAAACGTATGTGAATAAATATCCTCCTTGTCCAGAATAAGTTGACTTTTCAATTCAACGGATATGTAGAAAGATTGTGAATTTTTAGCCTAAAACAACTTTTGTGACAGTAATCCTGATCTATACGAAGCATTCTGACGTTGCTGAAACTAAAGGAACAAACCTCATTGACAGAATAGTTGTGATTGTATGGCCCTAAGTTTATATATATACACACATAAATCTTGAAACATATTTTGTCCTGCATTTTATGATGTTCTGATCCCCTCCTAAAAAAAAGATCTAATTGATCGAAATTGTGACACACACAAAAACGGTAGCCATATGTGCAGTACCGGCACTCTCAACATGACACGCAAGAATGGCACAAGTACACAGAAGACAAACACTTTGAGCCCTGAAGACCATCTCAATAAAGATTGAAACGTTGGCACGATAAAGAAAATGTTTTTCTGATACCTGCATCACACCAGACCGCATCTCACGATATCTCAATAATTATCGATTAACGGTCACTAATCTCTACACATTGGAATTTGTCTTGACTGGGGATCGCCTTACATAATTTAGGCAATAGACGAAGGAAAATCCTCAGTTGTGAAGCGTTAGTTTGGCATTAAAGTCACTCGTAGTTCCAAAATAATCTGAAAACTAACTATTCGAAATACTGTAATATGGCCGTTACGAAACATTTTGATCTGCCTATCATCGTTCGTGGTAAGACATACGCCTTTTTCACCATCTGTAGTGTTGGATCTGGGTGATTTTGCTCATGTGATAGACTATAACTTCACAAAGACCACCTAGAACCAGCCCTGAAGATATCTGAAAGAGCAACGAACGAGCCCTGGCAGATGAACCCAGAGAGAATGGGCAGTACAAAATGATCGGTAATGACTCCGCAGACAAAGAAAGATAGTAAAACAAAATTCACTTGGGTCTCAAAAATACATACATTTAAGCCTTTATCCTAATAGATTTGTTGTCAGAAATAGTTGAAATTCCACTAATTCGAAATTTTATTTTAATCTTGACTAACTTTCCTTTTTAAGTTTTAACATTTCACAAACAACCTAGAACTTAAATATTTGGGAAGGTTGCTTTTTTTGCGAGTTGCTACACCCGTATAAACGGGACAATTAAAAATTTATAGACAACATTAGGATATGGCGACGAGGCATGGCCATATATTTAAAATAAGAGTGAAATATCAGGTTTCCAACATGAAATACTAGACACAAAGCGGTTATCCGTGCTCTTCTAGCCGCCCCTAGAAAATAGCCGAAAGGGCCTAGGAGATCTGTCAGGTCATGGCGATCTAGATGATAAATCAGCACTAGGAAATGATTTATTAATGGGAATCAGAAAAGCCCCGCCGAAATCAAGGCTGGTGTTGTAATCAAAACACGATTATCGGAATTTCTAGTCAAATTCCAATTTAGGGAAGTGACCGGAAACATTTGCCGGATGCAAATATTACAAATCAACCTTCGGAGATTCGGTTCAGAGTTCCTTTGTCCCACCGCAGGTGTTCCATTAAAAAAAGGATCGACGACGGAGAAGTTTGGAAGAAAGTCATTGACCATGGTGGATAATCAGAAACCAATCAGTCGAACCGGGCCACGGACTGTCCTTCCTTCAGGGGTCGCCAGTCCTTCCTGATGGACCTGGAGAAAGTCAACCCTCTTAAGCAATAATCGACGGAAATTAACTAATAGTATAAAATAACCTCGCTTATCTCCGTCGAAGGTATATCATAAAATAATTTATTTTTGTAAAACCACGTCTCCGCCAACTAAAATGCGCGGTTGATATTCTTTATCAGCATCCGTTAAGCCTTCAAACTGATTTCTGCGCGTTAAAACATACACATAGCAAACTAAACCCAAATCTTTTATTTTTAATCTTTTACACCCAAAAAACAAAAACCTTAAATGGTGGATGCCTAAACTGGTATCCTTTCATAGGAGAATATGTAAATTCAGTTTGATTTTTATTTAATTCACTTATCATGTAGAACAGCAAGTAATGGTTTTTATACGTCACTATAAACGAACTCAAAGATTCTCAAGCAAAGCATAAATATGGCCATATGAGTAGTTCAAAAAAAAAGGAAAAATTTTTAGTACTGATAAAAAGTTGTGTTTCTTCAAAAATCCAATTCAATGCCGCCAAAAATTTAAAACAATTATATCACAATAGGCACATTTATTTAAAAAATATTTCTTTTCATAATGTGTGATAACACTATTAAAATTACTAAAGTAGTAAGGAGAATTTGTAATCCAGGTGGCTAAACATTAAGTAGTTACTATGTAGAAACCCCTTATAAGTCGAAACAGATTTTTATAATAATTTAATTTCAGGCCTTAATATATGATTGTTATTAAAATCTGTAGATTTTGTATAAGAGCTAAGGACCGAAATTTGTTATGCGATATTGAGGCCATCAAATATTGGCTTTAATATTTTCGTAATAATTAATAAAATTTTATAACAGTTATAAAAATAATTACTTAGAAATCGTGAGACGGTGTGGTGTGGTGTAGGTTTCAGAAAAGCATTTTCTTTATCGCGCCTACGTTTCCATCTTTGTTGAGATCATCTTCAGGGCCTAGGATTTACAAACTCATCCTGGGATTTTCAGGGCCCATAAGATGATCTCAATAAAGATGGAAACGTAGGCACGATAAATAAAATGTTTTTATGAAACCTACATCACACCAGACCGCATCTCACGATTTCTAAATAATTATCGATTAACGGTCACTAACCACCACACGTTATAAACATATTGTAATAACAAAGTCTGAAAGGATATTTGCAATTGGTAGGAAGAAAATGTGAGAAATGGGCCTAAACCTGTATAGCTGCTGTGACGAGCCTCTCAAATACTACACCAACATTATATAATTAATATAACTCAAAAATTATGAATTTATGACCAAAGTAATAATCATCTAATATTTTTCAAATAGCGTGATATGAAAAGATTTTCGGAAATTCATAGAAGCAATTGTGGGAAACGGGCCTAAACCTGTATGGGGTTTTCGTGAAGGGCACTCCAAAAACTTTAGTGGTTTTAACTGAAATTTGAAAAATTGCTCAATACAATTTCTTGTCAATAAAATATTATAATCATTTAACATTTTTTGTAATAACAATCTGAAAGGATGGTTGAAATGTGTAGGTGGAAAATATGAGAAATGGGGATAAACTTGTACAGCTGTGATGGCACCTCCAAAAAGTATAGTGACTGTAATATTCATAGGGAATATTATGGAATAATATTTATATTATAATCATTTGACAGTCTTGATAAAGCGGTGCACAATAAATCTTTAACTATTTTTCATTATAGTATAGCGAATTCTTTGTTAGTATAATGCGTTTTAATAAATATTTGAGGCAAAACAAATTTTTCTAGATGAGAACCCATCCAAAGCACATTCCCAACTGAACCTGTAATTTTTATGCAACCTCTCTCATGTATAAATATAATTTGTGTATAATCTCAATCCGCAAATTAGGTGAAATGTTTTTTAAAATTAATTTTTTAAAAATTGAAGGTTTGAATTTGTACATTTTCTAAAAAGAAGTTAAGAAGTTTTTATACGTGTTGACTCTTGTGTAAACCTTTGTACTTCGTATTGGTATATAGTTCATTCACTTGTTAAAGTTAAATAAAACCCAAGAACCGGTTTCAATGTACATTGTGATTCCCTATAATCACGTACGTGTCAGTTGTTTGACCATGCCCGATGATCTGCCTATTATGGGGTCAACAACATTCCTCCGACATTAAATGTACAAACCCTTGGCGTCCGTTCAATTGTCGAGCATGTCAATGCCCCTTTTGGAAAACCATGCCAAATTCTAGAGAAAAGGTAAAGTTTAAAGGCAAGCTAGGAAATCGATGCTTAATTTCTTCTAGAACGCCCTCTAAAAGTCTTGTACTTCCAGTGCCTTGACCACAATCCTCCCTTGTCCCTGAAACCCTCCAGAACTAAATCGTCATCCGTGTCCTTATATGCTCAATAACGAAAATAAGAAGAAATCTCTTCCTTAATAAACTTTTTGACTAATACTGATCTGATTTCTATCAGAAACACACCTCCACGTCGATTATTCACCGGAATCTACGTTAATATGGTTTACACCTAGCTCATTTTTATAAATATATCTTAATCAGGGAGGTGTCAACCGAAATACGAGCGCATAACGTAAAAATGGATATTTGCATAAGCTAATTTATCACTCAGTAAACCCGTGTAGTAAACATTCAAGCTTGTTTGGCCCCAATGTAGCTAATATAATCCTTGTTGAGACCCGTATTTTTAATGAGCGCCCGCTTTGTGTAAACACAAATAGTGAACCTGACCTTTTAATTCGCTTTGTCATTTGTCGAGTCGACAAGATATTGTACAATGCAATTATAGTTCCATTTTCTCTCGATGGTAAAATGTCAGTGGAACATAACTAACGGTAATTTTTCGGAATCAAACGATTAGCTCTTTCACGGCTTCGTGAAAAAAATTGCAGGTGAGCGGCCAGCAAAATTAGTTTTGTCTATTGTCCTCAATCTATTTTCACTGTGAATAATAAATAAAAAATACATAACTAAAATGCGTACGTAGTATATTTGCGTAAATCCACCTATGAACACTCGGCATTTTACCTGCCGGAAGGATTTAGCTTTTCAGGTAGCGAATAATACACAGATCAACCACGTATGAGGACCAAATAACGAAGAAAACGTTCCGACAAAACCGGCGAGGATACACAGATAAGGATGTTTGGCGGCAACCGAACTACAGATTCACAATCCGCATAACCCAATTAACATTTAAAAAATTTACAAAATAACGACATATCAGACTAAATAACAGGCTGCAGTTGATCTAAAGCAGCTATCAGACAAAACTAGCGAGGATACGCAGAACAGGATTTTTGAAAGCAACCGAACTACATGTTCACAATCCGTCGAGCTGAAGTAATATTTACCAATTTTCAAAAAACGACATCTCCGACCGAATAACTAATCGCTGAAGGTTGCAAAAAATGCCGGTGCGATTCAACCAGCGAGATTAAGCAGAACAAGATGGCCGGAGTTGACCAAAATACAGGATTCCATCATACCGTATACTTTAAATTTCTGACAACAAAACAATACCATCGTCAGTGTTGTCTATCTGTTCATCCATGACATTTATAATATTTAATATATTTGTTGGATTGGAAGCCATTGAATACAGCTAAAAGCCCAATGCTGTATGCCCATGATGTCTTATAGACCATAAAATCGATGATATGCGGACCAGGGTGATCGGAAACAATAAAAGTACCAACCCCCAGACCTCAAACAATACTACCTACTTTTAAAAATGATATATTTGACCAAAAATAGATCAATCACTGAAGATGACCAAAACCAGCGGTGATTTGAGGAGCAGTATGCAAACATTGTACAAACTACTGGTACCATGTACACGTAACTTAAACTATGTTAATAAGTTCACTAGTTTCGTGGTCCGCTTGACCAAGTAATATCTTAGCATTAATTAAAGTTTTAAGTTGAGATAAAAAGTCAGTGGCATGAGCGGGATACGAACCCTCGGCTTGATATGCCTATGCTGTACCACTTCATCTATCGTGACCTCGATCAACTCGGACATCAACTTCCATCTCAACTGCACCTTTTCATTTTCCCGCTCGTGCCGTTGACTTGTTTATCTCAGATAAAAACTTTAATTAATTGCATATTAATAAGCATACAAAAAACGAAGTATGTTTCTGACAAAATAGCACAGACCAACTTAACATGGCTAAAAGGCTTGCAGACTGATTGATGATAAATGGACTACGAATATCGGAGATATCGAAAAATTCACCAATGCTCAGACCTCAAACTTACTGTTGACTTGTTTACTTGATAATACATAAATGATCATATCACAGAACAATCGCTGAAGGCGTCGTAAAGTATCTGCCTGATAAAACTTGCGATTATACCGTGACCAGGACGATTGGAATCGGAGGTGACCAGCCGATAGGTTCTAACACCGCAGAACTCAAAATGTTTATAAACTTATTAAAAAAAATACAAATCTATAACGTAGACCACCGCTTGGCCATAAGCCGGTCAGACTGATGATACGAAGCACAATATGATCGAAATTCACTATCGTCAGTAGTAGGGTCTGCTAATAAATATATTTGTTACAGTGTGAATCCACTAAGTACATACTCCATAATAACAATATAAGGCGCAAGATTTAAATCTGTGACTACCAAACTACAAGTTCATCAGCCCGCATACCTCACAAATATTTCTGAACAGTTAGACTATCAATAAATTTATAAAGCTTGCCTAAGCATAAATTTATATTCGAATAATCGTATTCGAGTAGCTGGCAAGTGGAAATTATGAAGTCTCTTCTCATTTTACTTGCATAATCTGCCTTACAAAATGTAAACAGTACTCTTGCATTTCTCAACGTTTATTTCAGAAAGGTTAAGAAATCCGCCATTCAGTAGAAATATTCGGTCGTCTCTGATCATTTATTTTTTTAACAGTTACAAAAGAAAACGTGATTATACAAAATGTGTTATTTTTACCCCAATAAAACTTAATAACGGAACTTCCATCAGAACAATACATTCGAAGATTTCGTACCTCCAAATTATTCTGATCTGGTTCTGCCAAGCTGCGCTGTATGGTCAGAAAACAATTCGGCTTTTTGATCAATTAATGATTGAACATTTGTATTATTTAATGTTAAAAATAGAAAATTACAATAAAACCTAACAGTTCCACGAACCTGATCAACGTGTAGTAAACAAACTACCGCCGACTGTGATTAATCCCATGATAATGACCGGCGTCTATCGGGCCGAGATCAGCCGCGCATCAATTAAAAGCCGAATAATTATTCAATTATTTCAACTTTTCGCGAGCTGGGTTCAAAAATTACACCTGCGACCGGTTCTCGCCTGAGTAAATGTCAAGTAATGGAGTAAATGGGCGAGCGGAAACACTGTCCAGCAATTATTTCATTAGCACTCACCGGTGCGTGGTTACACTTGACAATAAAAGGAAGTTTATAAATATTCCTTGAAAAAGTTCTTCGATTGATAAAACGATCTATACAATTATCTCTTGCTTTTATTTTTGTTGGATATGGATGACAATTTTATTATTTGACGTAACATTTCTAGAGCTACATATACATAGAGCAGACAAGCAGCACCAATGACATGTATAAAAACCCACCATTAGCAGTAGAATAGTAACTATATAATTTGTATATTTGTAATTGATAATTCGTCATCTAATCCTTTCAACAAAATAGTAGTAACAAACCTAGTTAGAAAACTGCTAAATATAAGTGATAGTATTCCATAAAAATAATTAACATAAAAAATACAACGTTAGTGGAAAACAATTATCCTACAAACTTAATAAACAATTTTATTCCAATTGAACGTAATAAATATAAAACGATAAATGTAATTTTCAATTAATTGGTTCTGATATTAATTGGTCAAGCGGACCCCGAAAACTAGTGAATTTAATAAATGTAATGGAGGAATACAACATGGAGAAAAAAAATATCTACGTCTAACAGAAAAAATCATTAATATATCTTTAATAAATGAAAATTATTATTAGGAAGCCATGAGATACAGTATGGTATGACGTAGGTTTTAGAAAAATATTTTCTTCATCGTATCAACGTTTCGATCTTCACTGAGATCATCTTCAGGACACGAAGTGTAAGTTTTCCGTTTAGATGTGCCATTTTTATCTGCTGTAAATCTCTCAACACGACAAACAAGAATGACACATTTAAACGGAAAACAAATACTTTTAGCCCTGAAGATGATCTCAATAAAGATCGAAACGTTGGTACGATAAAGAAAATATTTTTCTAAAACCTACGTCATACATCACACATCACACCAGACCGCATCTCACGACCTCGAAATAATCATTAAGTAACAGCCATAAAACACCACACATAAAAACTGTTAGACAACTTTAAGATTAAGGTAAATAGTAAAGATCAAGAAAAATAGAAGAGCTGAACGATAGCTTGCTTTTGCAGCTTTTTGCAGCCCAGCAAATAACCATGTTACAAATTGAATTCTTCTAGGGAGTGTCCATTCTTGGAAACATTGCTGATTTTGGAAAATACATTTACACAAAATATGATTTTTTGAATTATGAACTACTTTTTTAAAACAATCTTCCGGAAAAGGAACTGCGTTATAAACGACAAATATAATCCGAGTTTGGAAGTTGAGCCTTTCGCGTTCCAACCTTCAAAGAATCCTGTCACTCCAGATCAAATTTCTTCAAAGTTCAAACCATTGCCCCAGCTCCCCACTTCCAATCTGGGCTAACTTATCCAAACAGACATTCAAATCTCATTTCTCTCCGAAACTACAAAAAGCCGATACAGGCATCCCTCATCGGATTCTCTACCCCTAATTTTTTGATGGTGTCCAATCTGATTTTTTGGAACTCTATTATAAGATGGTGGGTAGTAAATAAATTATGAGGTGAGTATGGAGATCAATCCTTTTTAACAAAGATGGTTCCTAGTCACATTAAGTTGTGAGTTGTCGGTTGCGAAAGGTAGGAACCATGTTTTATTAAAATGAGTAAATAAATTGTCTTTTCTACAATAGGATATTGTATCATTTTTCCAACTCTATCACGTATTGAATGACCAAACTTACAAATTCTAGGGGGTGGAAACATTGACGGAGACGTGAATTTAGAACGTATCTTGTGGAAAAGTACCTCCTAGTTCACCAACCACCTTTTCAGGCAATCCTCTAAGACGCCTAACAGGCCAATGGCCTCGCTGTTTCCTTCCTACGAGGAATGTAATTAATCTATCACTTCCTTTATTATAATCGTACAATATAAAATTCATACCAAAGGAATTAAATAAATACAGCTGTATTGCTTTTATCACTTTCGCGCTGTTTAACGTATTTTTTTTAAAAATTATTTGCTTAAGTACTAACAGTAAATTCTTGCGTTTATCGCCTTGTACAAAAAATTATTACTACTCCTTTGACTGGGTCCTGCCGACCGTACAGGATACATACACCCACGGATCGATCCTATTTTGGCAGGCGACAAAAAATAAATATAAATAAAACATCCGATTAGCAAAATTGAAAAGCTCAGACTTATCGTAAATAACAGTTTTTAAAGGTTGATTGTCTCCTAGTAACTTCGTCACACGCGTTTCGGATTTTCCCCAGTACTGTGTGGTTGCTAATCGTACTTCTTTGTCCGGACAGGCAGACCAGATAACTATTCTTCTTTCTTTTTAAAAAGAAAGTTCCTGACAGGCAGTTGTTTTCAATGATCCGGATTTCAAGCTCATAAACTCATCAGCAGTTTGAAGCAATTTGCAACCACGACACTCGACATCCAGACTAAGAGTGAACCCGCAGATCCACTGTCAACATATTGATGTCGAGAGCTGCAGGCTTAAAATCCGGATCGTTGAAAACAAATAACTGTGAGAAGGAACTTTTTAAGTTTTAACAACAGACTCACTCCACGATTTATCATTTCCGTTAATTTGAGAGAACTATGTTATATTATAAAAAATCGCCTGTCATTTATGATATGACCTATTTTCATCCTGCAACATTAAGCCTGCCCGAGTGAATAAATTCAAACTTTTAGCGTAACTTATATTTATTTTAAACGAGAATTAATTGTGTGAAAATAATACTTCATCCTTCCGGAAAGAATATTTTATCTCCGGAATAATAAACGACGCCGACTAGATTCCAGTTAAGATAACGATATTCACCTTGAAAATTTGTTATAAATAGAAGGAATAAACGCTTTGGATCAACAAAATAGGCTAATTATACGCCGACCGTTTTTACTCGGTTAGACAGTTCAAATTATGCTATATTGCTGATCGTTGAATACAATTAATGCTAATTATTACTCAATGTCAGTCAAATCAAACAGACCATGCATATACTGTACTTATCCGTCAAACACCACTGAAAATGATTTTCCTTATTGAGGCGAAAAGATTAAAAAAGATATTAATCGTACACACGTTTTCACTCTACGTCAATAAATTAAGAAAGCATAATAGGGCATGGTGCAACATAAACAAAATCGGCAACAAGGAAACTCTCAAACAACCCTGACATGACCTGTTTATGATAAAACATCTGATATACAACCAAAAACCTTTGCCCTGTCTACCAAAAAGTCTTACTTCTATCAATCAACCTATGAAGAACGTAATATTTTCGTAAATGTAATATTTTTCTAAATTATTGGCAAAATAATGAATCATGTCCAGTGTTTCTGTTAGGTTTGAGTGCAAACGTCGACCAAATCCACTTTCCAAAGTGACCTGGTCACTACCTACGCTTCCACGGTTGTGTCGAATTTGCACACAAAAAAAACATGCAAAAAGCTTAAAACTTGATTTATTAAAGTTAAAAAATAATTAAATAAAAATTATTAAATACAAGATAGTCCGACAAAAAAGACAGTAGGCAGGACATTAAGCAGGTTGAGGTTAGAATTTCGCTCAGTTAAACGCGCAAGGTGTGCACAAGAGTTGACTATTGCGGATAATTTTAGTTGTTTATGGTTCTGCAAAACGGTGAGAAGGGGTTAACATCCCACAAAATGTCCCATAAACAACGACCTACAGGCACGATTGTTGCGGAGTTGAAAAAAAAATTGCTCAAGTTGCGATGTCAAAATAAATTGTTGCTGAAAATAAATAGGTTTTTCTAATTTCTCTGTTTATAGGGATAGATTTTTAATGATTAAAGTTTTTTAGAATGATTAATTACAATGTTCATTAATACTAGTAGGAAAATAATTTTCCTTATAATACACAGTGTAGTACGACAGGATAACAACTCTGACGACAAATTCCTCCCACAACTTTCATGCACGATGGTGATGGATTTTCAAAGGAACTTGCTCATGTAACTGGTCAAACCTCTAAAATATTTTTCATAACAATGATTATATTTTGTTGAGATATATTTTCTTAAGCTTAACTTTTTTAGTATTAATTATAACAAGGTTTCTGTTTCTACATTCAATGCTAGTAGAGAATATATTTTTCTTGTGAAACCTAGTGTAAACAATTATTCAGATATCGTCGGATGCGGTCTGGTGTGATGTAGGTTTCAGAAAAACATTTTCTTTATCGTGCCAACGTTTCGATCTTTATTGAGATCATCTTCAGGGTGCAAAGTGTTTGTCTTCTGTGCACTTGTGCCATTCTTGCGTGTCGTGTAGTGAGTGCAAACTTTGAGCCCTGAAGATGATCTCAATAAAGATCGAAACGTTGGCACGATATTCCCCTAGTGCCCTAGTGTGAACAATGCGTCAGGACATAAGCAAAACTGGTAGCTTATTATATATATATAACTTATTATAAGTAAAAACCCTCCAATTCTTTAAATTTTTTTTATATTACTTCTGTGATATTAATAACAAGTAACAATTTAAATCCATTAGAGTTCGTGTTCTGATTGACTAAATAACTGTTTTCAATTAATTTATTTTTATGGAAGGTATCCGGCTAATCCGATCTCAACCAATATCGTCCATAAAATAACTAACTGAAAAATATTATTTGGTCAATCGGACCACGAACGCTAATGGATTTAATAAGCAAATTAAAAGACTATCTTCACTAAGCCTTTCCGTGGCCATCCCATTTGTCGCCGAGAATCGAATAGATTACACATTTAAAAAATGGCAAAAAGGAGGGAAAATTGAAAAAGTAGGCTGAGATGGGAAGTTGGTGTCCGAGTGGATCGAAGTCATGAAAGGTCAAGTGATAGAGAAGAGGCGTATATGACCGAAAATCGTGGGTTCGAAACCCGTTTAAGCAATTGACTTTTTTATCTCAACCAATACCTTACATAAAAACTAATTGATTAATAACAAGATTTCTATTTTCACTTTTAATGCTGGTAGCAAATCTATTTAATGTATCATCTATGGAGTAGACAGTACCTACTTCAGCACTGTAAAAAAGGGTGAAACAAAACTCCTTCCTTTATCCGTTTCAAAAGCGAATTATAAACTTTTATCTAGCTGTCAAATATATTTACCTAACATCTAAATCTAAACAAACAAGTTCAAGTACGAAAACATTTCATTGGTTAAAAATCACGTCTATCCTTCAATCTTAATTAATTTCAACCGGGACTCTTTTCAGGGATCTGTATCCTTTGACGTTATCGACGGTAAATAAACGATCCTAGGGACGATAACTGAGGCGTGCAGGCTTTCGAAATTAAAATTAAAAATTGTGCGTTATAAAAAGTATTATGCTAACTTGCTAACAATTGTGAAAAATAAGCTCTTCTATTCTTTATCAATATATCAATGTTGAATTAATTAATTAGTGTACTTTTGCACTAATGGGTGGTGATTAGTGGCCGTTAATCGATAATTATTCAGAAATCGAGATGCAGTCTGGTTTAAACACACTGGATTGTTGTACTACATGTTTTTGATAAATTTAAACAATGTTTGTATACCCCAGGCCCTGAAGATGATCTCAATGAAGATCGAAACATTGGCCCGATAAAAAAAATGTTTTTCTGAAATCGACATCTCACCAAACGGCAAGTCACGATTTCTGAATAATTTGCATTAATTATGTAATTTTCCTGACTATCGATTAGAAAATAGTTTATGGATATGAAGAGTAACGCAACAATTAAAGAAGCTAGTAAACGTCCCGAAAGACTAATGATCTCACGACGAAATTAGTCCGAATTTCGACAAAACCATTGACCCCGAATAACACGTGGAGGGATGGGATTGTTGGCATTTCATCTGCTGTCGTGCGGATTGACATTTGGCCGGGAGACACGTCGGAGGCGAAGACAATCGCGGAACTGATTTATCCGACTGGCGAGTCAATTAAGGAATGTTCGATTCGGTCCGTTTTCAATACTGAGCCGCGTTGTGATTTATTGCTGGCCTGGGCAAATTATCGCACTCGTTTCAATCGGCGTGCCGTAATTGTTCGGACGGCTTTCGTAAAAGCGAGTGGGTCAACATGACACTCGTGATTTCCCACCTTCCGCCGCTTCGCTTATAATAGCAATCACGGTAAATTTCACTTTAAAGTGTGATGTGACGTTATATATCAAGTAGAGGATCGTTTTTATTGAACATGATGTATTCATTTGACAGGAATGTGTAATATCGAGTACTCCACACGTAAATAAAAACTTCATATCAATCAAGAGATCTTTGAACTCCGAAGACTTTTGTTTTTATTTGACAAACAATTATGAAGCTTATACAAGTAAAAATCATTAGATCTACGTTAGATGGAATAGGGAGATTGAGATAGGTTAAAAAGAAAGAAAGACAGAAAGGAGAGAGGGGGAGAGGAATGAGTGGGTGAGTAAGTGTGCATGAGGGGATAAAGTGAGAGAGCGAGATCAGGGAAATAAGGTGAAGAAAGAAAGAAGGAGACTAGAGAGATGCAAGAAGAGAGCGAGAGTTTTTTTCGAAAACTTATCCAGGCCTAATACAGAGTATCGCGTCAAAAGACATCAACGCTTAAGTTGTCATAACCCGCATTAAGTTTCCAATCAGACGTTGGACAAGACTTTCTAGTCAAATTTTGTTGACGCCTTGAATAATGGAAATGGATGTCCGTCGAAAGAAAATCTTATTTAATAAATTGAGCGGAGGACACCAGGTAATATGCGTTTGTTAATTTTATCTGCTATTGCAAAAATGTTTGTATTTTGAGTTTTTAGTAGTTCAGTAAATAGTATTAGTATATACCGTTTACTACACGGACGATAAGACCACTAAGGTTCCACGTCCGTTCTCGGGGTTTAATATATAGATGCTTGTCTTGACCGGTCAGTCGGTCGAGAAGAAGATATAGAAATTCAAGAAGAGAGAATGGGTCAGTTTGTTAGCAAAAGAAATCGGTAACGACAAAATTACAGGTTCATCACCCCGCTGACCACATGGAGAAATCTTATAATTTTAACAAATGGAATACTGAGATCTTGTATATTGAGTATAGTGCCCGAGGTCGTTTTGGTTACAAGTATTAGATATATATTTAATTCCATGGCAGAAACAGGCTGTGTAGGTATATGTCCAAAGTGGTCGTCTGTAAATTAGAGGTTAGGTTTTTACTTCCAACAATGGTATCGATTTTGGTAGGCGTGAAAACAGGACTTGACTGACTTAATAACGCACAGACGGCACTAATGGGAGAAATGCCGAAATACGTGTGAAAAGCTAGACCAAATTGAACTGTTTGGGCCAAATTAGTTTACCACCCCGCAGACTACGTGAAGAAATTACATTATTTTGACAAAAAGCAATGTTCAGCACGTTTTGGAAAGTTGATTAGTGACTTAGTCGTGTTTACATGAGGTCTTTTAATTGGAAGGATTTGATACGATGTATATTGGTTGGCTTGGCCAAACTCAACAGACATACGGATATGGCCAAATTTCCGAAATGGTTGATGGGAAATCAAATTAGGTATTTACGGTCAAAATTGATTTCGATCTTATAAGTCTTCGTAATTGTCGAAGTTTTCAGTTAAGCCATCTTTAACGTCTATTGTGGGCAGTCATCAGCATCCTGAGCGCTGGAGGTAAAAGAGACATAATAACTCACGGTAGTCCAAAATGCCAAAACGTTACTAACCAATTCAGCGAAAATAGACCAAAATGATCCTTAAAGACTACACTGTAGGTCTGATTGTAGTTTTGAGAGATAATACCTTACAATTAATTAAGGTTTTTAGTTAAGACAAAAATGTCAATGGCAAGAGCAGGATTCGAACCCACCATCTTCGGCTTGATACGCCGCTGCTTTACCACTTGAGCTATCGTGACCGCGATCCACTCGGACACTAACTTCCTACCACAACTCCACCTTTTTGAATGTTCCCTCCTTTTTGCCATTTTTCAAGTGTCTTGTAATCTGGTAAAAAATGGCAAAAAGGAGGGAAAATTCGAAAGGTAGGTTGAGATGGGAAGTTGGTTTCCGAGTGGATCGCGGTCACGATAGTTTAAGTTGTAGAGCAGAGGCGTATACAATCGAAAATCGTGGGTTCGAAACCGTTCAAGCAATTGATTTTTTTACCTAAATTAATTTTAAGATATTAATTAGTTAAGCGGACCACGAAACTAGTGAATTTACCGATAAGGTTATAAGTTACCTGGAATAAAAAATTCAATAAATTTGTGGATGTTAACAAATAATTCTACTTGTATTGTATTGTAAATCGCTAAATAAATATGTTAATATTCACTTTAGACTTGTTTTTCACAGCTTGATGAAAGATTTGAAATATTATTCCTGCTCAAATATGCAACTGCCCCTGTAAATATGTTAATTTCCTTTGTATTTATTTAAAAAATATCCGGTTGGAAAAGAGAAAAAATGTCACTCCTTGTATTTATTAAAAATTGTTAATATTTATTAGGTCGATACACATTTTCAAAAATTATTAATCGCGGCCTTCATGACCTCCTTGGAGGTTAATTTTTTAAAAAGTTCAAGTCTATGAACGAAGTACGAATGATATTTCAAGGAAAATGATATATAAATTTTGTCCTTTGACACGAAGGTAAGCTGTAAAAATACTATTTTCCTCAGGGAGTTAAACCACATATTTGTTTTTTATTTCGAACCGCGTCTATTTTGGAAAATTAGCAATATAAAGTTACCATTAGAGGAAAAAAGACGACAATTCGCCAACAAACACCATCCCGTTTAATTAATTTGTCATTCGACGGAGAAAGGTCAGGTGTTGTCGATAAGATCTGGCCAGCCGTCGCCCTTACATAAACAACCGACCCGGGGGTTTTCGGACCCCCTAATGAGACTTCTTTTCATAACCTGATTCTAAAAAGACGAAAGGTGCTATCTGTTTTGATAAATAAGTATGGCCGATAAAAGACTATTAACGGCCTTAATTTATAAAAGAAATTTGATTTAATCTTTAAGAGCCCTCGTTACACGCGTTACTACAGCAGAAGCAGCAGGTTAAAACATATAGAAATTTCATATATATACAACTTTCGTACGTTTCCCACTTAACTCTTTTAGATTAAGAAAATAGTTTGATAATAATTGCAAAATAAAAACACAAGAAAATTAGCATTCTCCACCTGGTTGTAGTTGTGGTTGTAATAATAACAAACAAAAATAGAAAACACGACAGAGAGATCAGTGAATTTTCTGTTAAAGGGATCTTCAAGATGCTCTAGCCTTATGTAAAATTTGTAAAGCGAAATACCAATAAATTTCCAAAAGAAAAATGCATACTTGTCCGTACTAAGTTTAATAAATTATCCATTGAAAAGAAGAAATTTCGTTAAAAAAAACGAAAACTTTTAGATCTTAAGATTGGCACTCAGACCGCGTATACAATTTTTGGTGAAAGTTGTCGGTTGCGTGTGAGCCTTGGCTATTCAAAGCCACCTTAATAATAATTATGTCTGGAGAAAGCAAGAGACTTAAATGATAAATTGCCAGCTGCCTAATAAATTATTAAAATTCACCAAGTTCGTCAATACATAATATTATTTTTTTAATATTTTTTATAACTTAAAATAAAAACAAAAATACAACATGGAATAGTTCTGATTTTATAATTTGGTAAATCGGTGCTGTAGATTTAAGGGCTTTGCTACTTGAAATTCTTATTCAACAAGTGATAAATGGGTATAAAAAATAGCAAGAGTGAGAAAACATCTCGGCTTATTCACGATAATAAAACATCGGAGTAATTGTTCTACAGTTCTTGGCGATTTTCGCAACTAAAACATTTTCTAGGACAGTGTAGCCCACGTTAGTATAGGTTCCTGAACGTAAATCATTCGCGCATCTAATGATCCAACGGACAGGGTTTTTTTTTAACACTTAAGGAATCATGTATACCAATTAGTACATGTAAGGTTTTTTTTATGCAATACAGGTTGCGTTGACCTGGAGAAAGTTGAACTTAGGTAAGCTGAAGATAGACCTGATTTTATAAACATGAAGTGCACTGTATGTGATGAAAAAATAAGATTTTTGATAGAAAATCCAAAAGTGTGTGTAGGGGTGGGGGGTGTTTTGTATCAGGGGATTGAAAATTGAACTCAACAAAAGCGAAAAATTACGAAATATTGGAGTTGAATCACTCTCAGGGTTGCCTACCCCAACAGCTTAGAGCCCTTGGATGAATAGGTAAACAACTGAGAGGGTGGAAATAAGGAGAGAAAAAGAAAGAGGAGAGAGAGAGAGGGGGGGGAATGACAGACAGACAGAGGAAGAGACGTACGTACAGATGGAAAAAGTAGGATGAGAAAAAAAGAAGAAGAAAAGGGGAAGAAAGATGGACGAGAGCGAGGTGAATATATGGATGAAGAAAGAGGAATATAGAGAGAGGGAAAATATGGAAGAATGAGAGTGAGACAGAAGAGAAATAGCATGAGAAAAAGAAAAAATGAGAAAAGGGACAAGAAAGAAAAGAGGAAAGGAGATAAACAGAGTGAGAGAGAGAGAGAGAGAGAGAGAAGGAGATGTAAAATCGGGTGATGTAAAGATCCAAGGGAAAAAGGGAGAAGGAACGAGAAATAGAAAAGGTGAGGGCAAGGTAAAAGAGGAAAGAGATATAGAGAGAAGGAACACATGGAGTAAAGAGAATGAAGGAGAAGAGAAATAAGATGAGAAAAGAAACAAGGAGAAATGGGAGAATGTACAAGAAAGCGGGAGGGAAGGAAATAGAAAGAAAGAGGGACAGCGAGGGGATATGTAGAACAAAGAGAAACATATGGAAGAAAGAGAAGAAACTAAGGTGAGAAAAAGAAACAAGGACAATGGACAAAAAAATAAGAAAAGAAGGAAATAGACAGAAAGAAAGAGGGAGAGCGAGGGGAAGGTATGGAACGAGAAAGAAAAATAGAGAGAGGGAACATATAGAGTAAGAATAATGAAATTTAAAAGAAATAAGATGAGATAAAGGTACAAGGAGAAATGGGAGAATGTACAAGAAAGCGAGAGGGAAGAAAATCGACAGAAAGAAAACATAGAGCGATGGGTAGTTATAGAAGAAAGAGGAATAGATAAAGATGGGACATATGGAAGAAAAGAGGTAGAATGAAAGAGAAAGAAATCAGACAGAGGCCGGCGAAAACAAATAAACCATCTCACTTAAGCTATTAGGCCTTTATCATTGTTTGTTTTATCAATAAACCTGTGTCAGTTAAATCAAACTTGTATTTATTAATTATTTGGCAATTTAAGTTAAGTAGATATCTTTTCTATAAATCTCTTCTCCTAAGAAAAGAAGACTTTCTCTTAAAGATACAAAATAGAAAATAAAATAGGCTAGACATGGTAAATTTCAAACAGCACAACGAAGGTAAAGCATATTTGTTTCGATTGGCCGGATCAAGTGGATGTCCTGTTTTGATTTAATTCCTCCTTCCTAGGAATGACACTTGGGACAAATTAACGCATTTGTCCCAACAGTCTGGAACGATCTCGGTGCTCTTTAGTCAAATTCAAATCGCATCCCATTAATTTATTGAGGACGTAAGAACTCCTTTCGCTCCGTCCTGTCAGAATAACGCCTCAAAATTAAATCCGAATGAGTGAACGAGGATTGGGAAATAAGTCATCGAGATTTATAATACGTCCTCGGCGTGTTCCTAATCCTTGGGACAAATCGCTGATACTGTCTGAGGCCTCCAGAATGCCCATTTGAAAGCGGTCATAAATCCACCGAGATTTAACGCCAACACAAGGGGTGTGACTCTTAAAACAAAACATCACCAAACGAAACTATTTAATTCCAATGACGACTTGATCGAAGAAAACGCAAAAAAAGAAACTTCTTCATTGAAATATGCGTTACAAGTACGAAAATATGAAGAAAAATAAATGTCAAATAAAAATCACAAGTCTGGTCCATCAGACGCCTTTTTTGCATTAGATCTTTAGGGGTTATGGTTGGTCTGTATGATATTTTATCTGTCTAGTCTTTTTACACACCTGAAAAATTAGACCAAAAATTATTTATCTGTCTTTTGTTGTTTCATTTTTATGTTGTGACATGGTTTCAATGGAGTGACAGAATCAAATTTTTTGGAGTGATTTTACACTTCAAAATAACGGACAGGTCTTCTTGTGAATGTGGCCTGGTTTCGCCCATTTTTTTTTTTTTTTTTTTTTTTAATTGAAAATTACCAATTATTCGGAAATCGTGAGATGCGTCTGGTGTGATTTTCGTCTTCTCTGAAATTGCGTGTAGAGCGCATTCTCCATACGACACGCACGAATGGCACAATAACACAGACCAAAAACACTTTGAGCCCTGAAGATGATCTCAATAAATCTCGAAACGTTGGCACAATAAAGAAAACATTTTTCTGATACCTACATCCCACCAGACCGCATCTCACGATTTCTGAATAATTATGGATTAACGTTCACTAATCACCAAACGTTGAAAATTACCGTTTTTTAATATTTTCATTTCCCTCATATGAATATAAATACTATGTGAATACACAATTTTACGGCATTTTTTATGTAAATTGCAATAAAAAATATAGTAAAAGCTATCTTAGTTTATCAATAACCAAAAATTAAAACAACAAACCTTTTATTTTTTTAAATAAAGTAGGTCATAATTTTTTTTCTTAAAACTAGATTGAAACTTCGTTTTAGAACCTGTAAAGATCCCTAAATGTAAATTTTTGTTCGAATTTAAACGTATTTTATCGTAATATCTGATTGTAACGGCTGTAAAGTGTTTTAACGTCAAACTTACCATTTTAAAGGAGAGGAACGTATAACGAAGTATATACTATACAAACAAATGAAAAGAAAATACTCAAAATTGGCAAATTATTTTTCAAAACTTGATAGCGTTTTTTTTTTTTTTTAAATAAAAAGAAAGTCCGATATTAATGTTCTATACAGTTCTAAAATGCACAGGACAATCCCTTTAAAAATAATCATCAACCACGAAAAGCTGTCACCTACGTTTTGAGAACGAATGATGGTTAGATCTTGCTCTAGGAATTTACACAGATTCCGGCGAAAGTCGATTTCTAAGGGTTTTATAACGCTAGAATCACTAGAATGAGGTCAAATCCAAGTTTTGACTACTTTCTGATCTACTTTGCTTCTAAAATAAAATAAGCCAAAACAAACTGTTTTGTTGATTTAGTGCTCATACCAAACGATAATATTCTGCGTCGTAGAACGTATTCGTTTTTATGTTTAACAACAATGAAATTATTACGAAACATAAGATTTTTAAATTTATCAATAACTATTTATGTTCGTTTAATTTAATTTACTTTATATTATTATTATTATTAATTTTTATGGGCGTTTTAACGACTAATGTCATTTCACGTCCTAACATCCAAACATACTGTTTTAGGTTAGCTATATCTCTTCTGAGTGCTATGAAGTTCTGGGCTCCATACATCCACTCATAATCTAATTTATCCTATTGCCATCCAAGCTTTGATTTGTTTGAAACCAGGACCTAATCGCAAGAAGTGGCGGATCCGTGACACACCAATCTTGACGTCCTCTAACTTCGTCGTAAGATAAGTTAAAATTCACCTAATTGTTCACATGTGTCTCTAATAAAATTTTTTTGTGTTCTCCTAAGTCGTGTTAGTCTTGTGAAACATTAGGCCTATTTTTAACTATATTTTTGGTTAGATCTCCTTGACCAATTGTCAAACTATTTCCATGAAAACTCGATCTATTAATCGCCAAAGTAGGCTCCAAATCCCTGAAGAACCGGTAAAGCGCCGCTCGCTCCACCGGCATACTCCCAATTTAGAAAGTTCGAACAATTAAGTCATTTCTCGGCCAAACCTTAAACAAATGTGGCAGGCATCTGGACATCCTCGGCCGACAAATTTATTCAAATGTTAGCCCGCCGCCCAGGATTCCAACCGCATAAGGCATATCTGATCGCCGATGGGGAGAGAACGGCAAAAGGAGCCGAACGATCGAAAATAACTTGATAATAATGCCATCTGTTTTCGCCAACCGTCATGAAAAAGAGCAATAAATACACATCTTGTTTCTGAGGTCTGCTAATTTTTCGCGAATTTCTTAAACCGCACAGCAATCCGACGGTAGTACTTTTTTAACCCATTATTTTCCAATTCCACCTTTCAATTACACGTTTTTCCTGAATAATTGTAAACATAGACAATATTAGATATTGATTTAAATAAATTAAACTTTAGTAAATTATCATCGGGAAGATGGTGATTATCTCTTACTCCAGAACATGTTCTTTTTCGCAGAAATTATGGTTACGATTTTAAGCACTAACATAAATCTACTGCAATCACCACCCAATTTTTGCAGAAAATTCTTTTGTCTGGAGTCACCCAATGATGTGATTGATGTTTACATCGTTATCCTTACTGATATCGTCAATTCGTCAATCAATGTTGTGTAGTAAAGCCCGAAATAATTTGAGTGTATTATCTTAAAAGTAGAATATAGAACATTTGTAATATATATTGTAGAACAGTATGACGCAGTATGACGAGCACGCTACCTAGTACGAAGCTGAAATATATACCCAATTTTGGTCGTTTTGGAGGATTTTGACAAGCTGGTTTAGTCAGTCAGTTTCATATTTCGTTATTTTGTAGTGAAAAATTGGTATTTTTCTTTCTAAATATTTACATAATCCAACAAGGACTAAAAATCAATAAAAGAATGGTCAGGAATCAATCAATCCGCTGATTTAGGAATAACTATAGTCGCTTTTGCACGGAAAAGAACACTAAATCACATGAGGCAAATAACACTCAATAACACTGTGATGGAGATCAAAAAAGAAGTCAAATATCTGGTCATCACACTAGAAAAACACTGTTCTGGAAGGACCCATCATACCGTGCTGTAGCCTGGGCCGATAAAGCAGAACTAAAAGAAAAGAACTCGCAAAAATACATAGACTTGCAGGCATCGGCATAACGGGAGCAATGTGAACATGTTAGTATGGGAAAAGTGTTGAGATTAATCCCCCTACACGACATGGTAACGAGGACAGCACAGAAAACTATCATTAAATAAAAGATAAACATCCAACAGGAATACAATTAAAATGGAGAAATAGCGACAAAATAATAAAATACCATCCAATACTCACGGCTCCAAGAAACGACATGGATTATTCGGTACTGGAGCCATAAACTTAGAACCCACGGGAAAATACACCAGTATCTTCCAAGCTGAGGTTCAAGAAAGAGTCGAGAGATGTACTCAACTCGACTAAAGAGTAAGAAAACAAGAACATAGACTTTATGTCTGATATCCAAGCAGCCCTCAAAGCACTACGCTCTAATATCGTTAGTACTAAGACGGTGTTGAACTGCAAAAATAAATTAAACATATTTGGTATGCAGAAAAAAAAGTCAGCCTTTGCACAGTCCCAGGACATTTGGGAGTAAAAGCAACGCGATAGCGGACACCCTGACATCGGAACCCACACTATTAATGAGTATCTCAGACAGAAGGACAAAAAGAAAATGAAGGAACAATAGAATTCACTCGTATCAAAGGAAGCAGTAATAAACTGCGAATCCTAATAGGATTAAACCTGCAAGCTAAATGGACACTTAAGCAAGATTGGAGTAATCCAAGATGGCACTTGCAGATTCTGTAAAGAGGCAGGCAGACACCGACTACTAACAAACTGTGGTGCTACAATTGCCCGCAGGAGGAAGTTATTGGGGAAGTACAATTGTGACCATAAAAGAAATTTAACCATAGCAAATGGGCTGATTAATCAGGTTCTTTGGTGAAATGGGCCTCACAGGTGTGCTTTAGGCAGAGAACGGGGATACAATAGTTCTTAAAGTACTTTTAATAGGGAAAGTTGTCAGAATAACTAGAATATGAGACAGATGATCAGAAATCGACAAACAGTAAATTAGCTACCCAACAGATATGAAATCTAACGCACCAAAATATTCTTCCTTAGTTAATAAGACTGTATATGAAAAAGTACAGATACAACAAACGGGGTTAGAAAAAAATCATGCCGTTAAATCATACACGTTTGTTTTTTTGTTATTAATAGTGCGGGCTGGAAATTGTCTGATTTTTGATATCGTTCAAAAACCGCCCTAGCCGCACAGGCATTTTGGCTCGGTGCCAAGTTTGGAGAAATTTTTCAGGACTGTATGACCGACGTGTAAACATATCAGATATGATCAATCAATGGCCAATTTACTATCTACTTATTTGATTTTTCTTATTATTTTAACGGCGTTAAGCGCAGGAATTTATCTATATTGATTTATTTTAGCAGGATTCAATCTTTGTTATTGTTTTATGACGCAAAAGACTGTTGTCATAATTGCGCTTACTTCCCGGATATTATTTACGATTGATTTTAGTAAGAAAACAATTTATACGTTTGCCCTGCAAACATATATTGATTTTCTATTTACTTAAACATGTTGGTTGACACAAGAAGTAAATAAATGTAAATAAAAATATTTCAAGGCTTGTCTGTGATGATGTAGGGTCTCACAAACTTGTGTTTCAGGTCTGAGCCGATCTCATCGATTGTGAGAGGGTTATAATTCTCCCTTTATCACATGATCTGCATTTCTGCTTGAAGACAGGACAAAAGGCTATTTGGGGAGAGCGAGCAATTTCCATATACCAAGGAAGAAAATATGCCCGAGCCGATTCAGACAAACGTTTATATGTCGTCCAAACAAATTTAAGGGTTTAGGTTCGAGTTGAAGAATGTTTTTCTGTTGTATCAACAAATCAAATTGAAACATTTGCAGTCCTATTAGCCTTCTGCACACTTTGCCGAAGGAAGTGAAGCCTTGCATGCTTTAAAATATTTGTGTAGAAATGTCCACGGGAATTTTGAGCTTCAGGCCTTTCTGAACAAATTTTGTTAAGTGTCTGTCTGTGGTAAGTTCCTTATAACTGGCAAAACTCCAAAGACTTGGGACCAATTTTTCCGAAATTTTCAGAACATGTGCGGGTCGGTGGTGTCTTGATCGCCCTCTATGAATTTCATCCCAATGCGATCGACGCTATACGTAAAATCCCGTGCCCAGTTGAACCTCTGAGAGCTGTAAACGGATTATGTTGAAATTTGCAGGAATTATGTGAATTGCTTTCTAATTGATCCCCTATTAATTGTATGCCAAACAGATTAACATTCGCATGCCCAAGCTCTTGTACTTCTTCCGCTGGCAAACTACATAAATTTTTACCTATTGCCTCACGAGGATAAATTTGATTAATGTAGGCCATTAATTTTGCCGAAAAGGCTAAGTATGGGTTGGCTGTTGGGTCAGGAAGAAAACTTACATTAAACTTAGAGAGGAAACTATACTGCCCACCCACTTGTCAAACTTTAAAAGTTTTAAAAGCTTGGAAAAGTGACCAAGCCGAAATCTATCTGACAACACGACTCCTTCGAACTTTCTTTTTCTTCAACATAAACTATTTGCGTTTAATGGCTAAAAATTTAAATTATTGCTATCTAGAAGAATGCTTTAAATGGATTAAAACTAAGTCATAACGTATTTGTGAACTGACGAATCACGATAATCAATAAACGCAGTTTGTTTTTGAGAAAATAGAAGTACGTAGTCACTGGAACTAATGGGGTGGACTAAGCGCGGTGAGTAATACGGTGTAACAAACAACTTTTAACCTAATCGACATTGAACAATTCAAAATATTCGTTTCCTTCAAATTTGTTCTCTATCGACTTCTAAACGGAATTCCTCCATGGAATCGGCCAAAAGTTTGGATCACCATTATCGCACCAGTACCGATTGTATCGCCTTTTGGGCCTTGATAGTCCGGTTCGTGAGGGCGTAATAACAGTGTGCTGCGAGGACTAATGAAACTTGATCCGCCGGAACTGATAAACGATTACGCGTAAACAAAATAGTCGTGCTAAATTGATCCTAGGCCAATGGTTTTTGGCAAGCAGAAGCTAGTATAGACGAAAATTTAAGTTTTCTTACAATTTTATAATTTTAACCTCAATATTAATGAACACCCTGCGTTCACAAGGAAGTCAGGATTCAAAAATCTCACGTACGCTATTCGAGAATGAAATAAGACTAACTACGTCGTAGGTTAAAGTGGTTTCAGATCAGTCTTTCCTCCTGAGCAAAAACAATAAGTAATTTTACAGGCAAAGAATCCTAATAACCTGAAGTACCTGACTTTAAAACAGATGGTATTAGAAAGCTGTGCTTTCTAACCCTGTCGTCCTTAAAGGTATAATGAGGATCTTTAACGTCCGCACCTAGCTTATTCGACCTTATCGGACGTTTTGATTCTCAAGATGATAGCTGACGCACCTCCACCACCTGGTGTTACTGCGGCAGCATGGGTGTAGAGGCAGCTTAGCCCGAAGACCCAAGACAACCTGGCTCCCAGCTTGTCCATTCCGAGTGGTGGAATTTGCATTAAGCATCAGGCCGTATGCCGCGCGCATAGGGCTACCTAAGCAAAAATATATCAGCCTGGTCTTCCGCGCACTTCCTTGGTAGAGAAGGCCATTCTACTTCCCATTATTAAGGCGTGTAAATAAAACCAAACTGACTGACAAGGAAAGTTTTTGATGGCCTTTCTCTTCTCTTTATTCCGGACATGCTTCTCTTCTTTACCCGCTCTGTCGATCTGAACCGCCTTGTGTTTTTGTTTGGCCATAGACGGCATGAGATTTTGAAGGACTTTTTAAAGTAATATGTATGTCCTATCTAGATTGGGCTGAACATTCCAAAATTAGCGACTCTGAAGGACGGCAGTGTACGACAGTCCTTGCACAACTGATAGTTAAGAAAAACAAATAGCGTTAAGTAGATAGAAGTCTAAGGTTTGTACACGATTAATCAAGTTTTCAATACTACACTTGAAGAAAAAAAATACTAATTAAGAGATTAAAAAAATTCCGACCTCTATAACTGGAAAACTAGGCAACAAAATGCTTACATTCTAGGGGGCGAGATCAGAGTTGGTAGGGCAACAAATGGGATAAATATTCTAATTTATGTATTTTACACCATTTTTTTAATTCAAATTTACACACTGAACTTCTAATGTTATTAATAAAAGATCAACATAACACCTGAATAACAGAAATATTCTATTGAGTCAAATTAGAAGGGCAGGCGTACAAATTAACATTGCCGCCAACTTGTCAGTTCGTTTAGTTTGTAAGACTTATTCTCCGTGAGAATGAATTATGAACGAAATAAATCCTTTCGGACTTTCATCGTATAATTCACCTTTTTTCGATCTTGTTCAATATAACATTCATCTCGAGTTACTTAATGATCCTATATACATTTTTTTTACGGATAATAGCGATGATGTGAATAAGGAATGCATGGCGGAAAGAGAAATAATTTTGAAAAAGATACGAGTATCTACAATTTATCATATTTGGTGATATTTTTGTTAAGGTCAGCGGTTTGATGAACTTGGAGTTTGCTCGTTTCCGATCCTCCTGGTCTGCCTATCGTCGGTGTTTTTGTCTGTAAGACACGTCTGTAATCTCTATCTGGGCCTAGACAAATTGCAATTGATCATATTTTTAGTTTGTTTTAAGGCGATTTATAAGGTGTGAAATTTAATCAATGCTTCCGTAAATTACTCGAGATGCGGACTTTTTATTAGGTATACAGAGGGACAAAATGATTTTTGAATTTAACCTCCTGTCGTATGGGTTAATACAACATGTGCGCGGAGATAGCCTAGTAAATAAGAATTTGTTGACATACCAGAAAGGACTGTATTTTAGATTTGTTCAACTCGTGTTATCGCAATTCAATAACGTTCAGTGTAAAGGACAACAACCTAGATTGTATATCGCATAGCCACCTCCCCCTTTATATATACTTTTAAATACGAACTATTCATCTCAAGATTTAAAAAAAAAACTTTTAAACAGAAATAAACTCAGACGAAAATTACACTGACTGGTGAGTGATTCATTCCCCAGGGTTGTCTTTTGGCAGGACGAGACCCAACTTTCGGTTATGCAACATTGAGCGCGTATTAACCAGTATCCTCCGTGAAATGTTGAACACCGGCCAAGAAAAACTTTCCAGATGGGAAGAATATTAACATAGTAAGCTAATGGTCATCTATCAACGTACTTTTTCCGGTTATTTTAAATAGTATCGCCATAGTACAGGAAAAGGTTTGAACGTTGCCAAAGATTGACTGATGACAGTACTTGTCAACTTAATGAATGTTATCGACAATCTAAGCACGCGCCAGTATTTAGAATGGTTTTAACTCAATTAAAGCAGCGGTCATTATTCAAAGCGAGGGCGAAACAATTGAGAATCGCACTGACTGCGGGATATCAAGGTTGGATTGCAATCACAAGGAACGTGATGTATTTAAATTCAGATCGAATAAGTGTTGTTTTATATCAGTTTAGCACTTTATCGGTCGTACAAGTCCGTAGACGTTTTTACGGTTCTGCAATGTTGTCAAGAACTAGATAAGTTTATTAAGTGTAGCGTTAAAACCATTGATGTGTTATCTACAATGAACAACTTTTTGATCCAACTTTCCGCAGAAAGTAGAACAAGATGACGTTAGTCAACCGAGTTCGGCGGGGGGGGGGGCAAGACAGAAGATTTGTTTAGTTTGTGAATAGTGTTGGCGATTCTCGATCTTTATGCTGTCATCCATCAGGGCGTGTCGAACACGCAACACTAGAGCCGCTCCCATAGGACAAATTGAAGACTCGCTTTTCGACCAGTTTAACGACTCTTCCAAACTGAACGAATGATATGGGTGTTCCACATGGAAAAAACACCGCAGGACTGTCTTAACTGAAAGAACCACGCGTTGACAAAAATTCGTCCGTCGGGTTATGTCAAGTCTTCAAGGACATGTGTTTTACAACTCCAAAATAATTTTGAATTATTTGCCAAAAGATTTTTCGGCCTTTGCTACTAAACACTTGACTTACAATATGGGCAAGAATTGGATAACCGATTTTCATGAAAACTTTATTTGATGATACCAGTCGAAAAATATTAGAAATGTGTCTGAGCGTTATTGCCAATGGACTAGAAAAAATATTTTATGTAATTATTAATTATTCTTTTTATGTGCAGTTCTAGTTAAGATGAACAGGTCAGTGTGATGAGCGGGTTTCGAACCCTACACATTCCGCTAGATCACTAAATACAAATGGCTTTTAATTAATTTACATAAAATTTTTGTTTATAAATGGTTTCTGCCTTTCTGGTGCATATGTTTTGGATTCTTTGTTAAATGAAACTACACGTACGTACATGTAAAAAAAAGAAATAAACGTTGAGAAAAGATGGCCACAAATATGTTTTCCAAAAATAAATTCGGATTTGTTTTAAGCATCTTCAAAAGCCCCAAAACACGAATTTTCCTACCAAATAAAAACTATTATCAAACCAGGGGCAATTTTTCTTTAGTCAGTTATTTCAATAAAAAATTATTAATACCTGTCGATGATTTTTTATTTATTAAGAAATTTTAAAAAATATTTAATTTTATTAAGAATGTTAGGAAGCTTAATTACGCTTCTTCCAGCCGATGTCAACAAGATTCAAATTATATGTCATTTTGTTCTCTTTATCTTACTTATTTACACCTGCAACAATTGTTGCGCTAAGTAAATTTGACATTTTAAAGCTTAAGTCAAAACAAAATGAACACAAAAATAAGCGTAAAACAGAAAAATGGGGAACTCACTCTATGTATTAGCGTTAATAACTTCCAATGTCATTCACTGTCACTTAGGAGGTCGCAGGGACACCAGACAGTGACGGTTCAGTCGCCGGGCAGGACTTATTTGGAAGGGTGAGAGATGAAACGTTTCTGACAGACTATTGAAGAAGGATTTCTTGTGGCGGGTGTTTCGCTATTTCAAGGGAATATAAAAAATTAAGTTTACTGCAAATGGATTGGATATACACTGGAGCATTGATGATGGTTAGAAGATTTTAAATTATGTAACGATGAGCTGGGTTATCGACCTGATACAAAACTTCAAGGAAGCATTACAGCAACTGTTAAAAGATACAAATTGACGCAACATTCGGCTTGACTTGGAATAAAGCTATCAAACTTGTAATATCCCCACGACATTTTGTTAGTATCATACCACTTGAAGAAAGTGATGATTTAATAACAGCCTACATGCTGATAAACGATCCTCTCTGGTTGAATATTTTATTGAAATTTCATTCGTTGATTGGCCGAGACCTAACATGCCTACTATTGAATTCAATGAATTAATTACTGTAGGCATTTCGAGGGGAGTGTCAGTTATCACATGTCATATGGGTGACAAGATAAGGCGAACACAGAGAGCGAAACTACTAGATTTTACCAAAATGCAATTCATCCGAATAGACAATATTTTAATATGGTTAATTTTCTTGTCAAAATTTTACACTTAATTCTTGGCCACTCTTTCCCAGAGGCATTTTCAAATCTTGAACATTTTTTGAAACATATAGAAAAACCTTCAAACCATCGAAGAGTGGATAAAGATCAAAACATCTTTTACAGCTTAAATTGTGGTTTTTTTTAACGAGGTTGGCAACTTTTGTTTGCGCAACAGCAGAGATCATATCAACCTTCGGGGTGCCGAAATGTTTGAAAAGAAAGGCCCAATTATAAGAATGTAGGTTCGAATGCAGGGCCGCCGGATTCGAACCAGGCACCTTTGCCTTACAATGGTAAGCGCCATGTCAACGTCTAAACCGTTGCGGTCACCAATTCTTCAGACTATTATTCTTTAAATAATTCCAGGGTAATTGAATTAAAAGTTTTTTCATGTTGATTATTTTAATCTCGCAGTTATTTATAAAGTGTTTGAAGTAACGATAACGAAATTTGTTCATTGATTATTCATTTTATTTATTTTTAAAAAAATTAAAAACGTAAATGACAGTTCGCTGCTTGTTCAAGCAAATGTCATTTGTAAGTGTTAATTTAAACGAACAATTATGACAGTAAGAAAAAGGATGTTTGATCATTTATCATTTAAGATTAACAACCATTTTGTTCTTCGCCCTATTAAAAAATACATACAACCACCGGACTTAGCCAACTCGATCGGGTCTTCTGACTCTAAAAACATGATTAAAAGAAAATGGACTGCCGGTGGGCTGGATCGTCCGAGAGGATCTCACGTACCAAGAAACCATAGGTGCCCTCGGAAGATGTGGCACGTC
>CM077103.1:19380925-19423110 GCA_039619505.1 Cimex hemipterus | reverse complement strand
ATATATATATATATATATATATATATAAGGTCGTGGATACTGGTGGTACTGAACTATGTTTTATTTAGTGAATCCACCGTACCAGTATTGGCATTTAACCCTATAACACCCTGTATAATTAGATGAATAGTTGTTTAGATGCGTACATCAATAGATCGATTACGTCAAGCCCGGAAGTCTTAGACCTAACAATTTGCCAAAAAAATTAAAACGTGGATCCTTAATGACACGAAATCTTTAATGGAAACTCACAGTTCTCTTAACTGTGCTAACGCAGGCTTTGAAGTATGATAAACAGCCTGAAAATAAGATGTAACACGCAGATATATAGCTTAAATAACTTACTAATATCTTTCCATATATTTTAGAGAGATAAATGAATAAAAGGTTACTCATTGTTGGGATGTCCCCCGGTATGTACAGTTAATTTGACTACTATAATGCATTTGAATACGAGAAAACGATGTGAACAAAAGTATTTTGTAGGACATACACATCTAATTACCATTGAAGAGGACTCATGTCATGACGCGGAAAATGCTCACTTAATAACGAAACTTCCATGTAGATGTAGTAAATTGTTCGACTAACTACAGTGCACATGATTAAAAGATAGAAGATTTCTACTTAATAAGTAAGTGAATCAAAACATCAGGGATGAGACCTCACGAAAACCAGACAAACTATGTTATCTCCTGACCGGACACAGACTACGGAACACGATAAACAGGCAAAAGTTCTCTGTTGAAGTGTAATAAAAGTGTGGAGTACAATATATTAAGGCTGAGATGAGCTTTTCTGGACACCCCTTATTGCCTGCCCGAGAGAGAGATTAATACATAACAAGAAAGAAGATGGTTGGATATATGTAACAGATAAATGTATACATGGAAAGATGGATCAGTAGATAAAAGGGTTTATAAATGGATATATGGGAATTAGATCAATAGAAAAGGATGGATGAGATAATAGATGGCTAGATAGATATATCAAATAAATAGATAAACAGAAAAATATATGAGTTGTTATACGGTTGGATGAAGGGATGTATTAACAAATAGATAGAAGGGTCATTAGTCAATCATCGGTTGGATAGTTGGGTAGATGAATTGAAAAATACATATTTGTTGGTTAGGCAGATTGATACTCAGATATGATACTCAGTTTGATACTCAGATATATGTAGATAACACTGGTTCTCAGCCCACCACATGTACGAATACACTATCGGTGTTGTTAATTTAGTAGATAGATAAAGGGATAGAAATGCTGTGAAAAGATAGACAGGTATAGCAAACAGCCAATCGTTTCTTTTGTAAACTAGTTTTTTTCATTTAAATGTATTGAGCTGACGTTTCAAATTTTTTGTAAATTTTTCGTTGCTTCAAATGTTATTTTTATTATGAACATACAAATAAAGTTTGGTGTGGCTCACGTTTTTGAAAAATTTGTTGGGTCTGAGTTATTGAAAAATCATTATTTGATATCTAAAAACTGTTTTAACTAATTTTTGAAGTAACAGATTGTCCATAGCCTCCAAATAAACCGTTGCCAACGTTGAATCGAAAAAACCTCTCTACTGGGCTTCGCGCACTGGAGAGTAACAGTATAAAATATGATCATCCTCGATTTTTTTGGTTTCTTTCGAAGAACGTGCCCACCAGAGACCGTATTGATATAAACCAATTAAAAATAAATCGCGTACTAAACTATTTACGATTTGGCAACTCAAACTCCGAATTTAATCGAAGAAGTGGAGTAGGTCATGTGGACACGAGCCAAACAAGGCACTTCCTAGTTTTACCCAAAATGTGAACCCTACAATCAATACTTGGAACATTCAGTAAATCGTAAATTTCGAAAGGCCACCCGACGTGAGAATTTTGCTTGAACAAGGGAGCGAATCTTTGAGTCACCTCTTGATTTTTGGAGGAACAAGAGCTGTTTTACCGTACTTGAATAAATCTCGTTTTTTGTTTCCGTGAGCGTTTTAGTATTTATTACCATGAATGTGTAATGGGAGAAATATCCCCGTTTGGTATGTACCCTCGTCAGTCGTGCAATAACTGTAAAGGGTGATGTGAAAATATCGAGTTCTGTGACACCACCTTACTTGGGTGAATGGTGTGTAAATGCGTAGTAAAAAAAATTATGAGGAAGAATGTCAGCGTCTCTAGGTTTAAAAAATGCTTTCGATCGTGGCTGAAATATCCTTGTGAATAGCACCTGGATTAAAGTAATCAAACTTAGTTAATAGTTGTTAAACTTAAATTTTTGAAAACATATATTCCATTTATAATCAGAATGTTTTAGGGAAGTTGCGGTTGCGTGAGACAATGTATGGTTAGGATGTTTCCCACCACTTCTGTTTTGTATTTTAATCCTTTATATCATATTTATCTTTTTTTAATTTTCGAATTGTCCATCAGTAAAGTTTTTAATCCTCGATAGAATTGGAAATCACCATTACTATGTTTAAGTTTTGATTTAGGATCCTTTATGTAATATTTCTAATTCTTGATTTTCTGTAAAAGATGTGTACAATATTGTAACTAACCCAAATTAAATTATATTACATTTGCTTACACAAAAAGTACTTTTTTTGTAATCCAATTGTGATTCTTTGTAATTGGCTCGTTCGAGATTATTTTGGTTTGCCTACTGTCGCTGGGTTGGTCAGTCGCGTTTCGGCAGGTCCTATGTTGGGCATGTTTTTTCGTTGTAAAAAAGAAAACGTTCAGACTAACACTGAAGGTAGCGAAATACTGAAACGCGTCTGAAAGAGCAACCCATCGTGGAGAGACAGACCAAAAATGATCGGTACCGACCAAACTAATAGGTTCATCACCTGCAGACCAAACGACATCATATAATTTGACGACAGGAATATTGAGGTGCTCTGAATAGTGACACAGGAGGAATAGTAAGGTAACCTGAGGACTTCTGGACCTGAGTCTGGGAGGATTGGAATCCAATCCATCGGGTGGCTTGGAGAAACTACCACACTTGAACATATCCTGCCTAAATCGGTCCAAGTTATGTTAGATTTTTACGGACAAAACTGTTTTCAGTCCGAGGTTCTTAATTGTCCAATTGTTAGATTGTCTCTAATTATTTTATTTTATTTTTGTGTTTTTGTAAAGATTTCATGTCGGCTGTCTAGATACATCGTAAGTACTGGGTTAGTCATTTCATATTATTTTGGCTGTCCACGCTGTTTGGCTGCATCCAACATTTTGCCATCCTGTGCAGGACCTGATACACACAAAACGGGAATAGACTGTACGACGCACAGAACTTGTTGAAAAAGGATGGGCAGACTAAAAGGATCAGTAACTAAATCACCGCTCAGACTTCATTTATATGGTACAATATTTTTTTCCTAATATAAACATAAATTTCCCCAGCGAAGGGATTTTTCTTTACATGAAACCAGTTACATAGAAATATATTGATTTAAATAATTAAGAGGTTTTCTAAATTTCGACAGTCAAGTTTCAGAAAAGCAAAACATATCTATAGTTTGGACAATATAAAAAAATCAGAATCGAAGTTATTTATTACACAAGAAAATTGTGACATCGTGAAACAGTGCAAAAAAATGTATTTAATTTGGTAGGACAGTACTGTTTTTATACGTTTTATACATATGGTTAGAGGGGTCAATGAAATTTTTCTTGGATTCGGAAATTTTAGCATTTTACTATGTGGTAAAAATTAATCGCCGTTATAAAAACAATGTTTACCAAAATAGCCTTCAACATGTAAAATAGCTTCTTTTAATATGGAACTAATAAAACTGTTCGAAATTTTCGTACTAATCAACCAAGGAAAACGAGACTACTGAAAATTTATAATCCTAGATTATACTCTATAGATAAAGCGGCCGTTCAAATCTATTATGGATCCGCCGTCACCTAAATAAAAATTAATTTACGACGATTTGTCACAGAAAGTCACCTCTGTTGTGTGTACAGCCGTCGAATAGGTCGAGGCTTTTGAATTGTGTCATCCTAGACCGAAATGTCAAGTCTAGCCTAGCCGAAACTGAAATAATTCGACGTTTTAAAAGCACTACACCTTGTTTATCGGATAGGATGAAAGGATTGGTCGTAAAATGGATAAAATACAATTTTGAAGACACAACGGTGAAGCTACCGCTTAAGCTCTCCCATGCGATCAGTTCCTGTACCTAAACCTACAAATCAAACTTTTACTCCCATGCCGGCAAATATTACAAAAAGGGACGCTATATATACAGTAAGTTTTTCGAAATGTAAGATAAACCGAAATTTTTAGACTAAAGAATTTTAGTTGATGACCCTTCTTTTATAGAAAATCATTGAGGTTATCACACAGGAAAAATCTGTAAAAAGTTGATAAACCTATCCTTATCGTCGATAACTACTCTACTTGTACGAACAATTAATGATTAAAGTCTGATGAAGTTTATTGTATTGTAAATTAAAAGTTAATTAATATATAGTAAATGTGATGCGGTCTGGTGTGACGTAGGTTTTACTAAACCATTTTCTTTACCGTGCCAACGTTTCGATCTTTATCGAGATCATCTTCAGGGCTCAAAGTATTCATTTTCCATGAATACGTGTCATTCTTGTGTGTCGTGAGGGCACTCTGAACACGACAGGAAGAATGACACATCTACCCTGACTACACTTTCAGCACTGAAGATGTTTTCGATGTTCGAAACGTTGGCACAATAAAGAAATTTTTTTTTAAACCTAAGTCACACCAGGCCGCATCTCACGACCTCCGAATAATCATTTGTAAAAATTTGAGTAACATTTATATTTTCCTGGCTTTATAAAATAAACTGTTAACATAAAAACCTTCTCAAGAAACTGTGTTTTTCGAAAAAAGAATAGAGGCGACTTTTAATTATTGACACTTTTTAAATGATAGACCATTTAAACACTGCCAATTTATGTCTGATTATAATCCAGTCCACACCATCATCTAAATTGGTAGGTTCTGTTCTTTCGTATGGAACTCCTTTGTTTGGACAAAATATAATAGATTTTGCTATCGTATTTAGGAACAAGTACACGCTTAATGAGCCGATAAAACGCGCTTCAAAGTCTGCCCCATTTTTCTAAAGAACCTAATATAGAAACTATACAGATTTTAAACAGGTGTAACAGGTTTTATTCTAAGATTTCAAAATCTTGGACCGATCCGAAAGCGGCAAAATTTGGTATTTCTTCGTATATGAATAGATTATTCATGGAAATATCTGCTTTATCAGTTCATTCTAGCGAATGAAAAAAATATATAGAGAAAAGTAAAATAATAAAAAATGGTTCACTAAGGCTTATCTTAATCGAAAGTCAATCAATGGAGTCTTTATAATGGAGCTGGTTTATAATGAAAAGAGATATTTTATCGTGTGGAAGTAGATTAGTTTATTCCCTTGCGTAGGACTTTTAAATAAAGCAATGGCGATCGTTTAAAAGTTATCTTCATTAAATTTTGTATATACTCATATTCCAACGTGTAAGTAAACAAGTCTAATAAAAGTAGATGTTCATAAAGTCGACACTTTCAGCTTTTAAGAAGCAGGACGACTCTCTACCAAGGAGTGGTAGGACATAAAGTTTTATGAGACGGGAGGAAGGTGCAGTTAGACGGCTTTTACATATTTATCGGCCTTCGGAAAGTAATATGGAAAGTTATTAATAAAATTAATTAATTAACCAGCCTGTCGGAATGGTCGTGAATTACAGCGCCGTTTTATGAACTGTAGCCGAGGCATTTGTAAAGGTTCATTTATGGAGTCGGAACTTGCCATGCGTCAAACGGAAAGCCGCTACTAATGCAAATCATACAAAAAAATAGCCTGGCTTTTGTGAAAATCTAGAGATTAAAATGTAAAAAACTTTTAACGAACATTACATTATCAGAGGATGACTGAAAAATATGTTTTGTATATTTCAAACAAGGATTACACTAGGAACCGTTGGATGTTTTGTAGAAATAAGTTTCACAACCTTGAAAAAGACTTTGATAGAAATGATAAATGATGGAGTGAGTGTGGTGTTCAATACTTTCTAAAAGGTTAGTTCCTACTCACAGTAAGTTGTTTTACAACGATCAGGATTTCGAGCCTTTTTGCTCATCATCAGGCTGAAGGACTTCTACAACCACGTCTCTCGACGTGCATTGCCAAAGTGAAACCGCTGACGTTTGATGTTGTATTGTAATAATTTCCGCGTTTCGCTCGTCCAAATTGAGCGCCATTAAAAAAAATCAGCTGTTAATTAGAACGCCGCGTTGGCGGAGGTATCGGTGGGTTCACTTTGGCAATGCATGTTGTTATACGTGGTTGTGGAAGTCCTTCAACCTGATAATGAACTAAAAGGCTCAAAATCCGTATCGTTGAAAAACAACTTACTGTGAGTCAGAACTATGGTTTTAAAAAGGATTTTATTGACAGTCCCTCATTACAAATGGCGTGATGTCGAAACGCGAATGAGATGGAAGGATACTAAGAAACGATTGTTCGTTATACAATAACCACTGAATTGGCTTATTGAACTTTTCCTAGATACTTAGTTCAGTCCAATTGGCTAAATCATTTTTTTAGGAAGTAGTAGATCATTGTGTAATTATTTTTCCCGGGTCTTCTAGAACATTATGTGTCCACGAGCGGTTGATTCGACGGTAATATGTGTGACAGCTTTTTCCTCCTCATTGCATACCCTGCAACCAGTGACCCTGTCATCCGCGAATTTTACCGACTAACTATTATAACTTTTAAAGATACGGGGTCTACAATAATTCTTGCCGATTCTCTGGTTCTGCAGGACCTTACATAACCTCATAATTTAAGAATGGGGATGGCACCTAAATTTACGTTCAGTTAGGTCCGTGGCAAGCCGGTCGCCTTATGGAACTTCAGAAGAAAGAATGAATCCGAGAGGTAACAGAAGGTTTAAACGGTATCGTCCTGGTAGGTGATATGAGATATTTGTAGAAGTATCAGGATTGTCTGTATCCTTATCGAATCTCTTCATCTCTCTTACTCCTGTTTTCCCAATTATGGTTTTCGGCCCTATAGCTGATCTTGGAAGTATTTCTGCTTGCTTATTACGTAATCAGCCAAAATACACCTTTTTACACGTTAATGGTTTTTTGGGCTGCTTGAGTTCGTCAGATTTTATGAATTTGTTTTATTGTCAGGCTTCGGTATGAGATCTAAGAAGTATAAATAGAAAAAGTTACAACTAATTTTTATGAAAGATTCGACGGGCTGGCGAGGAACGCACCTGGACACGCCATCGGACTTGGGTTGGGAGAATAATGTGAGATTTTAGCTATAACTCAGAGGCTGTTGGCACAAGTTCAAAATATGTAACACGAAGATATCCTAGAGAACCGTTCTCGGTAATGCTTAAAACGGATTATCATGATGCCAAATACAGCTGAGTTTCGCAAGTTCGTCAACTTCTAAAAGAAACTGTTAATGACGGCTTAAATAATCTGAACAAAGCAACTATACAGAAAATTAAATAAGAATCAAATCAGAACATTCCTCGCAATGGAACGGAACTACTAAAGACATCGAAGTTCAAAACCAATTTTTGACAAAAGTTGCTTTTTTGATTTGTGTGTGTAAAATCCTAAACGTGCCCCTTTTTTACAACAACATATCAATCATTGTTTCCATTGAATCTGCAGATTGATTATTTCAGATTGTAAGGAAATTATATAAATTTTCTGAAATTGACAAAATAACACATCCACTCTCCAGTGGTAAATGCATGTGGCAAATAATACCAAGTTGATAGGGCTTCCTAGGATGACAGTGTTACAAGAGAAGCTAAGAGTATACGAAGACGTTCCGAACGTAGGCGCCTTGTCCAAATGTATACCTTTTTAAACATTATTAAATTTACGTCTACATTTATTTCAATGATTGAACCTATCCAGAGCGGAGATCCGGGCAGGGAAGCGTTTTGGGTCTAGCCCTTTACTTATGAGACCTCCCCTAATGTAACTTGACCGCGCAACTAATATCTTGCAGTAGCGACAAAAATAGATTACTACTTCCAGGCGCTTACCTGAACTCGTTTATGAAATTATTGACTGGAATAAACAATGGTGTAAGGATGTAAAACCTCAAAAGTTACAGAGGAGCTGAAAAGACGCAGGTGGTTACGGATCTGTCTAGGATACAAGAAGCCGGCTCTCGTATAATTAGGAACACTTGAAAAAGAATGACAGAGATCTGATAAAACCACTCTGACGACTGGCCCGTCTTGTGAAGCCCGTTCTTGATAATAGTTGCCGATTTCGCTTTAAAAAAAAAATAAATAAATTTAAAAAAAAAGAGGCTACTGTATTTCACACATATCGGTCCTATCTGACAGTACCACCTTTCTGTGGGTCTTCAAGCGAAATATTAAAAAGGGTCTACCGAAATCAGTGTTGATCAGTCTTCATCAACAAAATTATGAAAGGAATAAAAAAGGCGCTGCCGAAAACATGAGAGCCAAGAACGATGAAAAGGAGACATGCTGACCTGCGAGAGAATGTTGATCGACAAATGACGTTGCTTTCATAACAAGAAGAACGAATTAAATTCCAGAAATAAAATGAGTCTGTGTCAGGGTAACGTTGTTACCAAACAAAGGAAAACAATAAATCATGCACTGTCACGCTTTTAAACATGGTTTGTCAAAATTCGTGCGCCATAAAAATTGTAAAAGGTTACCAATGAATAAAACACACGGTCAAATTTGTAACATAATCGGGCTCAAATAGTAAAAATGGATGATAGGGTAAATAATATGAAATTATTGAATAAATGAGCACAGGTAAAGGAATCCGTACGTTGAAATTATTAATAACGGTAATTATCGTTTAATTAACCTTTCGATTTTTATTGAGATCATCTTCAGAACTCAAAGTACTCTTGTACAATCGTGCCATTGGAATTGCCAGAATGGCAGAATTACACAAAAGACAAAAACATTGAGCGCTGAAGATGATCTTAATAAAGATCGAAACGTTGGCACGATAAAGAAAATGTTTTTCTGAAACATACATCAAACAAGACCGTTTCTCACGATATCAGAATAATTATCGATTAACAGTCACTAATATCTACACATTAATAACGGTTTTTCACGATAGACGGTAATTGCAAGAAAGTAAGTCCAAGTATCGTCAAACACCCCCCCCCCCGCGGGTAAAACGGTAAATTTATTTATCAGGCCATAAAAACACTCAATAGTTTATCCCGAGCGATCCGGTTCTTTCATGCACAATCAAGGATATTCTCACAGATTTTGACATTTGGCCACCGCCGAAAAAAACGGCCGAACCGAGGTCCATATCTGGATGATATACTGACTTGGATTTTATGTCAGGGTGATAAAAACGTTCATAAATACTTTTTAATGGCGTCAACACGGGAGGGGAAATATAATGTTAATCGGTTCCCGGTCTGGGGGATTCGCAGTAAATCCCTCTGGAAGCATATCGTAAACACCTACCGTTCGACCTCCTCCCGAAACGGCCCGGTTAGAAATGTGCTGCTGAAATCGCTTGTTATGTAGAGCCATCTTTAAATTAGCAGGGGCCTACTTGAAAAACGTCATCAACTTTTTATTCGAAAAAGAAGAAATAAATTTAGCAATGTTCTCTACTTAAAATATTTTCAATATTTCTATTATAATTCCACCCAACCTTGTCTTAATCATCATAATTTTGGTAATGGTACGTAAATAATGAATAGAAGTAAACTTTTGTTTTCAGCAATATAAATCCAAACAAAATCCTAACCGTGAATAAAGGCCCAAGTTCCAAATCAGAATTTTGATCGGCGTTTCTGGCGTTCACAATTATATATGAAAAGAATTTCCGTAATTTTGTTATTCAGGGAGTTTTGAGGTGCAAAACTAATATCAATTATGTTTCAAGCTAAAAATATTGAAAATAAAATATATGTATTTCAAAGCGAGCTGACCGAAGCGCCGATGTGGTACATAACGATATATATAATTATAACGCAGCTAAATCAGTTATTATATATTATTCCAATTAATTATTCTTTTTATATAAAGTTTTTAGTTGGCATAAATTCTGATTAATTAATTCGAGAAGTATTAATATGGTCAATTATGACCACTAAGAAAACAGGTATACATTTTTTTTAAATTAATTTTTGTTTTTTAAGCGAGAAACAAAATTGATTTTAGTATATCGCATTCTAAAAAAAACGCTTATTTAAAATATATAATAAAAATATATGAAAAATATATATTTTTAGGAAATTGAAAAAAAAATTACCGCACAAATTTCCCCATTTACCCTCGAAAATCGCAAAAATGGTGCATAACTATGAATCCACGGTATCGGGGGTTTTGAACCTTACAAGTTGCACATAATGGCACAAACGTGGACTCAGTAAAATATGAATACTGCGCTATTCTTTTAATTTTCTTCTCATTAAAAAAGCCACATAAAAGCATGAAAAAATGAATCTTCGTCATTCCAACGATCCTACAAACTTTTAGATAACATTCGGAGGAATTTTAATCCCAACCAAAACCATAATTAGTTGAACAGTATTTATTTAGTCACGCGGACCTAGAAACCTATTAAAATTTAATAAGCAAAAAGAAGTATATCTTCACTAAAACTCTCCGTGGCCATTTCATTTGTCGCCGAGAATCCAATCCGATCACACGACATTTGAAAAATGGCAAAAAGGAAGTAAAATTCAAAAGTGGTAGAGCAGAGGCGTACTTAGCCTAAGGTCGTGGGTTCGAATCCCGCTCGTGAAATTAACTTTTTTATCTCAACCTTAATTAATTGAAAATAATTTATTTGGTCAAGCTGACCACGAAGCGTAATTTAAAAAAAAAATCTGAGGTATTATGTGGAAACGGAAATCGGCGAGATAAATTGCTTTTAAATCCAACCCAAAATATCTATTTTATTATTGCAATCAGCTATCGTGACCTGAAGTGGTAGAGTACGGCGTATCTAGCTGAAGATCGTGGGTTCGAATCCCGCTCGTGCCATTGACTTTTTTATCTCAACTAAAAACCGTAATGAATTGAATGTTATTGATTGGTCAAGTGGACAACGAAAAATACTGAATTTAATGGGTTTCGAGCTTTACTGAGATCATCTTCAGGGCCTGGGATTTACAAACACCGTTTACTTTTAAGAATTACATTTTGGATGTGGAAAAGTGAATTTATACAATCCAAAACATACTTTGATTGAATATATAAAAAATATATTTTGCATGTATAAATTCACTTTTCCACATCCAAAATATAATTGTTATATGTAAACAATGTTCGTAAATCCCAGGCCTAGAAGATGATCCCAATAAAGATCGAAACGTTGGCACGATAAAGAAAATGTATTTCTGTAACCTACATCTCACCAGACCGCATCTCACGATTTCTAAATAATTATTAAGTTCTACGTTGTGCCCGCTTACATTTAACAATATATGAGCTATGTAAGTAGAAATGTTGTATTCCATTTATACTTTTGTAATAATCATTACATCTCAGATTGTCTTAAACATCCAAATTTGGTAATGTCAAATATTTAAAATTAATTGAGCGAACTATTTCAAAAAAACGTTTATAGTAATATGAAGGTCTTTTTTAAAGTAAATTAACTTGTCCAACGGCCTATTATAGATAATGAAAACAGCATTTTCTAGTAATATTTATTTTTTATAGTCATGTTCCATCAGAATGATTAGAATGACTGTTGATATCTGGAAGTGTCAGTTCAAGGCGGATTTAGAATGAAATTGAATGTTGCCCAGTGAAAGCCTAATAGATTATTGTAACTTAGGAGAGGATAAAGGATTTTTTATAAATAAAAACGGCATGTCGCAAAAATAACCAACGTCGAAATTAACCTACATGTTTACTTAGTATTCATCTGTTAGGTCTTTTTCCATGCTGGTAATACTAAATTTTGTTTTGCTAAGTTATCAATTACCTGTCGTTTTTGTTGTAGGACGGGAACTTGGTGTTGGCCAACTCCTGGATGGTTGCAAAATCCTGCGGTTCGGCGGAAATGCCCTGGGCACGCTGTTTCCTCGGCCGCGACAGCTCGCCCTTGGCGTTGTAGTAGGTGTTGTTGTTGTTGTTGGTGTTATTTCCGGAAATGTGATACGGGAACACCGACTGGAATTTGTCCAGTTGGGACCGCAACTCTAGTATTTCGCTCTCTTTAGCTTTTAACTCCTCTTCAAGCTGGAGGATCCGGGCCTCCAGCTCGGCCGGACACCTCGATACCACCCCGCTCATGTCTAAAACAAAAATAATACAGATGAAATTAAGTGATACACTTACACCTTATAAGTAATATTTCAAACAAAATTTAAAAATTGGCTAAGTTTGAAGATATATAAAACGTTCCCTGTTGTGTTCTATGTGTGCGAAGGCAGAAAAATTATGATTTAATTTACATTAATTAAATTAATTTTAAAATTTAATTATAAATTAAATCTCACTGTTATGCTGTTTTTCGATATATTAGACCAAACTTTACGAATTATTCACACTATTTTCCTTCATTTTGGTAAAAATAGACAGCAAGCATTAAAGAATAAAAACTTGTGTACATCTAGGACCGTCAGATCCTCTATTTTATGTCTAGCACTAACCGGTAAAAACAGCCGGAAATATCTCTGATCCACTTAGCCCGTCTCTTGTTATCATTTAAAAACAAATCTTTTTTCTTAGAGAGCAAGTTATTTTCGACATAATGTTTTCAAAAACCGGGCTGAAAGACCATTAAAATACATAGAATCATCGGTATTTTGGTAGTTGATTTACAAACGTCTTGAAAGCCATCCAATATTAGCAGGCCAAGAGTAAACAAATGATTCAGTTGGGATTAAATAAAAATAAAAATATAACAGCTTAGATGCTAATAAAAATAAATAGCGGCACAACAAAACGAAAGGAGGAACGCAGTTTAGTATAATTCATACAACAAATACAATGATATTGGTAGGTTGTATTTTTTCCATAAGTGCTCATAGGAATAATATTTTTTGTACAACGGTGTGTAAATTGCCAGTGTAAAACGATAACTTGCCTTATAATCCATTACGAACCGTACACAATTTGTCTACTGGTTTTAAATCCTTAAAGTAATTACGTGAATATTTATTCATCTTTATCTCGCCGTTCAAAGAAAAAGTCCGGTTATGTTATTTACCCTAAGATCATACTTTGACTGGTAGCTAATTCAAAATACAATATTTCCGCTACAAATCTCACAATTATCTTTATGTGTTGCCAAAAATAAGCGGCTTATTTCCGAAAAGAAGGCTTGAGCAAATATTTATCATACAATTTACAATTTAAATTCTTCGCTTTAATTACCGAGTACGAATATGATCTAATAATTTTGAAAAGCGTTGGGTGTGTGTGTGTGTGTGTGTGTGTGCGTGCGTGAGAGAGTGAGTGAGATATATAGAGTGAGTGAGTGAGTGAGAGAGAGAGAGAGTGAGTGAGTGAGTGAGTGAGAGAGAGAGAGAGAGAGAGAGAGAGAGAGTGAGTGAGTAAGTGAGTGAGTGAGTGGGTGAGTGAGTGAGTGAGTGAGAGAGAGAGAAAGGGTGAGAGAGAGCGAGAGGGGAGGGGCTGTGAGAGAGGGAGTGAGCGAGTGAGTGTGAGAGTGAGTGAGTGGGGGAGAGAGAGAGATGATAAGGTAAATAGAGAGAGAATGGAGGGGAAGAGAGAAAGGGAGATGGTAAGGCGGAAAGAGAGATACAAAAGGGAAAGTAGAAAAGTAGAATATGTAGTGTAAAAAGAGGAAAAGTGATTTTGGTGTATGCGAGAGATAGATAGTGGTATAGAAAGGGAGAGGGAGTGAGGGTGATGGAGAGGGAGAGGGGGAGAGAGATATAGATGATAAGGTAAATAGAGAGAGAATGTAGAGGGAAGGAGAAAGGGAGATGAAGAGAGGGAGAAAGAAGCAAAACAGACGAAAAAGTTTAAAATTGCGGACAAAATATTTGGATAGGTAAAGAAAGGAAAAGAGAAAAAAAATCATAAGGCAAAAGAAGGGAGAGCGTGAGGGTGAGTAACAGAAAGAGAGGAAGCTAATAAAAACAAAAGATGAGCGATAGACCGATAAATATAGAACATAAGTGAAACAAATAAAGAATGAGAGAGAGAAAGAATACCAAAAAGGAAAAGAGAATTAGACCACATGAAAATGTAAGCAAAAAGAAAGGGGAGAAAACAGCAGATTGGACATAGAAACATATGGATAACGCTAGAAAGAAAGAAAAAATCAAGATAGTAAGAAGAATGAAAAGAGAGGAAGGATGAGAAAGGGTGATAGGTAAAGGAGACGAGTTAAATGCTAGTTAGATAGATAACTACATACATAGATTAACTGACTGGTATCCACTAAAACATCATTACTGTATATTATGTGCATTACATAAAATGGCAGTTAAAATTCCAACTATATGTGCTGTTTATTGTATCTTTTTTAGACCTAGTGAGCTGTATTGTCGTTGGAACAAGGTTTTACTTTCAGCCGGAAATAGTTTCTATCCTAAGCAATTAATATTCGATTATTAGTTCCCGAACAATATATTACGGAGGAAGAAACCTTGGATCCGGTTAATAAGTCTAAAGTCAGTTCCGCCCGAATCGTGTACAACCCTCGCTCCCATAGTATGGGATAGTTCATCGCAAGGCCGTGGACCCATCGTAGTCGACCAAATTTAAACGGGTCAAGGCGACCGGCCGATTTTTTGCCGGAAGATAATAAAAAGGTTTATAACACGGGAAGAACCCCCCTCCCCCACCAAAACCACAAAAGCCCCTGCGTTTTATGCGCTAAGTAATTTATTCGTTTTAGAACCATGCATCCGGAGACTGACAGAATACATGTCATAAGTGTCAACTTCAGGGCTTCGTCAATTTAGAAAGCTCTTCAAGAACGGATTTAACCTCCTTTTCTAGTAAATTTGTGATACATTTGAAAGAAAAAATAACCTAAAAGAATTCCTAAATGAGATAATAAAATAGATTTCACGGTGACTCGTTCCTAATGGAATCTATGATAATATTGATACAAACTTATCACAATTTAAAAAACAAGTGTACAAATAGCAATTGCTATTAATCAAGACATAAATAAATAGTTTTTAATTACCCTTAAATAAATAACATTATATTAACATCTGATAAAAATCTCCATTATCCTTAAGAGATGTTATCATAAAGCATTACGACATATATGGTTCCTAATCCATTACATAACAGTATAGGTTCATGAAAATAATTTATATAAATTGTAAAAACCAACGTAGAGCTATCGACTTATAACAGAAAACAGATTGGTTACAACCGCAATAAGCAAGACACATTAAATATTAAATATTTAACAGCAGAAATGCATATAATTCTAAAGAAGTAGATAAATAAATAGATTTTAATTACCCATAAACCGAAATAAAAAAGTCAGTGTAACGAGCGGGATTCGAACCGAAGACCTTAGGCTAGATACGCCGCTGCTCTACTACTTGAGCAAAAAAAATTATTTATTTTTATGTAAGGTATTGGTTGAAATGAAAAAGGTCTTTTTTTCTAATTTTGGCTTCCTTGAAAAATGGCAAAAAGGAGAAAAAGTTGAAATTGAGGTTGAATGGAAAGTTAGTGTCCGTGGCGATCTTAGTCACGATAACTCAAGTGGTAGAGCAACGGCGTATCTAGCCGAAGGACGTCGGTTCGAATCCCGCTCGTGACAATGACTTTTTTAACTCAACTAAAAACCGTAATTAATTGTGAGTTATTTACGAAATTAAACGGGATATCTGAAAAAATCTGTTGGTATCAAAACAATTATGTTGGTTCTTGGTGAAGCGGACCACGAAAAGTAGAGTACTTTTATCATGAATCATTAAACGGCCCATAGACGTTCAATAATATTGTACAAAATTTTGTTTGTGCAACGAAGTGTTGAATAGTTCGTACCACTTGCTGATGCTTCACAAACTGACTGATAGTGCGCAATAATGCTAATAGGCGGTGCAATATTTTCCAGGTTGTACAGTACATTTTCAACTTTTCGTCAATCATACATGTATTGCACAAACTTTCAATATCGTCTATACACAATCAATTAAATTGCACAAACCAAAAATATTGTGCAATAATATTGATCGTCAATGGGCCGCTTTAAGGTCAAAATGCCGAGTGCGACCAATAATCCAGCGGTACATATTGATGTACACAATAATTATAACGAAGAATACTTTACATAAACGCGACCTATAGATTTATCTGAGGAAGGAATGAGAAATGAGCTATATTAGCAGCTACAAATGATGAAGGGAAAAAATGAATCATCATATTGTGAAACGACAACCACATGTTTTGTGTGTTTCCATATACGCTGAAGCACAAGCTGGTGACAAAGCCGACAATGAAAGAAGTTTACAATTTCCCATTGAATATTTACAATGGCACATTCGGGTTTGCCTCCTGCAGATCTACACTAAAAATCAGGTTGTATTGTAATGATATCAAGAAATTTATGAACAGGAGATGGTTTATGTAATGGGACCCGTTTGATAGGAAGGAAAATAGGCAGGACGGTATTATCCTCCGAAATATTAACTAGGCACTAAAAGGGAGATATTGTGAACATCCCTGGAATATATTTAGACACCCGAGAGAGATACCGAAATGCCTTTTGTTTTGAATCGGTTTCAATTCCCAGTCCGACTAGCATTTACTACGACCATAAATAAGTCACAAGGACAAAGTTTTGAAAAAAATAGGTTTCAATATTAATTCAAAAGAGACAATATTTACACATGGACAATTGTACGTAACCCTGTCGAGGTGTACGACAAAGATGGTCATTAACATGTAATAAAAATTAAAAGTAAAATGTGTTGGGAGGGCTTTTTGTTCTTAAATGAATTAGGCGGATTTCATTCCTGCAGTTATTAAAAATTTCAAACAAAAAAAAAAACTAATTTTTCCTTATTTTTTAAGCAGTTGTAAAATTATATAATAACTTTACGCGTTCAAATTACTCTGTTATAATTATGTAATTGACCTTTTTACCATGAGAATTGTATGATTTATGAACGAAATTTATGACGAAAACGAATTAATTTGTTAAATAAAGAAAATGTCTTCAACGTAATATTCTTAAAATCCATCAATTTTCTCTACGTGAATAAAACTGTCAAAAGGAATATAACAGCAAAGCCTCATTTCATATATGATTTGTTTAATTATATACTGGACAACATCATTTTACGGCTGTACATAAGTGGGTTTGCATAAAGATATTTTTTTCCTAATGAAAAATATTTACCAGCCTTGTAAAGAATTACAAATTAACCTGCGACAAAGTGGTCATTAACGAGACACTTTAGCAAGTGTAATGAAGCTGTAACAAGACACCCTTCACTCCGAAGGTGATTAACTTTATAAGTTAACTTCAAGGACTGGATAATAAAGAATTCACAGTGAAAACGACACAGGAATTATTCGAACTGGGATTTTCCAAAACGGTCATGCACTATTGTGTCTTTTGGTACGGCCTAAACACCCCTGGTGTGGTTTCTGTGGTCGGAATGTCGATGATGATTCAAATGAACAGCTTACACAGCTCTGAAGTAGAAGTATACAATACGGCAGCACACATGTCACAATCTCTAACTAGGACTGAGCAGTTTGTTATCTGCCATGTAAATCTGATTTGCTAGTAGCGAAAGCAAACACGAGATACGCCAGTCAAGGATGTCGACGGAGTACATTTAAGTTGCCCGGTCACGATTCATAACCCGGGAAGAGCGGTTTTTTTTCTTTAATGTATTCTCTCACGATTGATTACTTTTTTTATGAGCACATATTCCATACTGGGCAATGATTGGGACGAATTGTTAACTCTGTAATTAAGGTGCAGCGATCTGTTAATAAATGATAACCAACTCCTTACTTTTTTTTGAAAACACATGAACTTGAAATACATGCATTTTATAAATTATTATATCATTAATAAATTAACTAATAAAATAAATACATGTATTTACTTAATTTACTTAATACTTAACGTAAAGTAAATAACTTACAAATAATTAATGTTTTAGTTGAGATAAAAAATTCAATGGCACGAGCGGGATTCGAACCCACGATCTTCGGCTAGATACGTGTGGCTAGATCGGACATCAACTTCCCATATGAACCATACCTTTTGAATTTTCCCTCCTTTTTGCAATTTTTCAAACGACTTTTTGATTTCGACTGAAAACCTTAATTAATTGTAAGGTAGCAATTGGTAAAGCGGAGCATGAAACAAGTGAATTTAGTCAACGAAATATTTAATTGCTAGAAATTTGATTTTTCGGTTAGAAAGCTTTAAAAACATTTTCCATTAAAATGTTGAAACTTCTATTAAAAAATAATGGATACAAAATAAACAAAAAAATATGCGGTGGTAAAACATGTAGTGGTCCGCTTGACCAATTGGTACATAACAATTAATTAATGGTTTTAGTTGAGATGAAAAAAGTTAATGGCACGAGCGGGATTGGAACCCACGATCTTCGGCTCGATACGCCGCTGCTCTACCACCTATCGATCGGCGTATCTAGCCCAACAACACACTCAACACGACACGCAAGAATGGCACAATTACACAGAAGACAAACACTTTGAGCCCTGAAGATGATCTCAATAAAAGGTCGAAAGGTTGGCACGATAAAGAAAATGTTTTTCTGAAACCTACATCACACCAGACCTCATTTACACAGAAGACAAACACTTTGAGCCCTGAAGATGATCTCAATAAAAGTTCGAAACGTTGGCACGATAAAGAAAATGTTTTTCTGAAACCTACATCACACCAGACCTCTTCTCACGATATCTGAATAATGTTTATTAATGAGTTGTAGCAAAATTCCCTAACGAAACTTAAACGTTGATATTAGAAACGTTCCATTGAATTAAGCCAAAATCAAATAGGTTTGGGCAACTGTGCTTAAGTTATGAGAAATGCAAATGTGCTTAACATCTCTTACGTAGATTCCTGCTGAATGTTGTTCAGCAATCTGTTAGAAACTTCGGATTTTCAAAAAAGTTATTTAAATATAAGAGCTACTTCACATCTAATTGAAAGACACTATAATATTAGAAAAATGCTACACAAAAACGATGGTTAAGGGCGTCATAGTAAAGAGTTTCTCTAGGGCATTTTTTTGCCCTGACACTGTCAAATTTTTGAAAGCATAGTTAAGCAGTTGGAATCTTTAACAGGGTCGGCAATTCGTGTAATCTGAGGCACAGCCTTGTGTATGGGCAAGGTCTTCCGAGGAAGTAACCAACTGATAATTATCCCCGGTCCTTTGAATACATTAAAAAATATTTTTCGGAAGGGAACAACCGGGGTTCATAGGAAACGGATTGTAAGATTTGCTAGTTTGAAAAAATAGATTTGTTTAATAACAGTCTACTGTGATATAAGGGTTTTTTTCTTAATCATGTGATTGTTGCCTATAATTCAGAGATGGTAAAAAAAGATTGTCGGGCCTATTTATACACGATTGCCGCTATGAGGTCTTGACCCGTTCACAATGGTTATTCTCGATCCTCTTGTTACACCAACCTTGACTCCTCGAGGTCTGACAATGCCCGCGTATTAATCCCCATTCATTTTCAAGAACAATACAATTCGTCTGAACGAAAACCAATCAGTACATTTTGCACTGCTACATAAATTGTGTTTATTCGAGTTTCTAAAAATAGAGTGTGAATATTCTTGGATATTTTAAAACAGATTTAGATAAATATGTAATATATGTCTGTGTTCGACGTATAAACTTCGCACATATTTGACATGGGAAGAGAAAATAACATGTTTATTTTTAGAAAGGACCCGCATCTCGGCTCGTTTCATCTCCTTTCGAGAGGTTACATTGTAATAATTTGAAGTTAACACACAGTTTACACAACGATTATTGCACAGTGAATTGATTAACATTATAAAACACAATTCGCTACCTCGAGCACGAACACGAGCATCGAATTTATGGGTGGTCCTTGAATGGGCGAGGTAAAATTCAAACGGCATACACGCGAATCCAATGGGCCGTCTATATACAAGGCTGGCCGATGAGGCGAATCCAAACAAGAATGGAATTGAAGGCACTATTCAAGCTACAGTAATTATTATATATTGCGTGAAACTTACTGTTAACACGATAAAGTATTTTTTAATTTATTACAATCTGTACAAATTATATAGTCTGGAGTAAGACACAATTTATGATTTACATACAGTGACAGGCAAAAAATTCCACCCGATTGATTTTTTTCTCGATGAAAGAAAATTCTGCCCTTAATTTATCTCATTATTTTTACCAATAAATATTTATATATGCTATGTTTTAAATTGGAAATATCAATTAGAAGTAAAAGCCACACTTAATTCTTAATCCAAAATAAGGATAAGGATTTTTCAATGTTTACGTTTTTCGGAATTTAAAATGTTTATTCAGCCCCGTTTGAATTATAAGCAATAAACTGTTTAGTTTCCATCATTGTTTTCTTAATTTTAATATTTAAACTAATGGACACTTAGAGCTGAGGATGTTGCTCGTGGTGTGGCACTTCTGATGATGTACGTTCCGTCAGGTATGTTGCTAATGCCATCGGGGTTCCCAACGAAACGCTGCCAGACGACTTTGGACGTTTTCGAGAAACTGGATCCTAACATACGAAGCCCGGTTCTGGGCGGAAGAACCACAAGATGATACTTTTTGACTTTGAGAATTTTGCGAAACCTGCTGTGGTTCATCAGCCTCAGGATGTCCGAGGTGTCCAAATTTCTGAACGCACAGGGCGAATAAGTTAAATCAGTATGGACTGATGGCTTTTCGCCCCGTGAGAGGGTCAGAATTTAACAGCAAACACAGAGTTGCACGGCTCCCTTTACTGGAAAAAACATGGCCTTTGGATGAATGGTCTGCTGTACATGAGTGTAGATTTGTTCTACGATCTCCAGATTGGCGTGAAAAAATGTGGACAAGGCGAAATAAAAGGTACCAAGCCTGTAATTTTTCCCTAGACCAACCTTTCAACGTAGCTCGGTGATGGTGTGGGCGGGCATTTCAATAGAGAGTCGCACAGAGTTCGTGGAGGATTTTGGTAGGAAATTCGCTATATTGAGGAAATTTTGAAAGATCAAGCGTTGCCTGGATTTAAAACATTAGCGTGACAAATTAACAACAAAGCATCGTAATGAACCAAACAGGTGAAGAAAGAAATGACCACAATGGATAAATTCACTAGGTGCAAAACAACCCAAAAATCAACCTCTCTCCCTCCACAGGCAGGAATTGAGGAAAATAGTAGGCCTTTATATTGGAAAATACCAAACACAGACAGCAGCCGGCTCTGCTATGAGACAGCAGAGACAATGGACCATAACATACTTGTCTTAAAAGTTGTAGTCCTGAAGCGCACAGCCACTGCAGAAAGGCCACGCCTATGGAAGGAAATAAGCTAAGAGAAAAAAATCAAAAGTGACCCCTAGGGAAATAAGCCAAAAGAAAAAATAGTATAGTTGCAAAAATGAGACAATTCCGCAAATACAGCTTTTAGGTCGCAGTGAAAAAAAAGACGCTGACCCTAAGGGGTAAAAGTTTCATGATTAAACGTCAGTTTGGAAAGTAATGTGTAGTATAACGAACTACATGTAATTATATTATACTATTGCTACTACTATACTAAAACAACTACGACTCCATACTATTATTCTATTACTACTACTAACGATAACTACTACTACAATAATATACTATTGTATTGTACTACTATACTCTATAGCTATGGAACTATCATGGCATCAGAGGTGATTGTCCATTGGGTCATAGCTCATGTAGGAATAAGCGGGAATTAAGAGGCAGGCCGTTGGCAACCAAGAGAACCGTCAAAATGCGATACACTCAGCCAATGACCAGTGGGAAGAGATGTGAAGGATCCCACAGTAGGAAAGGCAGACCTGGTAGTATCTACCATCAATTAAAAAAGGAAACAAATTAGAATTTGACTGAACCATAAGCTCACACAAGTGCTACTGCAAGGCATACCGTCCCGTGATGGAGACTCCGCCAGAACGCCCGTTGCGTCTCGTCGTAAAATGCCCACTTTACGAAAGACACAGAACACCCCTAATTACCTTGCTTCGTGCTGAGGACGAAGATGGCCGGTTACCAAACAACAGTTGTTAGAAGAAATCTTCAGAGACTGTTTTATTGCTTTCAAAAATCAATTAGACAATTAATTTTTACTCCTTGAACTTTTACAATTATATGTTAAAAAATATTTGTTTATTTTGTTTGAACAATAGTTTTATCAACATGTTTTGTCCATGTATAGTGCATGTTTTTGCTTGATGAAAAAAATTCTATAGCTATTCTAATTCTACAGCTTGAATAGTGCACATCAAAAAAAAAATTATGCCAAAACACAGTATAAAGTGCTAAGATTGTGTAATGGATACAGATTGATTCCGCTTGATATTTCAATACGATAATTATTAATTCGTGTAAATTTTGATATTTTAACAATGTGAAATTAAATGTAAAAAGTTGTTTTTGTTAAAAAATCTGTGTTACCTTGAAATTGAAATTGGATGTTCAAAATGCTAGTTTCCAGAGTGACAATACAGCAATAAATCAACTAGTGTGTGACGTTAACCCGTAAACAAATCGTTTTTCGGGCCTTATCTTCCCCGTATTAGCATAAGCAAACGTTTTGAGCTTTTGAAAGCCGGGTGGAGACCGAATTCAAACATCCCCGTCAGAAAACTTCCAGCTGAGCGAACTTTACCCGTAGAAGGAGGAAGTCGGTATGAGATAATATTGCAATTGTTGCGATAAGTCAATTCTATTTTCGTCCGATAATCCGTATAGGTCAGGTTTTCAGGCCTTAATGGTTCGTTTATCCGCATGTGATGCATTTTTCTAACCGGGAGCACTTCCTATCTCGAGTGTGCACTTGCGTAGGGGCGCTCTTGACCTTAGTCACCGACCTACAAGAGCACTCGAGAATTGATCTACAAGTGTCAAAGCACATCCGGCAATTGCTTTTGTTTTTATTATTGAAAGAATGCCGCAGATGAAATTTTACCAGTTAGAAAATAATAGTAAAAATAACGTGTATATAAAAAACAACACCGGCTTGAATATCCGCCAATACCTTATTAATTTTAAACGTCCAAATGCTTTTTATTATCCAATTAATTAAGATTTTAAGCTGAGATAAAAAAAGGCAATGTTACGAGCGGGATTCGAACTCACGACCTTCGGCTTGATACGCCGCAACTCTATCACTTGAGCTATCGAGACTGATCCTCTCGGGCACTAATTTCCCATCTCCACCCCACGTTTTGAATTTTGCCTCCTTTTTGGCATTTTTCAGCAGCGGCGTAATAAGAGACCTTAATTAATTGGAACATAAATTTTAAGGTTGACAAAGAACCGCGATTCAAGATTTCGAGAATAATCCATCAAGAATTCGAAACTATAATCCGTTTTACCAAGACGAAGGACGTAGGTACGAATCCCGCTCGTGATACTAACTTTTTCATTTCAACTAATATCTTACTTAAAGATTAATTAATTGAAACTGTAAACTAAGTTGTGAAAGCAAGACTTTTAGGCCTAAAGTCTTGTCTACCAGTTAGAGTAAGGTCAATATGCAAATAAAGGAAACCCTGTACTACATAATACATAATTTAACGTAAATGGCCAATCGGGAAAAAATTTGTTTCGTATTAAAAAACACGTTTTTTATTTATTTTTATTTTTTTTGCCGACATTTATTCCTTTACTTAGATCATCTTCAGAGCATATTCATGTGGTTTCATATTGGATATATGCGAAAGTGTTTTCACAAGGATAGCACCCCATGCCCTGAAGATGACCCGAATAAAGGTTGAAACATCGGCAAAAAATAAAGTTTTTTCTAAACTACCTCATTTTTGACCGCTCACGACTAAACCAAATTATGAAACAACAGGTCATTTAGGAACACACATTTGATTCTAGTTTTTGCATAATTCATAAGCTAACACATCAAGCCGGTAATTTAACTGTTAAAAAAGGACACCATTGCCTTGTATGCCCCTATAGTCAAATTCTATAAAATGTAGAAGTGCATTAGTCCATGGAGGGGGGACAAGAGCTACATATGTAGTTGTAAAATTATAAATAGTAGCCCGCACTGGCTGAGTTATTAAGGCGTCCAGCGATGCTGAGTTATGATAATTATCACGGAATTGTAATTAGGATTAATATGTAAAAGATATTTTATCGTAAAGAGGTATGAACCTTAATTAAGCAAATATATTAATATTCCCTTGATAAAAAATTCAACAGGTACATAAATTTACTTCCTGAACTGCAAAACATTAAAAAATCTACACAATAATGGAAAATTTTGGATAGATCTTTTTGTATTGGCCTTAATCAATCCCTTAATATTGCACACCTTCCTTTCCTTCCTCAATGTCAACAATCCTTCGATAAAACAAAAAACATCAACACAAAACTGGATCATAAAGGGTAAACTAGTACGGTTAGGCATATGAATTTCTTTCCTGAACTACAAAAACCCTTGGAGAAAACCTTAAGCATAAATATTAATAATCAATACAAGATTTCGGATAACCATAGTTAAATTAGGTTTCCTTGATGTACAGCTAACATTGTACCAGATTCATAAGTTAGATAGTTAAAAATCTACACAAAAAATCAGTCATATGAATTTCTCCCGTGAGTTGTAAAATAGCTTTGACAAAATGCTCAAAGGATCCGACCTTTTGTTATTAGTAAAATGTTTTTGTTGAGTTCATAAAACCTAACTGAGAACAAATTAACTTACGACTAATTACTGTCTCCGAAAAATTTTAGAGGCACTTAAAATTTCTTATGATACGTAAGTTATTTTCCAATCGATGAGTGTATTTTATTATTTATTTTTTAATTAAATAAACTTAGAAAGTCTTTATTAATACCGAAGTTTACTTAACCAAGTTTCAAATATTTTTGAGTGTTATGACGTTGTTGCCTAAAAATGCTTTCCCTATCAAATTCCCATCCTGATAAAAGGTATATTATGATAAAGTGTATTTGTGATTCTGACTGCGTCATCGGACAGGGTCTAAACTCAATCTATTGACCGGTCGGTCAATTGGCGGCCACCGGATACAACTAGTTACAATTCAGTTATTGGCCAAACATCCTTTCCAGGCATGATTGTAAAAACCAATTGTTTTTTTATATTTTGGTATTTATTGCAGAAAAGAAAACACGCCATTTCCTAACAGTCCCAATTTAATACATCAAATACGTGCCAAATGTGAAGAACGTCTGCATATATAGGCCGAGAAGATTAATCCGTTATCTGTTATAAACGACGCCCAAAATTGGGTGTACATATTTGTACATTTGTAACAACAATAATATTACGTTTTTTAAGAATTAAACCTCAATTTCAAATATACTGCATGGGTAATATTTAAACCAACATCCTTGCACATGTGACTACACGCGTTCGACGGAGGCCAAGGTAAGTATAGTATATCTCGAACGTAAAAGAAATGAGCGGCATGAATATGCATATGGAGGTAAGTTTTTATTTTTATTTTTCCCTTCTGCTCCAACGCTTTTGCGAAGCGGCTTTTCCTCCAGTCCAACAAATTGGTAGGAACGTATATGAAAAAAGTAACAAAGTCTATCATTATCGCGAATAAGGTATTTAAAACAATTAACCCAAATATTTTATCGTGCTATCAAGGTGCTACGAGGTCGACATACGTCATCTTACTTTTGGAACCAATCCCGCCTAGATGACCGGCATTTAGAGAAAGGCACGAAGCGTGCCACTAAATTATACGTTTCCACACATTGGCTCCACATAGAGAGCGTGTAGAAAAGCCATCCGACATGAGAGTTGCACTTGATATACGCGACTACTATACTATTTGGATCCTCTGTTCCGATTTTGTGAGTATATGTGCGGTGATTAGTGACCGTTTGTGTGTTTGTGTTTGTCTACTGTGTAAATGAGGTCTGGTGTGATGTAGGTTTCAGAAAAACATTTTCTTTATCGTGCCAACGTTTCGATCTTTATTGAGATCATCTTCAGAGCTCAAAGTGTTTGTCTTCTGTGCAATTGTCCACTCCCAACACAACACGAAAGAATGGCACGTTTACAGAAGACGATATTGCATTAGGTATATTATTGTTGGCATACTGAGATTGAATGCATCCATTAGCGTGAATGTAAAACGTTACAGGGCCGAAGGCGGAATATTGAAACCCTACTTGAGATAATGGATTTTATAAACTTTATTCCATGCTAAAACAGTGATTTCTTGATTTAATATCCTTAAATTAAAATGATGATTTATTCCTGGTCAATAATTAAACCACTAGTTGATCAATTTCTGATATATCTCACTCAACTTCATTAATAACCTCCGCCAATTGATTGATAAATTTCACCGGTGTAAAAGATTTAAATCAATAACCAAAAATCACTCTTGCGTATCCAACTATAAATAAATATACCAATTGTGAAGTTATTCAATTCAATCCAAATTATTCACTCCGTAACATATCCAAGTTTCCATAAAAGGAATATTACACGGTGCTAGTATATTTCCGCATCTCTCGGACAGCGTACTGTAAATTATTATCGATTAAGTCTATCAAGGTTTTCATAATCAATCGATATGATTGATGACCTTCGATGTACTTTTACTGCCTACTTTTACTTGGTAAATATCTTTATTTGTTTTTTCTTCATGTTGTCATGGTAGTCATACCGACTAAAAAAGTTTAGTGTTGTATTACGTAGTAAATGAATAGATCGGGTTGCTCCACCTTAACCATGACCGACTTGGTCAAAATACGAGCTACCCCGTCCAGAAATTTTACGGACAAAAGAAACACGACAGCATTACAACCGTCGATATCACTAATTGCACAAGTTTACCACTCGTCAAACATTTAGATAAGCCGATAATGGTTCTTCTCGATGAGTTATCCATTTTCTATATTAATTTCTTTCAAATTAGTTAAATAATCGTGACATCTAGAAGAGCGATTCGGAGATAAATTTACGAAAGCAATTACGCGAATTGTAATCACGGGCCCTCGAGGAATATCCATGTTGGTCAATTGGAGCGATCGGTTTTTAATTTTCAAGACTGTAGCCTCCCTCCGGGCCTTTCTCGGAACGCGATAAACAGCCACAAGACTTTCGCTTTCTTAAATATATAGTTCAATAACACGTTAACCGTTGTGGAAAATACGCGGCTTAAAAAAGGAGAAACACCCAAGGGCATTTCTGCCTCCAGTATGATTGCCGTAGGCAATGGTACAGAGGTTCAAGGTAGTTCTAAACAAAACCGCTTCTAAGCATTTCAAAGCATGGGCAATGCTTTAACTATTTATATTTTCAAATATAAAACAAGGCGATTCATGCTTAATGCTAACTAAAAAGTTTTGTATTTTATATATTTTTATGGATCGTAAGGTCATAAGAGTACCTCTTTAATATACAGAGTGTCCTTTTTCGTGGCTATGTTATGAATTTAAATTAAAAAATTAAAAAACATTAGTTATTTAAAATAATAATTTAAAAAAATTAAATTAAGAATTTCTCCTCGTTTTCCGAGTACGTTATCTGTTCAAGAGAAATTCAGCCGCACCATCCAAAAAGGAGATCCCTTATACAAAAAGAAAACCAGCACCGAGACATTTCACAATTTTCTTAACTAAATCAGCCCTAGTTTTAAAAAAATGGTTTAGTTATAATCACAATTTATTTTATATTGAACTTTCTAAGGCGATAATTTAGGTCAAATCGCGTTCCATAGCCCCCGGTGATGAGATAATCAATGCTCTGAAATTGACTCGAGCCCTGTGGCTTATTAACGTATAGACTGTAATAAATTCAGCGTGATAAAGAGGACAAATCGTTATTTTCCCTCGACCAACTTTATTGGGGAAGGTGATTAGGACAAGAACATTCAACATCAAGATAGGTAAACGATACTTACAAAATGTGTGGTGAGTAGTGACCGATAGTCGATAATTATTCAGAATCGTAAGATGCGGTCTGGTCTGATGTAGGTTTCAGAAAAACATTTTCTTTATCGTGCCAACGTTTCGATCTTTATTGAGATCATCTTCAGGGCTCAAAGTGTTTGTCTTCTGTGTAATTATGACATTCTTGCGAGTCGTGTTAAGAGTACACGCAAGAATAGTACAATTACACATAAGACAAACACTTTGACTTGAGCCGAAGATGATCTCAATAAAGGTCGAAACGTAGCACGACAAAGAAGACATGTCACGATTTCTGAAGAATGGTATTTACTAAGCTAATTCGTAATTTTGATAAATGAATTTACCTTATTAATTGAATACACATAAGTAGTATATGGATACAAAGTACACTTAACAGGTATGGACGTGGGATAACAGATTTTAATGAACCGTGTTTTGGTAATCCGAATTTCTGGATATCCCGCAGGTTCCGGTTATAGACTACCCGAATTCCACTGAATGTCAGCCTACGTTGTTATTAGGTTAAATAGTTTAGTACTTATAACCTAGATGGAGGGATAAATTTCACACATAAAAAATAAATATGTTATTATAATGTGAGTCATTGTTAGCCCCCCCCCCAAAAAAAAAACAGTTAAACACAAATTTTGAGAAAATACAAAAAATAAAAAATAAATGTGTGGTGTTTATTGACCGTTAGTTAATGTTTATTTGGTGATCGTGGGATGCAGTCAGGTGTAGGTTTTCTTTATCGTGTCAACGTTTCGCTCGTTAATGAGATCATCTTCAGGGCTCAAAGTGTTTGTGCTGGCAATCTCAACAAGACACACAAGAATGATTACGCAGAACACAACGCTGCACCTCACGACACAAATTAATAATTAAAAAATAAACTTTTTTCCCGAGTTTTCCCCATTCAAATGACTCTGATTTTTTTCCGAAAACCACAAAAATTATTATAACTTGACCAACTCCAACGGACATTTACAAAGTTTTTCAAAAACTACACTAAGTGGCATAAATACGACTTCCCAAACGGACTGGAGATATAAATTAAAACGTGCGGGTCGTTTTTTTTTTTCATTCTCATTTCTCTCACTCACAACGGCTTAGCAGTCCAAAAACTGAATGAAGAGATGCAGGTTTTCGAGGAATTTGAATAATCCCAGATGGGTTACGAATTTTTAGGTGGAACTGGGGACATCGGCGTGAAAAAGAAATTGCCCGTGGTGAAAACCAGCCCTCATATATATTGAAGGGTTTTAAATGGTGCTTAAAACGAATCCGAAGTTTATTCTAAACGCCTTTGCTTTTTGTAACGTTTTATATATCTAGTCTCTTTGAATACGACCCTGCATATTATTTTCTCACCCTACGTAAAAGGAAAATCTATAAATATAACATACTACTTTGCATTACATATACAACAAAGGCAGAAAACCATATGTAAAACAAATCCTGTAAATTAATTTTTAAAAAATTTTCTCGACTTGTAGGGCAATTACAAAGGGCGTTAGGACACCTTAGTTAGTGTCATATTTAAATTGATATTTTAATTGTTTGTCAGTAAACCATGGGAAATTAATGCAGGTCAGATCATGAATGATATGCATTTAAAATTTTAATGTTAACCTCCCTTTTTACTCAAACAATAAATTCAACAATATTTTTTAGTTCTACCGATTTCTGTTTATTCTGGTCTTTCAAAACCTGTGGATGCAACTGCAGTTATATCATTTGATATACTTCATCAATATTTCACCCCACTTTGATTTTTGATAGACAGTAAGAAGACAAATATCCCACTGAGCTAAAACATTTGGATCAAAATGAGTGAAATTAATAGTAAAATCAATCGGCACACAACTGCAGGTGTACTGAACAATGAACTATTACTTTGATAATCCTTTTAGAAAGATAGTTCTCCCTCACAGTAAGTTGTTTTCAAAGATCCGGATTTCGAGCCTACAGCTCACCATCAGGACAGGTATCATAATTCATGTCGAGGGAAGTGGTTGTAGAGCTCCTTCAACCTGATGAGCTGTAGGCCCGAAATCCAGATCTTTGTAAATGACTTACTGTGAGTAGGAACTATCTTTTTAAAAAGCCGAAATTCCGATAGGATTATACGACATTTGAAAAATGGCAAAAAAAGAGGGAAAATTCAAAAGGTGGGTATGAGATGGGCAGTTTCCGAATGAATTGAAGTTACGATAGTGCAAGTGGTAGAGCGTATCAAGCAGACGATCGTGGGTTCTAACCCCGCTCGTACCATTGACTTTTTATCTCAACTAAAAACCTTTATTATGTGTAATATATTAGTTGGTCAAGCGGACCACGAAATTAGTGGATTTTTAAAGATTGAACAACACTCACTCCACCATTGATCGATTATGTTTTATGATTTTTTTTAGAACTAATCATTTACTTGAGTGACAAATTCCACGTCTGCTTTTCTTAAATACCAAGGGTAGCTATAATACCTACTAGCAATGGCAATTTGGGACTAAAACATGAGCTAAGATATAAACTTTGATCTGTAAAAAATCTTCAAAAAGCACAATAACATTATTAGAAATAAGAATAAATAAAATGCGACCTATTGTGAAATCTCCTTAAGGCAAACCGAACTTATCATTTAGGGATATTTCGTCGAAGGACATTATAATTCTATTGATCATCTTGTCACGTTTCACAACTAGTGAGACGTTAACAATTTTCTGTCATGCTATAAATTGAAGGTATATTTACGGTTAATAAATAAAAACACAGGCCTAAAGATTAGAATGATATCTTCAAAGTTTTCGGAAGTCAATTATTGTTTCCGATATAAAATCAAGGAAGTCCGATTAAATATCGGGAGATTTAATTCTTATATAAATTATTTAAAAAAAAAAAAAAAAGGACAGATCCTTGAGACGATAAAAGCACCCGTTTATTCAATCTATTAATAAAAGCGTATAGTCGTTTTCAACAGAGCTGCCATACTTTTATTAGTGCAAAATATTCTTTAATATGTAGAAAAAATTTAGAAATATGAAATACCGGTCAATTTCCATTTTAAAGTGAACCCGGTGAAAATAACACGGTCCCTTAGAAATGCTTATTATCAGCTATCAACAGATCGGGTGGGGCACTCGCAGGACGAAGAATAACCGGTTCTCTCGGGGTATCAGGTGCATCCAAGACACCTCCGGGGAACAGGCGCCATCTGACATTCCAAACGACTTCTAAAAATATAACCGACTCATAGTTTTGCAAAGATGTTTAAAAGCCCACTTCCCGCTTCGAATGGAGTTGCATATTCATGAGGTTCGGACTATGCATTGCACAGATCCTTAGCATCAAATTCAAGTGATTTAACCGGAATAATAAATCGCCGTTACTTTGGATTTTCACCGTTCTTTGCTTCTGGATTTGAATCGAGGAACAAGATAGCTCCCACGAATACGTTTGAATGCCTAATCATTATCTATGATGTAAGGTCAAGCGAAAACAATAGATAATGAATAATTACAAAGCAGTCAACATATTATGTATAAAGTAATGGTTCTGTTTTTATCACAGCATTTATTATTATCATTCACTCCCAAGATCCATTTCATGCTTTATAATGTTCATGGTTGATAATTTTCCCACTTAAATCAAAAGTGATCACAAATCAACCGTTGAATCTGGAAAAACAATCGCGAATATGCATTTTTTTTTAAATATTTTAGGTGTATAATGATTTAATAACAAAAAATATCATTCTTTACTAGATGCTTGGAGATATCATAATAAGTCCATAAAATTCATTTTGCAATTATCCTTGGTAGGTAACAGCAAGTTGTGGAAGAGAAAAAGATGGTAATTTTAAATAGGAACGTTTATTATTTCTGTTTGTTTTAAGTGCAAATACCTGAGCTTTCTCAGCTTTTGGGACGTCGAGTCTAATCAGACGCTAGTATCCCAGTCCGCAGATAGATTTCACTGGCCAGATTTACATACCCAATCACGACCTCAGCCGATTTTGGACGCCCGGGGCTAAAAAGCAAAACCGGAACTGCGGGCGGTTATACGATTTGAAAAGACTCTCGCCTTTCTAATCGCTAGAAGGCGAAAATACGCAAAACCAAAAGTCTAAGGATATTGGAAATAAAAACAAAACCAAACGATACGGATCATATCAGAAATGACTCACGGCGCTATCTCTAGTCACGACACCAACAGCCAGAATTTCGCCCGACAATTTGTGAAAAATGAATAGAAGTAAAAATTTTCGAGCCTTGCAGGACTACTATGGACTACTCGCCTTCGGTGGTAGGCTATTTTACAGTGATAAAAAAACCATTGATGAAATACTCAATGAGAGATGTTTTCGTGGGTCTTAAATCTACGTAATTAACGTCTTGAAACAGGATCATATAAAATGATTACATGTTTAAGAGCTAACACATGCTAATTCGGAAATTAAAAATCCCCCATGTGAATAGAAATGAGCGTTACATTTCGGCGTTATTGTTGTGGAAAGAAACCACCTAACTAGAATTTAAAACGAGTTCGGAACTCAACTATCAGGCATGATCATTGAATACAAATTTCAAGATCACCTGAGAGGTTCTTCGGTCAATTCTGGGAGAGAAAAGGTAGCGATTTAAGCCGAAAGCTAACCTTATCGGTTCTCAATTTCATTTATTTCGATTCATTTACGATGCAGAATCACAGAAATAGTACAATTGTTCATAAAATACCCATCATTCGATAAATCATAACGAAGGTTGGCACATTCAAGCCTACTCAGGCCAAACATTTATACGTGAATCTTAATTGAATTCGAAATTCAAAAATACTTGTTATAATCCATTATATTTAGTGACCAAATTACTTCTTGCAAAATCTTTTTATGTAAAGGTTTTGGTTGAATGAAAAATTTAGTATCACTAGCGGGATTTGAACCCACGACCTTCGGCTCGATACGCCGCTGCTCCACCACATCAGCTATCGTGAGCAATCAAGTAGTAGAGCCATTTCGACCAATAACAAAAATTATTTTAACCAATCAGTAAAAACATCAAAAACCAAAATTTAAGAGTTTAGCTCTCCGAAAGACCAAAACATTTAGTACAAGCAGATCAGAATGATCGGAACCGATCAAACTATAGGATCACCATCCCGCAGAACAAAACAATCAATCATATTTATGTTTTATTTAGACATCCTAGATAAATTTTGTTCTCAGAGAATGAAATTAAATTTTAGGTCTAGATGTTTCTGTAGAGCATCTGAAACACTAGCATATCATAAATGCCTAATTAATGTGCCTGCTGCAGCCCTGAAAAATGTATAGTCAATGAAAATGATTTTGTTTTATTGATGTCAACAGTAGTAAAACATTTTTCTAAAAACAGGTATTTCAGGGTTTTATTCAGTTAATTTGGTTGGTTTCGTTAAGGCATCATTGTGGCTGAAGAACAATGAAATCAACATCAGCACGGATTTACATAATTTACAAATCATTTTTATATAAAAAAATCTGCAATTGACAATTACTGTGATTCATGAACGAAAAATGTGAAATAAATGAGTGACCAACTTTCGAGTGGTTGTAATATAATATAAAGATCTATTTTTTCGCAAATAAATACAATTTTGCGCGAAAAGCGGGGAGTTTATAATCGAATTAACATTATGGATTAGAGTTTAAAAAGGTTTTTATACTGCATAATAGTTTCATCAATACACTGACTGCTAAGTTTTCCGGATAGTGCTTTCTTGATATCAAGTATATTATCTCAAAAAATGATATGAGGACAAATTGACGTGGACAAGGGCGTCTACTCAATTGCCATTAGTCATTAAAAAATCGAATATATCGAACATATTTAAAAAAAAATGTCAATGTCACTCGACAATTCATTTGGGAAGACCCAATACTTTCGATAGTGACCACTCTCGAGATTTGTAAGGCTGCGCGAATTGATTAAACTGAAACCGCTCAAGAGGCAGAAACATGTCAAAGGGACAGATGTAAACGAATGAATAGTAAACAAATTAGATTGGTATATTTTCCCCTTTTGGGCTTGACACAGGCGGCTAATGGAATTTAGACCCGCCTCTCGAAAGTTCCCCTGTTTACGAAGTCGACTGGGCGAGCATTATACATGTCAAGCTTTTAAAAATTGGAATTTTCCGTGGATCATGCCGAAAGTTTGATTTTGTAACGCGAGACACCTCTTAAAGGAGAAAACAACGGATGAAAACAATATTTTACACTTAAATGATATACATCTAACGGAAGTTTACTAACTTTTCGACTTATTTATGGCTACTGAAGGTGATTTTTATGGCCATAAACAATGTAAAATTTATGAAAACCTTGCATATTTTAGAGCAAATTACTTTCCACTACGTGATATATGGCTTTTCAGACCCATATAAATTAGTATTTTAATGTGAAAACCAAATTAATTAGTTGACAATAATAAAAACAATTATTATTTATTGAAAACATGAATCAATATATAACATACACCGCATAATTATTTTAATCGCCTGATATAATGTTTCACTTCAAATGCAAAGTGCTCGCAAATTAGTAGGAAGGTGGTGTGATATGGGTCTAGGGCCCAGCCGAACAACACTACACCAATACTAGTGAGGAAGATAAAGGTGAAATTAAAATTTTCCTCTTGAAAAAAAAAACGATAATAATAATCATTAATAATAATTTCCAGGGTGTCTAAGTATCTGGGAATATCATTAGATGAACAGCTCACCTGTAAGAAATGATATTAATTAAAACAAACAAAAAGCGAGGTGATAACTAGGATGGGCCAAAGTTTATGTATATATAAATTAAACCGGCGTCCACAACAAAACAGCGTCCGTAATAGACGCCGGTTCGCCGGGCCAGTGCATATCGCTTGAAACATTAACACAATACAAGGCGATGACTAGGGTTGAGCCAAAGTTTATATATACACATACATACGTATATAAACCTTTTACACAACCTAGTTATGTAGTTATGGCCTCGCATTTTGTATTGTTTTAATCGATATCATTTTTTCCAGGTGAGTTGTTTATAAGTTGTGTTATGGTATAAATCGAAAAATAGCCTACTGGCAAGATACAACTGTTGAGTTAGACCACTGGTTACATAGGACAAAACAGACATCAAATCAATTTAAAATTTCTAAGGTTGGCATGTCTTAAGATACATTGCAATACAATACCAATAATTTTAGCATTGGGAGTGGGACTAGGATTGACACCGTTGTATACACCCATACCTAGGATGAAAGGTAAGTGCAGCAATTAGGATAAAATGAAATAAAACCTAAAACCTACCAGAAAATTTAAAAAAGGATAAAAATAAATTAATCGACTAACAATGATGAACGATGAAAATTTTATCTACCCTTCCAAATAAAAATAACTAGATGTTTGTAGCAATAAAATGGCCTAAGCTGTACCTACTAGCTTTGTCATGATACGGTGATTGATCGAAAATGGAACACGAGGATTCATCGGTTCGATACACGCAATAGAACTTATAACAGAAAAATTCTTCGAAATGGATTAGAAGGTCCAAGGAGATACTTAATCTCAGACTGACAAGCAGCCCGAAAATCCTCCAAGTTTCAACCAGGGACATACCATTGAGTGAAGATTAACGAGGTTTCAGTGTGAAGGAGTAGTGCTGTCACTGAGAAACTTGATCTAAAGGCTCAAATGACAAATTCAGTATGTCGGGACATATTTACATGTGTAGTTGTAAATATCAAATAAATACAATTAAAAAAAAGAAAGAAATAACTAATATGTTAATAATGTGAACTTAAACTTTATGTGATCTTAATTCTTTTACCAGATTACCAACTTGTTAAATAAAATATGATAGTGTGTTAGATATTATGTTTTATATTATAATTTGAGTTAAGATTTCATTTTCAAATACTGTCATGTCATGACTTTTACACCAAGTTGATGATATCACTGTGGTTATTTATCTAAATTTATCAGAAGGCGGACGATGCGGAATGAAAATGGATAGATAAAATCAATTAAATATGAAAAGAGACTAATGAATTTAATCAATTCCTCATAAACCTACAATTCACAAGCTACAAAAACCTCAGCAATCGGTTTCGAACAAATCTTTTTCTAGGGGGGATATAGTGCACTAGTTTTAATGTTTAACAAAAACTCAAAATACATCAACTCGTGAATTTCGTGGATAATTTCATATTTTAAGGAGTTAAAGCTGAGAATATTTCAGAAATTTCTGGTGACATTGAGGTCAATAGTAATTTATTTCGATTTCCGACTTCTATAGGTGATATGACAATTTACAACTTGGGAGACTATACGACATTCTGAAATGATTGAAAATCATGGTCAATTTGTATAGCTTTTTAACTTATTACTTGATTATAAAGACGCTAAAAACTTCAAGAAGGTCCATATATTTATTTGGAGATCCGTGAGGTGCGGTCTGGTTTGTCGTAGGTTTCATTAAAACATTTTCTTTATCGTGCCAACGTTTCGACCTTTATTGTGATCATCTTCAGTGCCTGGTAATTACAAACATTGTTTAAATTTAACAAATCCAGTTTTGCCACATCATACATGTATTTGTTAAATTTAAACAATGTTTGTAAATCTCAGGCCCTGGAGATGATCTTAATAAAGATCGAAACGTTGGCACGATAAAGAAAATGTTTTTCTGAAACCTACGTCACACCAGACCGCATCTCACGATTTCAGAATAATTATATAAAAAATAAATCCGTGGCTTTGGTTATCTTTAATGTTATTCTTTATACTTTGGGAAAACATTTTTTTATATGTCCGTGGATAAAAATACAATAATAATATTTCTCACTGAATCAGTTCTAAATTTAACCTAATTCCAAAAACCTTTTTCTACTTAAACAAAAAAATCCACAATAATATTTCTCACTGAATCAGTTCCAAATTTAACCTAATTCCAAAAACATTTTTCTATTTATAACAAAGTAATATCTAGGGAAGTAATTATAAAAATTTACATTTTTTAAATTAAAACATGTAACATTAATTCGGAATAATTCTTTTGTGTGTTTTTTTAATAAAGAATTACAGACATCTCCACAAAAATATCGTTTGATATATCTTGTGTAATGGATAGGAAAATAAATTCCACATAATTTAACAGCCGAATGAATTCACACGCGATGTGGAATTTCAAAGGTTCTAGGTGAGCTCCCGAACAAAAAATCCACCAAAAAAATTACTTAACATAAAAAGTCGTTTTTTCAATGATCGAAGAGAAAAGATATCTTCTTCAAATCCGTTTGGCAAAAAGGTAATATCATGTCAGTTATTTATCAAAAATTGATAAAACGGTGGGTCTATGAATATCAATTCATATCATTAATAAAAAATATTAAATGAAAATACACTAATAAAGAGATTATTCTGTGTGGTCTTGCATCGCAAAAACCGCCCAGGCAAATAGCACTGAAGATGGCGAAAACCGATACGCGTGTGACAGACTCAGCGTGGAAAGGCTGACCCAAAAAAAGAACCGTAACGGGCAACTTAAATATTTCAGATTTCATTAATTACTTACATATTGAAAGGAAATAAGTAACTAAATTAATAAAACCAATTCTATCGCGATATGAAAATTTTAAAACCAAAGATATGTGTACTATAACATCCTAGTACCTGAAGCCATATACTTAGAACCCATGGGAAAATACACCAGTATCTTCCAAGCTGGGGGGGGTCTAGAGATGTACTCAACTTCTCAAGTATCATTAGTTCAAGATGGTGATGAAATTCAAAAACAAATTAGACACATTAGGTATACCAGAATAAAGTCAGCGTCTGCTGGGCCCAGGACACATGGGAGTAGAAGGCAACGAGAAAGAGGACACCCTTGCAAGGAAAGGGGCTACTACACCGCTTCACCGAACTCTTCTGTGGCATAGAAATCCACACTATTAACGAATATCTCAACCAGGACAAAAGTAAAATGAGGGAACTTTGGAATTCACTTATTGGACATAAACAATCCAAGAATCTTCTAACCAATTTTGGAAAGAAAGAAATCACTGTATATGTCAAAGGAAGCAGGAACAGACTGCGAATCCCAACAGGATTTCTAACAGGACACTGTGGATTAAATGAGCATCTAAAGAAAATTGGATTAATCCAAGATGGCACATGTAGTTTCTGCAAAGAAGGAGAAGAGACACCAACACACTTACTAACAAACTGCGGAGCTACATTAGCCCGCAGGAGGAAGTGTTTTGGGATGAACAACGTGACCATAGAAGAGCTTCAACCAATAAAACCGGGCCTATTAATCAAGTTTCTTGATGAAATAGGACTCAACGATGTACTTTAGGCACAGAACGGGGGATACAATAGCTAGCTATTAAAAGGCGCAGAATACGACACCCTGATATATCACATCACATCACATAACATACCATCGTAGTTTCATATTTCAACATATAGACACCTGGAACAAGCTATCTCTGATTTTATGTGTTTCTTTTTCGTTAAATTATTTATTAAAGTATGTAGTGCATTTATGAACTAATAATACCGTAATATGTGTGCATCAATTAGACAAGCTTTTTAAAGACCAGTGTCTCTCAACCGATAGAGTAGTCAACTTCCGAACATAATCAAATCAAAGGGCAAATCTTATAAAAAGAAAACAACAGCAATACAAAATAGCGAACACGTTTCAATAGCCAAACTTATGTTTCGATGATTCATATAGGAATTGTTTTCATTAAAATGAATGGAATAAAACGTTCCTCTGGGGAGAACGAATTTTTGCGAATTTCTTGGAATATACGCCATTAAGTTGGAAAATAGTTTCAACAGGTCATGCAAGGGAACATTTTTAACGGGGCAATGTTAAGTACCACTTTAATACCATTTTGGACATATATTACGATATGCCCAAAAAGCCAAAAAGCGTATTACTATATCATATCTGTCCCAATATTACCTAACCTAACCGTAATCATCTCTCCGATTAGGTAAATTGAACTTCTAAGGAGTCAACGCCAGTTCTCGTTTATAAAGGATTATTTCGATTTCATAAGTTTCTAAAATACCAAACGGTAAAGACACGTACTTCAGAGAACGGTTATATTATGGCAATAACACATCATAAATTTGATAAAACATAAGTATTGTATCACGATAAGACAATCGTTACAGGTAAAAATAGAAGTGTTTACAAAAGCTAACAATATACTGTTGTACTACAATACAAATTGGCAATGCAATTTACTGAAAAGCGAAAGTTTCTGTGATGCTAAATGTTAAAGATGAAATACCAATAAGTTGAAAATCCATGGGAATTAATAATCACCATAATTAAATCAGGAAGACAGGCAAAAGTTAAAAATTGCTCCGTTTACAGAAGCTATCCACAATATTAAGTGGAACAAACGATTTCATAAGTTTCTGGCATATCGAACAACAAAGAACGATAAAAACGAATGGACAATCGTACACCAATTACAAATCATAAATGTTGATAGGTATACAAATTACGAAATAAAAACTGAATTGACATGACGATTATCACTGACCAAAATGTGGCCATTGCTAGGTGGTTTTTTTTTACAATCCATTGTACAATCAATGTTTTCTGTGCTTAGAGTTGTATTTAGTATTTAATGATCGTTAATTAACGATTACTTGGATTTCGTGAGATATGGTACGATTAGAAAAGTATTTCCTTTATCCTACCAACGTTTCGATCTTTATTTAGATCATCTTCAGGGCCTGGGATTTACAAACACTGTTTTTTCTCTTTGTCGAGTTACTGTGAAGTAAATCCTATGTATGCAACAGGGCAATTCGCACAATTAACATCGTACATTACGTCTGATCTGTTGGCTACTGGTGTTGGACCTTTAATTTCGAAAACGGGCGATTTTCTGTTAGTCAAAAGGTCGTGAATGGAGATGTAGGGGTTGATTTTGTAATTCTGGTTATATTCAAAAGGTACAATTACCAATATTAGAAAGAAAACTAACTTTTGTATACAATATTGAAATAAATTGTTTTATGATTGATGAGCAAATTGTTTTTAGCTATGGCTGAGTTCGCATGTGTATGTCCAGTAATTAATTCTGTGTCTCTGTTAATATGGCTATTCTAAAAAATTATTTCTTTTGTATTTCTTTTATTCAGAATTTAGTATTTTTATGTTTTCAAATCCAAGTCGTGCTGTTTGATAAAGCATTTGGTGGCCATTAATGTGGGCGAATATTTTTTAATCAAAAGGAGTAGGGAATATCAGGGTTAGTTTTGTAATTCTGGTTTTATTCAAAGGCTACAGTTTCTAATTAGAAATAAAACTAATTATTATGCACAATAGTGAGAAACAAATGGTTTTATGACATTGGCCTAGCTACAGCTGAGTTTACATGTGTATGTAATGATGTGTGTATCTCCGTTAATGAATACCACCAGGTCTAAAAAGTTTGGTTTGTACTTTTTGTGCGGTGTTTACTATTTTTCTGTTTTTCAAATCAAAGTTGTGTTGTTTGTTAAAATAGTGGGTAGTCATTGCTGTAATGTTTTAGAGATTAGTTTTTTTACAATCAATTACAAATGGTTTTCTGTTTGTCGAGGTACGGTGAAGTATTCCAAGTATATTTGGCTGGGCAATTTATACAATCAATCTTGTGCATCATGTCTGAATCGTTGGCTAGAAATTTAGGAACATAAACTTTGGAAAAAAGAGTGTGTACGGTTTTGTAGTTCTGGAAAGTTATTTTGAAGCTGTCTGAGGAGAGAAATGTACTCAATTTGAATGATGAGTGAACCACCGGTCGTTAAACATCCCATATAACCCATTACAATACATATGAATACGGTCATAGCAATATGTCAAAACAGAAAATATACAATAACTAGCTATAGTTCCTGAAAAGGCGCGTAATTGCTGTGTTTTTGTGTAAAATTGATGAAAAAGGAGATGTGAATTTGTGACCTGCTGTTTTAAAACATTTTTACAGGGTGGTTTGATGTTCTTTTTTTTTTCAAAAGTGGTCGACTTTTTTGGCTTAAAGACAGTTGCGAATGGGGATTGTCGAGGTTGGTTTTCTAATTCTGGGTTTATTCAATGGGTACAGTCAGTAATATAAGAAATGAAACTATTATTTACAATATCGAAAATAGAAAATTTATATGTTTATTTTATGTGTAGAGATTAGTGACCGTTAACAGATAATTATTCAAATATCGTGAGATGCGGTCTGGTGTGATGTAGGTATCAGAAAAACATTTTCTTTATCGTGCCAACGTTTCGATCTTTTATTGAGATCATCTTCAGGGCCTGGGATTTACAGACATAATTTACATTTAGAAAATACATATAGAATATGGAATTTATACAATGCAAAAATTATATTTTATATTCTATCAAAGTATTTCTACTCACTCAAAGTGTTTGTCTTCTGTGTAATTGTGCCATGTCGTGTTGAGAGTGCCAGTGAAATTTTACTGTTTCATGTTTATATATGTTTAATTTTGAAGTGGTGGGGAAGGAAGTGGGTATAGAAAAGACAATTTTGTATAGGTCGTCGGCTTCTTTGAGGTGAAAAGAGCCGACAAAGGGAAACAATGTGTTGGTAATGTTTCAGCCACTTTATTCTTTCAGGATTATGTAGAAAGGGATAAATGGGAAAAGGAAAATTAGATTGTTGGACAATTAGACTATGCGAAAATTATTGATGTGTGGAATGTAATGTGATGATATATGTATGTTATCTGTATTGAATTTGATTAATGATGTTGGCGTAGCTGCGACTGAGTTTGCATGTATCTGTTCTGTAATTGATACTGTGTTTATCCTTGTTGATGTAAACCATTTCTAAAAAATTACGTTTAAATTTGTTTTGTTCTGTATGTAGTATTTTTGGATTGTTGAAGTCAAACAATCTGTTTGAAACAACAAAGTTTATTTTATGATGTGTCTGCACTGTGCGAAATATTATGTGTGTCCCTGTTGACGTATACCTTTTCTAAAAAGTTTCGT
>CM077103.1:19354524-19365925 GCA_039619505.1 Cimex hemipterus | reverse complement strand
TTTGCACCTCGAAGGATAGAAACATGAATTGAACGAGAATATCTTAATACAAGTTCCTTTTCCGAGGAAGAAGACTAGAGAAGAAATCCAACAAGGAAAGAGAAAACATTTTTTTAAACATAATTTTACATATAACTTTTATTATGGATGAACTCTTTTCCTGAAACATTTTTCACCTTGTTAAGTGAAAAATATTGAAAAAATCCCCCCAAAATAGTTGGATGAAACGAATTAGAATTTTATTTAATTGTAAAAACGATATAACTTATTTCAAAAAAAATTGTATAAAGTATGCGTTTCATTTTTTATTTCACCTGATATTTTATTTAAATAAGTGATAAGAGACGCATAATAAATTAATAAGATTGATGACGTAAAATACAACTAATAATTCTCAAGAATACGAAACACATGCTTTGAGTTTGTTCCTCAAAGCTTCTCTGCTTCAGGCTAGCTGACGTAAACAAACATATATTGCGTTCTGTATATTCAGGGTGTCCGTTTTAGATGAACCGTCTGAATTTCTTTTGACCCCCCCCCCAAACAAAAAGATAGTGTTTAAGATTTTTTAGTCTAGTTTCACTAGTTTCAAATGTTTATCTTTCATTCGGAGGAAAATTATAAAATAAATATATAAATTCTCCGGCTTAATGAATGCCCATCTCTTTGCGGGTGAGATTTGAAATCTGACCTCCAGGACACCATGGCCCCGATCTGTTGGTCTCCTCGGTCACCAGATTTAACTCTACTTGGCTATTTTCTGAGGCCTTTTTTTTAATTTCATTTATTTATATCTACAACTGCACATGTATTACATACAACCAGCTGATTGGATTTCAGATTATGTATTTGGTATGTATAGAGAAAGCTACCCATTGGCATCCGCTCTGGATTAATGAAATGATATTAATGATTTAAGAGGTCTCTTATCCATATTCTTTTCAGACGTTAACATGGTAATTGTGTGGAATGGAGTAATTTGTGTGTGGGTGTAATTTTGTAATTTACTATGAAAACGTTTGTAATATGTTTTGATGGATGAAAACTGTTGGGATTTGAACATCTCTATGAAGTTTATTATTATCTACAGAAAACGGGGCTGAAACAATTAGTCTTAAAATTTTGGATTGAAAACTTTGTACCTTTGAATATTGGAATACTTCGCCGATCCATATACTTGGCACCCGTATACCCAAATTGGTTTGAGTAGATATGTGTATATCGAAAGTTTTGATTTTAATGGTAATTTTAATTGTCGGTTGAATAGGTATGAAGAATTTTAAACCGTTTGTCCAGTGTCTGTTTTTTTAATGGTGTGTGTGGATTTCAAGTTAGTCTTCTATCAAATTTTCAAATCAAATTTCAAATTAAAGTCCTAAATAGTTAACTTCGTCAGATTGAGGAACAGGTTCATCGTAAATATTTGCTAGGACAAGTTTCACGACGGAGTGTAAAGGTGATATGTTGTGACGTCGAGGGGTTAAACTTTATTTTCCAATGATTGCTCCATTTCTCAATTGTTCATATGCGGTTTTGTAACATGAGTGATGTTTGTGTAGAAGAGATGGCTTGTTAGTATGGCGGTGTCATCTGCGTATGTGGCGGTAAGTGTGGGGCCCTTTCACAAAAAATTGTCTACGCCAATCATAACCCAGCAACCTAAGTCGAAGAACTGAACTAAAGAAGAGAAAATGATTGTCAATCCATCTCCCCTGTCACTATTGCTCTGAGCAGTGGTGAAGAGTGGTTAAAAAGAGAAAATCTTTTAATCTTTCCGCAAGGCAGGCAATTCGAACATGAAATGTGATTAATATATAGCAAACCGAATGACTGTTGTTTTTTAAACTTTTTGCCATAACTTTGTGAGTTTGACAAACAAAGAGGGAATGTAAACAATAAAAGCAATTAATGTTCACTTTAGTGAAAAAGCAAGTTTGGATTTGTTACAATATAGCGAATTATATTTCTGTATAAACTCGTCTATTTCTCATATGTGATTAATATACTAGCATGAGATAAAAATATTAAACATTTTTCATTATCGTTTAAATAAAAATATTTTAATTTAAATAGCAGCAAAAATGTTCCTGGGAAGGTCAGGATATTTACACATGAATTCCTTATACAAATTTGTGCAACCATGCATGTTCTGTTTAATTATTCCTGATAATTTTTTAATTTTACGTTTTATGCAACAAGCTACTCATAAAACGATAATAAACAAGTTAATTTGGCTCAATACTTTAGGAGAGGGAATAAAAAGAGAAGATAAAATAAATCATGAAAGGAATGTACTTGTTATTGCACCATAACCAGAAAGATTGTTTCAATTATAAGAAACAGAAGAATATTTAAATATTTTAGAAACACAATCTTTAAATAAAACTCTTAGTTTGTAGACCCCTCGGTCGTGGGTTCGATTCCCGCCGTCGCCCTTTTTTCACGCTATCCTTCCCCTCGATAACTTGTTCATAAGACCTAATCATTAAATAAAACAACACCTTTCCCTTCTGAATTGCTTTTAAGAAATTTAGTCTCAAAGTTTTCTAAAGAAACTAATCTAATATAATTGAACTTCATTCATTGATAGTACTAAAATTTACATTCATTTGCAATATTAGCCTATTTTCAGATTCCTTTCTTACTGCTCTCGAGAGGTTTACTCGTTTTACGTCTTACCACAACAAGGAAATTCATTCCCAAGTCCAAATCTGTAATGCTGATGGATGTTAATGTCATATAACAGGTTCGACCAGTCCGGCCATGAGAAGGGAATTTTGTTTGTTCGTCTGATACAAAATCGGAATTCTGCCCGAATTATTTCCCCTTGGAAAGAATAAATAGTATTAAGATTTTATTTTTTCACAGATTGATTCAAACAAGGATTATTTGAAAATAATGAATTATTTGTAGAAAATAAGAGTGATGCAATTTAAACCCGATCAATATACGATAAGTTGCTGGTTCAAAAGTTTTAATTTCGTCATAGATAAACTTAAGATTAAAATGAGCACAGATTACACTTTTTTCCAGGGATAATCAAATGTTTTTCATGTGCGTAATTTATTTTTAATAATTTAAGTTTCAGTTCATGGACGATGATTTCAGCCTCTGATTGGATGGAGGAAAATTTCCCTTGATGAAACTGCTTAAGCGAAATTTCCAACAGCGAAGGAAATTTTTAAACTTGATGCCCGTCCCGAACGGACTTGAGATGTTGCCTTGATGAGCTCTGCGTCAATTAGACTTTATTTCCAAAAAAGGGATTTTACCTATTATATTTTTATTTTATCTATTATTTATTAATTTTATTTTTAAAAAACTTGTTTATAAAACAATTTATGTAGCAAAAAATTGTTAATTGCCAAAGAAAATTGTTCTGAAATGTGATTGATCTTTGAATTGAAATTTTTACGAGACACCGCATGATTGTATCATTAGAAAAATAAATAAATTTATTTTTGTTTTATTAATTTAACTTTTTAAGGGTATTAGATGTAGGAATGGTTTGATAAGATGATGTATGATTTCGTTAATCATGCCCTGACTGGTTGTACTGTGGATCTAATTCTTATCTTAGATAACTCAATTATTTAGACAAACTGGCATTGCTTAACGTCCTCAGTCTTATATTTTTAACCCATCTTTCTTTTTGTAAACAGCTATTAAACTTTAAACTAATTATCTTAAAATGATTGAAACCAAATTAAAATCTATTTTAGTTGTAAACAACGACTTTATGGAACATTTTGATTTTAAACATGTTTTGACTTTTTTTTCTTGTCATTTTTGAAGTTATACTCAAGACAGTTTTGTTGAAGGTGTTGATGTTTTTTGCGTTGGCTATTTGTTTCGCCTTTTTTGGTAATTAATATTATGAACTGGGTTGAGATGTTGGAACAAATAAAACCTAAATCTGTGTTTGTTATCAGAAAACGTAAGCCCTGGCTTTCAGATTGAAGAACATAACAAATGCTCCCAAGAATTTCTCGAGAAACGTGATACAGTACTTAAACTGATATGATCTAAATCTGTTGGAACATCCACATACTTTACTATTATTATTATATATTATTACTATACAAAGATACAAATTGATGCTAAAAGGCACCCTTCGATGCCAAACATTATGAGGCTTATTCGATTGCGTGGCATGGTTTTATAGGCCTCCACTTCATATGGGCTTCAGTAGGGAAGTGTTGGGAAGATCTGATGGTGGAAATGGAATGAAGGAATTATTTAAAGTGAAATTGGATATAGAGAGATTAGTTATATGAATTCGAAGGTATGAGAGTGTGGCTACTGACAAAGAAAGCATCGGTGATAGTGCAGAGGATTTCTGACTGAAGGATTAGATCCTGTAAAAGTTTGATTTTTTTTTTTTTTTTTTTTTTTTTTTTTTGCCGTCCCGTTGTAGTAAGAAGTACAAAGTACTGAGACTAGAACGTGTGGAATGGGCCAAGGGAACACCAATAAAGGCAATTTCCTATTGGTATACTGATTTTCATTAAAGTTTAAAAGGAAAGTTCTCTTGTTGATACGCTGTTGAAGTTGATACGCTTATCAAGTGAAATGAGAAGAATTTTAAGGAATGATGAAGATGATTAAATCGCTGACAAACACGCGTCCTTATCTTCAAGTTGTTAGCAGTACACTAAAAACTTAACAGTCTTACATTTTAATAGAATGGGAGAACAATCAAAACTGGAGCATGTGAGCCAAAAATAGAAAGAAAAGATTGTGCAAGAAATACATTCGTTACTTAAATTCGTGCTAGCACGGGTGGGAAATGCTGACTAACTCACTGTTAGTAGTTTCCGAATCCGTAAAAAAATTATCGTGATACATCAGCAGTTCGATGACTCGACGGTGAAGGTTTTCTGGAATTCTACGCACTGAAAATATTTTAACTCCTTTAAAACGTCCCTATTAGTTAATCAAATCAGATAATAAATTGATTTACTTTTAAACGAAGTATGATTTTAAAGTAGATTGTTTGATATAAATGTTTATTAAAGAAATGCCCTCGTACGTTTTAATTCGCTGCGTTTTTCTTGGATTAAGTTTGATATCATACAGTGTTTGTAAATGTAATTGAAGTCTGTGAACCGGTGATTTATTTGTCTACTTATGATATTCTCAACTATTGAGCGTTTTATGTTTGTTTATTTCTTAGCTTTTGTGTATTTTACTTCTATCAGACAACGGCCAATCTTTATTTTAAGTAAACTGCGCCTAAAGGAATGTGTTAATTAATCCATGGTTTAGTTATTTAAGTAACAAGATGAAACCACCTACAGTACAGTACATCTTATTTCGGGCTGAGGTATCGAACTTTTTTCTTATGCTGTTAAAATTCCCAAGTTTTAGACTGTAGAAGTAAATTCATTAACAGCTATTATTATCCAGATAAACGACAAATGTTGAATCAACAAATCTCAGCAAATCAACTATTCTGTTCTGACAAAACTACACTGCCAAAAAAAAATTATTTTGCACTGGCGCTATCAACAAGACACACAAGAATGACATAATTACGCAGAAAACACTTTGAGCCCTGAAGATGGTCTCAATAAAGTTCGAAACGTTGGCATGATAAAGCAATTTTTTTTCTAAAACCTACGTCACATCAGAACGCATTTCACTCTCTTAATTATCTCCAAATAATCATTAACTAACGGTCATTGAAGACCACAAATTTTTACGAAAACTTCAACTTGAGCTGTGGAGCCAGAACATCGTGCTCGAGCGGCGCCCTATAGCTTTCAGTAGTGACTTATGACTTAAAAGGCTGAAAACTATCCAAAGTTGGATATTTATTCGTGCAAAAACCATACGGTCGGTTTTTTTCAGTGTATATGCGGAGTTATATTATTTTGTCATTTTAGAGTCTAGACTATGATTATCAGCTTTTTAAAGCTCACTTACATTTTTTTAGGTTTAATAGATTAACTAATAAATGTACTCCGTTCTTTTTCGATCCTCCTTGATCTATCATAACCAGTTTTGATAAACCAAACCAGCGAAGATAGGCAGACCAGCGTGATCGGAAACGACTGACTGGTCAGACCTTACCAAAATATTCCACAATTTAATGTTTTAACTTCCCGTGAATGTATAAATTTTCCTCTCGTCCCCCTTTGCAGACCTTGACGTTAAAAACTAATCATTATCTCGTATTAATTCAATTTTTAAATTAAAGCACATGGCCTTCGAGCTAATGGCCGTTTTCATCATAACCGCAAATTACTGGCAACTTATTTTCCTTAAGACAAGAAGACTACAACAACAAAAAATGGGAAATTCCAATCGATTTATTGCGTCAAAAGGATTTTTCTTAACCACGACCTTTGATTTTAAAAGAGAAAAATCGAAACTTTTTTTAAGTGGAAATTTTTAAAATTTATTTTAGATAGTACACATGAAGATTACTCACTTTGTAAACAAACACCTTTTCTTGTTTCTTCTCCAATTTGATGCAGATGTATTCTCTTTAACCATGGAAAGGCATCATCTTCAGGGGCCTCATTCCGAGCTGCTGGGTGTACCAATAGGAAGACAGGTAGCGGATCCCAGCACAGGACGCTGAGGGAGGACAGAAATATTGTCTTCACTGCAAATCGGAACTCTTTCATAGTGCCCGCTCGATTCTAAATGAAGTACAAGATGTTTTGCAACGCCTTTATCAATATAAACGATTTGTGACAAGTTGGCTTCACATCGTAAGCCATTTTGAGACGATCTGCACCCACCAGCAACCCAGGTGTATACGGTGCAGCGATCGCTGAAGAGAGCATAAATGGGAATGTTATGTTTACTGATGATTGATGTTTCTGTCTGTATAGTGGCGGAAGAATAAACTGGAACATTGACGCACCCTCAGCTGTTGAGGTAGCCTCTTTCGAGCTTATTCAATTTTCCTATTGATTGCTATACAGCGCCGTTCTCCAGGCTTGAAATACATGGAACATTTATACACTCCACGGTCTTGAAAGGTATCTTAGTGAAGAATGGGCTTAGCTCCAATCAAACAGACTGGCAAAAGGTAGGCCGAGGTGTCTTCGAGATGTAATTAAGACAAGAGGAGGAAATATGCCATAGTGAAATGTTAATTAAAAATCTAAAAGAAAATTAAAGCAAATTTCACCTGTCCGTCTCTTTTTATTTGTTAAATTCGTTCTATTTTTCATTTTTCTTAGCAATTTACTTCTTTTTTTAGACAAAGACTTAATTATTAAACGTTAAAAAACGCGAAACCTCCATTAATATACAAAAATATATACGAATCAAGTTACGTTATAAGTGGGTGAAATTTGTTGGCCGTCAGTGTATATTATTAAAATAATTAAGTTTGTCCATCCTTTAAAACATTTTTTTTTTTCAATAAAATTAAGTTTGAAATGCAGATACAAAAATGTATTTAAAAAAAAATTAGGGGGCACCCGGGTTTGAACCGGGGACCTCTCGATCTGCAGTCGAATGCTCTACCACTGAGCTATACCCCCTTCCCGTTTGAAGCTGCTACGGAGGTGCCTCTACAATGCAACTTTCCGCTCTCATTTGTAATTTTATTTATCTTTCTGATGGTAATATATAGATTTATAGAAGCCAGTCCGGGTTTATATGCATTCACGTATTTTCTCTGAGACTCGTACACCATTTTTTAAACCTTTATTTCATATTTTATTTATTTAGCAGCAAATGAATCCTATTTTACTTTGACATTTAAAAACAAAATTTCTTAAATTAAAAAAAAAAGTACAATCCCTATTTAATCAATCTAATTGTAATGATTACGATATCAAATACATGGGACAAAGTAGTACAGAAATTGAAACGACAGTTGAAGAACACATGGATAATTCAAACAAATATTCTGAATTTAAGGACCATCTTTCAAAAACAAAACTCAATTTAAATTTAAATTTAAATACGCCTATACAATTTGTTCACTGTATATTTTGTTAGATATCAATAAATAAAAAAAAATAAAAACAGTGTCACACAGTGTCATCAAAGGGAAGGAACTCATTGGTTCAAGAAATTTAAAAAGAGAACATAAGGTGATAATTGTATGAATAATATAATAGATTATGAGCGACCTACTATTTTAAAAGTGTACCTAAAATATATTTGACATACATAGTATTCAATAATTTAAAATCATTGTGGCACTTTTCAGGATAATAAACTGCCCATTTTGGTTATTGGACACAATATCTTTTTTTTTTAAACAATTAATACCGAGTAAATTGTTAGCTAAAACCTCCTGTTCTCCTGTTAGGCATACCTTTAGGTAGTCACTAAGTTCTTAAGGCATTTCACCCCATAGATGTTGCAACGCTGCACTCCTGGATTGAGGTCTGGAGACAATAGGGGAAAGGGCAGATCGGAAGCTGTGCCTCTGTGAGGTCTGGCATTGTCATCCAGAAATCGAAAATCACTGCGAATGAGATCCCTGATTTGAGGGAGGTGTTCCTCGATAATCCCTTGGACATAAAGGACACTGGTGAGGTTGCCTTCAACACAATGGAGTCCAGTAAGTCTTCCAGTGTTAATCATAGCCCAGACCATTACTAACACTGAAGGGGACACAAACTGGGGCATCGTACTCATCCCCAGTTTGAGGTAGACTCTTCGGTGCCTGCTATCATTAGCATACAGAGACAGGAGCGCGATTCATCAGTAAACATACCATAATTCCAATTGGTGTTCTTTTCTAGGCGCTCCCCGAACCAGATTCTCCTGGGTAGGGGCTGTTGCTGCAGGTTGTCTCAAAGTGACATACGATTACGAAGTGTTGTTAAAGGCCTTACCTTGTACTTCATTTAGGATTTGACCGGCACTATGGAAAGTGTTTCGTCTTGCAGCTATGATTATATTTCTGTGTTCCCTTAGCCTCGTAATGCGCTGAGATCTAGTACCGCGTTATGAGGAACGCCAACTGCCTCTGCGATACCCACATGCCGATGACCTCGACGACTCATTCTCATAATACTATTGCGAACGTCAGGTTCAAGACGTTGTCTTTTCATGGTTGAAGAGAAGACAACTGTATTAAAATAGAGGAAAGACGAGTAAAGATGTTTGTTGACAAAATGGGCTTCATGTTTACTATTCTTAAGTAATTCCGTCATTAAAATTTAGTTTTAAAATTTGTTTCTATTTTGTTTTATCAAAATTGATCGGTTAATTTAATTAAAATTAATAGAATAAGAATAAATTGGAGAATTTGAATTTGAGCAATTATTTAGTGGTCATGTTTTTCGCGGTACAACGTTCGCGTAGGCGGTGGATTGGCGGGTTCTCTCCAAGTCACGCGATAGACGAGATACGTGCTTGTAACTTCTTCAACGAGAAATGGGCTTTCAGCTTGAAATCCGGATCGCAGTAAGCAACAAAATTGTAAGTAGAACCATATTTTACAAAAAGTTAATCTTCATGCACAACCCCAACTTCGTCATTTCTGTCAAAGTAGAGAGTAGAGTTCTTAAGAGAAGTAGAAATGATGAACGGTGGAGTGAGTGCTGTGTTCAATCCTTTTTAAATAAGTGTGAGTAGGAACTATCTTTTTAAAATGATCTTAACAAAGGGTTGAGCCAATTGCACTGAACCAAGGAATTATGAAACTACAATAAACAACAAAGTTTGGGGAATAAAAACTTCACTTCTTAGTATCATCATCATCATTATCAATATACTATTGCACTTGTATAATACTAACCTTTTCATTCTCCACCATCTTACATTACCTGAAGTTTGTCCGACATGTATGTATTTGCAGTTTTTATTGACATTCAAAACGCTTTTGATAATATTCAACATGATCTATGGAGAAAACTACACTTGATTGAATATAGTGGCAAAATAGCAAGATTAATTAAAAAAGTTGTCCGTTTTGTCCTTAAATTAGATGGGAGGATGAAGAGGGAATCCTTCAAGCCGAATCTCTTCGTTTTTGCCATCTTTATTTCAGATATATATATATTTTTTTTTAAACGCAATATTGCGGCGGTCAGGTTGGACATGATGAACTTAATTTGCTTGCTATTTACTGACGATTGTCTTTTTCACTGTCATGTCGCTCACCGTGTGCTCAATTTTATTATCTGAAGATTGCAATTTAAATAATTTATCTGTGAACGTAACAAAAACCAAAGATTTAGTATTTCACAATTCAGTTAATTCCAAAAAATTTAGAACTTATCTTGAGCTTCCTTTTTGGTATTTGTAAAAATTTAGGATTACAAAAACGCTCTTAGTAAACGAACTCACACACTTGGGAAAATTAAGGAAATTCTAATGCACGGAAAGTGCAATTCCATACGTTCAAAAGTAAAAGTACTGCTATACCACTGATAGGTTCTAAACTGTCTGTCTTGTAAGAGGCCGAACGATCAATAAACATTTTAAGAAACAAGTGTGATCAAAGTTGGGGTAACAATGAGAATCATTGTACGCAAACAAACAAAAACATTCTTGTGAGATTTGAATAGAAAGAAACTACAGACTACACCAAAGGAAACAGGAAAAGCGATGAATTATAATGGAGTGCTATGTACTGAAGGGGCAATTTCAAAAGTATATTCATAAAAATTCTGTAGAGAATTGATCAAGATGTATCTAAAAATAGATAGTAGCCCTACATTTTTCCGTAGGTGCAATTGCTTTGGGACACAAGTAAAACCATTGTTTATAACTGCTAAAGCCGAACTTAATACATAAATTGTTTGATGAACTGGGCTTCACTGGCATACGGTAGTAAAACAAGGGAATTCATTAGCTCTCAAATGGTGCAGTATATCAACCCACCTGACCTGAATGACCTGTAATGACAAGAGATTAGTGGACTTAAAGATTTTTATCAAAAATTTAAGAATTGTCACAATAATTAGGTAATGTATGCTGGATTAGAGATCATTAGAGTAACAAAGAGTGCAAGAAAAAGAAAACCTTTGTTTTCTAGCTTGGAAACTAATTAATAAAATTAAGAATTATTAATATTAAATTTAAAAACTAGTATTTTGCAAACTCAGAGACTTTTGTTTAATTTGTCAAATAGTATTTCCAGTAGTACTTGTAACATAATACATAAGGGCATCCAATAGGTTGCGCCATAGTGAACTTTTCCTATATGGAATTACATTAAAAATAATCATTTGCCCATATTTATTTTTTTAAGCATTTGTGTATGAAATTAATAATATGACAACAGATTCAATTTGACATGATCACTCTATTTTATTGAATACAAATTTATACAACTATCTATTATGCACACACTAGTTCGATATAATGTATGAAATGGAGCATGCATCAAATAAAGGTGATTAAAAACACACACATAGGAGAGGGAGAGAGAGAGAGAGAGAGAGAGAGAGAGAGAGAGAGAGAGAGAGAG
>CM077103.1:19344115-19354514 GCA_039619505.1 Cimex hemipterus | reverse complement strand
AGAGAGAGAGAGAGAGAGAGAGAGAGAGAGAGAGAGAGAGAGAGAGATAGTACCATGGGTAAGTAATTTCTGAAGGGAAAAAATCTATTTTTGAAGGTTAAAACTGCTCATTCCTGTCCATATTGTCTATTTATGTTAAAATCATTTCAAAAATAGTTCTGGTACATGATGATTGTTTTTGTTATTCGAGTTTAGCAATCACCAATTATTACAGGCAGTCAATTCTTGCTGGCTTATGTGACCAAATTACGGTTTCATCACAGGGCAGACCTAAACAAAAACTCAATCTTCTCGAAGATTGCATTCAAATAACACACCATTTGTTTGCTCGTTTCAGAACATTTTGGTCGACCTATTACCATTATTGTTTACAAATCAACCTGGACAGACAAACTGAAATGATTATAAATGACAAGTTTATTACCATGCAGATCCATTGGAAATTTTTTTATCTTATTTGAACTATAGAATGAAATAAGCAATTGTTGGCATACAAATAACTTCAAAGTCAATAATATATCTGAATGGAAAATTAATCTTGATTCTTTTTTTAAAAAAAATCAGTGCATGGCTTAAGAAGAATCTGCTTGGTTTGCTCTGGCATTGACTCATTATCAGCTTTATAAAAATTGTGATCATACAGACCCTTATCTTCTCTCTTTCTGAATTTAGGGAAAAATGAGGAAGTTTAAAATTAGGTTTGAATTAATATGCACAGCCTGAATGGAAGGACTCTGGGACTTCTGTTCTCTTTGTAATGCTAGTGACAGGGAGGATGTGTTTCATTCCCTTGCCAAATGATCAATATGACCACAGTTTACTTTCTGGGAGTAAATTAATTATCTAGTTAAACCCTGAATTGATCCTTCTTATTTAAATATATTAAGCAAACGGATATCTTTTTGTTAATAAACTTAAAATCTTAAACTGCTAAACATATTTCACTTTTTGCCTTTACTTTGTAAATTATCTCCTGTTTAATTTAATTTGTTTAATTATTTCTTTATGAATCTACTCAGTGACTCCTGTACAGTGCTTATATTGTATTGTTACCATTTTATTTGAATTGTCAAAAATAAAGTACCTACCATTACTAAGTACCTATTACTTACAAATGATTTGGATATTGGTACTGTCTTGATGAAAATTTAGTTGTTACTGTCAAACTTTTGGCCTATTTTAAGAACATCATCAGGGTAAAACAACCTTAATATGTCTACAAAGTGACATAATTAAGTGGTTTTCAAAGATGATTTAAAATTATTTTTGAAGACCATTGTCAAGGATTATTCGTGAATAGTAAAGTGTTCAATAAATCTAACACTAAAAATAAAAAAAATATTCTTGTTAATAATCCAACAATCTTTTTTTTTTCTGCTATTGGGTTTATGTTTTTAACCTCAAATTGCACTCCCTTTTTCTATAAATGATTTTTCGAAAATTTTCTTTTTTGTCCCATGGGCCTGCATGAGAAATTTCATCTTTATTGTTCCATCATCCTCATTTCTATTCAGGTTTTGTTTGTCCTATTCTGATAATATTAGCTATATTAAAATTAAGAAATTTTATTGATTATAGTGCAATAGAAAATACAAATCACACGAACTCTATGAAAAAAAATTCATTTGATTGATTTGATAGTAATACAAAATCCCAAGACAAATGGAAATGAACATTCGCGACTTTATTCAATCTGCAGTCACTTTTATTTATACTAAAAAAATAGCCTGAGAGACCAACAATGGTTGGTGACTCCCATCAAGACATGATATACAGCATGCGTATATATGTCAAGATGTAAATTACCTCAAATAAAGAGATGTGGGTTTTATTAATGCAGGTAGTAATAAAAAATAATCACAAAAATATTATTGAACGGTTGAGTGGCTGAAAAGGGGACTTAGAAAGACAACAGAATCATGTTAAATCGGTTCGTTGATTTAATTAACTGAATAAAGCAAATTTAATCGCTCTCTGACACTTTCTTTAGCAGTTCGTCCAGTCTGCACCAAATCATAGCCCTGATTTGCTGATGCGTGCAAATTCCGCCCCAAGCTCTGTGTCGGCCAAACCGAATTCAGCTAGCAGCTCTGGGAATTTAACGTTGTTAGATCGGCCGACGACGAGATCAAAGTGACAAGAGTGCGCTGGGATTACAGCGGGCCGGTAGCAGAGAATCAACTTAGCAGATACAGTTAGTTCTATATCCCACTCGTACCTTCTCTGCAATTGCACCCTCATAGAAGGCAAACTGCAGGGTGATTCGATTAAACTCCGACAGCAGACACATTTTGTTGAGATAATTACAAATCTAATAAAGGAAAGAAAGAACACAATTGCCACGATAATAAATAATTTAGTTTTATCTACGGTAATTCTATTTGCGACAATATACAACAATCCAGACTATGATTTGTCTTATAAGGCCTAGTATAGTAACTTAGTATGGCAATAACTGAATTTATAAAATAACTTTAATTAGAAACGATAAAAATAGTTTACAAACTAATTATTATACATGAGTCAAAACATCAGACGGCACCGTTTTTAACATTAAATGTACCAGGACTTAACAAAAAATTAACTTTAAAAAAGTTATTACATTTTGCAACATAAAGTACTAAAAGGATTAGGCGCGTTATCGGTTGGACAGTATCGAACTTCTTAATCGCGATAAAAAGTAGAACTTCGAAAGCCGACTGGTTCGATGACAATTTCAGCAAATCAATGATGAACTTTTTGAGAAGGAGAAAGAACAAAGAGTGTAAATGATTTTGTTGTTTGTGATTTTCATAAACTATCGTCCTATTTAAAATCAAGGATGAAGTTTTAAGTGTAATTATGTGTCAATATACACATTTAGTAAGTTTAACTGACATTTTTGTAATAGTCGTGATGTACTTCGTCTTCAATTTCTTATAGATTCGTATTTCTTATAGCTAAATGATCGAGCCTGCAGTGCCTCCTCCAGAAAATATATATGTCTGAATAACATACAAACTCCAACTTATCGACTTTGAAATTTCTTTCTTTGCAAATACCACCAGGAGATTCTAAAATCTTTCGCAAGCCATCAAATAGTTTCCACCCAACAGGATGGTCTACCTATTCACGCGTATTGCCATTTCACCATAAATAGTCTAGTATTGTGCTTGACAATACGCGTGAATAGGTATCCTTGATCCTTGATTTTAAATAGGACGATAGTTTATGAAAATCACAAACAACAAAATCATTTACACTCTTTGTTCTTTCTCCTTCTCAAAAAGTTCATCGTTGATTTGCTGAAATTGTCATCGAACCAGTCGGCCGTTGTTGAACATCCTATATCTTAGGTGATTGAAGAATGAATACGCATCAAGCAGTTGACTTTTCGCAACTTATGCCTTGCTTTCATTTACGTGCAAAAAGTTTCTTCTATCTTCTTTTCAGAAGCTCTCTAGTATAATTTTTGTCAGGAGTGTGAGAACTTGGAACCCTGCCTGCTTTGAGATCTGGTCTAACTATCCCGGGTGTTGCAATTTTGTAGAGGTCGATTTCTGGAATTGCAAATTTCATTTCAGCTGAGGCATCACCTTCGAAATTTTTGACATATAAATTATGACTTTGTTAAGTGACCACGGTCGCGTAGGGCCCTTCAAAGAGCAGAGGTTGTTGTGCTGTTGATTGTTGGCGTCTTACCCCATTACTGATAAGAACTCGTCGACAAGTCTCCTGCTGAAGAGGGCAGCTGCGTGCTCACTGACTGCTTTTTGGAAGTTAAAAGCATGGCAAAGTAGTGGTGATGTCTGATTGAATAACTTTAATAAGCACAGGCAGTCACTATGGCTTGGTACAAATATTTTCTTTAATGTATAAAGAAAGATAGTTAACATGCTGAAAAAGTGTGTCAAGTCACTCAAACATCAATATCTTTACAGATAATTTAATGAAGATAATTTGGTACAGGGCTTGGCTACCTGGTAGTTTACAAAGAAAACAAACATTTTGAGTGAGTCTAAATTTTTTAGCATTGTATATATTCATTTTTCCACATCCTACATGCATTTGTATAATTTAAACAATGTTTATACATCCCAGGCCCTGAAGATTATCTCAAAAAAGATCTAAACGTTGGCGCGACAAAGAAAAGGTTTTTAAACCTACGCCACATCCGCATCTCACGATCCCCAAATAATCATTATCTATTTATAATATTACATTTTGCCACAATTTCGGGAATGTAATTCATCCATATCTGCTTATTTCAGTTAATTTTTTATGTGTATATTTATTATCAATTAACAGATAATACACAGATAATTTCTGAGTCATTCTTTATGCTTGGTAGAACGAGACGTTTTAAATGTTTCTCACTATGAATATATTATATTTTGTTCATACAAACGTAGTGTGGAATATATGGAATACCGAATTGGCCGATTCCGACTCATTTATCCCGAAAGGCATGCACGTCAACCCTTGCTGTGAAACCCCACTTCCTCCGGGGTTGACACTTTCCCCAGGCCAGATATAAAAATATGATTGCTTCCGCCGGGCTCTTTATGCCGTATGTGAATGATGGTAAATGTACCGTGATGAATATCAACTAGATTTTGTCATCAACTATTACGTCCCCCGGTCCCCCACAAGACCCTTTTCGTTTTTGACGGCTTGCTTCCTGAAATGCAATATTTATTATGGGAGTGTAATACGATATCTTTGTAAACCCGGGTGAGAAAAATGTCACTCCTTTCCCGATCCTTTGTCGCCAGAGGTTCGCAACTTTTCGCCCACCCCACTCGTTTTTTATACAGTATGTCTTTTTGTTTACACACCATTGTTATGGCAATAGTGTGTCGCCATCACTAAATTATCGCTCATTTATTGTCTTAAATAAATATCTTTCTCGCACTTGTGAAATAAAATACTACTTACACAAAGTACAGTAATTTCACCGGGGGGAGGACATAAAAAAGGCAGGCAAACATTGGTTTGAAGTGTTTTCCATAACTTTTACATAAATTTTGCGGTACAAATATCCAATAAATTGAAATGTCTTTTAACATGCATGATGATACTGTTTCCTTTCTCTCCTTATCGTATGCCTATAAACTTAACAAAATAATCACCATTGAATGTAATTATGAACATTGTATTAAAGATTTAGGTATAAGATGTAGGTCGGTTTTATTTTACTTATGCTGGCTTTTAATTAATCTCTCCCACTCTTTCTTACTCACTCAAGTTGACTTTTTCTCTCTTCGTCCCTTTCTTCTCTCCCTCGCTCATTCTATCCTGCTATTTATCTATCTATCGTTTATTAGCTTTTTTATTTATATTTTATTTTAATGTTTTAATTTAGAATCATTCTTTCACTTTTGGTAATACAATTTTATATTATCGATAGCTATTTATATTTCTTCAAAAATCAGGTAATTATTAATGCTTAGTAGTTGTGCCATCAATTCATTTCTTAATTTACCTATTGATTTGAGTTTGTTTCTAGTGCTCAGATAGCTATTTTTTTATATTTGTTTTGTTTATTGACGATACATTAAGATGCTTGTTCGCAGGTTGTAGTAGTTCTCTCTCTTACTCACTCATAAATAAGAAAATGAAATAATTTATAGTTAATTAAGACGTATTTACTTATACTTTCCTGAGTATATATTTTTCAAATAATAATATATGGGTACTACAAAAACACTTCACTTTTCAAGGCAAGACATCGACTCGTGCTAATATGGCAAGCTCAGCTTTGGTGTGTAAGCGTCATAATTAAAATACACTTAGGCAAAAAAAAAAATTACACGTAGATTAGTTTCGTTCCCATTCTATTGGTTTCATCAGCGGAGGCAGATCGCTGTCACCCGAAACCCCTGTAAAGTAGACAAGGGTCTCAAGGGGACGACCTGTACCTCTCCAAAAATACAAATTGCTAAGTAATGCTAGCTGAGCCAAGCATCACCAAGGCTCTATATTTTCCTTACTCATTAGTTTAAGGCACGAAGTGAAACGGGAAAGTTTCAGAAGTGGCCGTCGGATTTATGAATCTAGCTAGTGAGAAGGGACGCGAGGAATATTTATAATACGTAATCAAAACTATATATTTTTCGTGTATGTTTAATTTATTCAGTTGATCGTAGTGTAAAACTAAAATTTTCTGTAAAATTTTCTTTATTTTATATAGCGAAATTAACGTTTAATAATGAATTAAGAAAGAAAATAGGGTATGCTACGGAAGGCCGCGATCTGTTGGATATAGTACACACTACTTGAAAGTTGACCGTTCAAGGCAGCATTACATCATGCTACATTATCATATTTATTATTACCTGCCATATTTATTATAAGGTCAAAGGCATTTCAGTTATACGATTAATTAGCTCAATATTTATGTGTTTTGTCTATATAGTATTTTCGTTTACCAATATGCTTGTTTAAACCGTAAAAGAAAAGGATTTATTTCTCGTCAGTTTCTGTTTTCAATTTCTTTAGTTGTGTCTGATAATCTAATAGGTAATCATGTCTTTGATGAAATGCGTTGAAGGCAATCTTTACTTTTGAATTCCAAACAGGGAATTACGCAACTTTTGCAATTTGAAAATTTGCAGTGTGCAGTGTTTGCACTATTACTTGTATTTGATACAAATTATTTTAAGTCTTCGTAGAGTCCTAGTAACGGTGATTTGGAGGAGGAAATATTGATCTCGAAGTTGATGCGCGCAGTGGACGTCTTTCATAGGTTAACTATGACAAATTGAGGCATAGGCTTGAATAGAATCCCTTTTTAACGACACAAGAACTAGGAGAGTTGTTAAATTTTTCCCAGACAACTATTGGAAACCACATCCAGACTTGGACTAGTTCGAAAGTACGCTAAATGGTTCCAACGCGGACTCAGGGAAAGGAATTTGTCGAATCGCCCTCAATTTGATCTCTCCTCTGTCACTCTTGCGACCCAATTCTTCATAGGTTCGAATTAGGTTGGTTCGCGGACGGAAAAAACGTACAAATTCGGCCATATCTATTTTGAAAATTTACCACAAGGACAAACAATTAATAGTGAAATATATTGTTTGTTGTAAACCCTCTAATAAAGGAAAAACTGCCACTTCATTGTCTTAGGACTAAACAATTATTAAATAATTTTAATTTTATCAAACCCGTCATACTCTATGGATATTTCACCTTGTGACTACTAATTATTTTTTTAAATTGCCAAAGTTTTGAAAGTGTTCAAACAGCTGCTCAACGTTCATGTACTTAAAAGATGGCGATTTTTATGATAATGAAATAAACTTGTTACCTGAAATATGGCAAAGTAATTACAAACAATGGACACTACATTTCCAACTAGTTAAAAACATGCCAGGCAAAAAAAAAAAAAAAAAAAAAAAAAAAAAAGAAGTGTAAAAAGCTCATTCTTTTCTTGCCAATATAAAAAAGGGTATAGCTTTCTTTGTTGTGTTGGTACATTTCAGACTTTTCCAGTACGAAACGAATAAATGCACTTGCTCGTATTATTGCAGGTTATTTGAGGTTTTCGGATAAGATATTCTGTTTTTAGCTTGCCAATTTGACTTTAAATTTTTTTTTTTCGGCGTTAGATGTATGCGTCTTACAATTTACCCTCTTAAGTTTTATGATGAGCATGTTAAGAACACAGCAGTGTACAAGATTCGAATTTAAGAAAGAATAATAAAACCGTTAAGTTTGCAAACAAATTTTTCCGGGCGTCTTTTCACAATCAATTATAGGCGTTAACAGTTAGTTAGTAAAAAATCTATTTAGAGACGCCCAGTATGGTTATAACGAGACAGAAATTATACCAGAGAGGAAAGCAAAAGTACAAAAATTAGTTAAAGAGGAAAGAGAAAGTTCCCGGGAACTTGATTCAACCGCTCGGCCATTCAATTTCAAATTAAAATCCTCTCGCCCGCTCCACCACGCACCGGGGGATTATGTAAATTCACAAAAATTACCTCTTCTCCGGGGCAAATTACAATAAGAATTACTTTTGGGGTTGGGTAGAAGAGCTAATAGAATCACGGAGCCGGATGGATGACTAACGAGGGAGCCCTAAAGGATTATACCAAGTTTACATATTTTTCAACCCCCTGAATACAGGACTGCATTTGCAAGTCCCTCTCCATTATCACGCACTCTTCTCTTTTACACGAGCAATCTCCGAGAATTATTTCCCTGCCTCAAATTAATCTTTGAGCAACACCCGTCCCTCTCTGCGGCTACTACACTTGTTTATTTATTGGAATATACGGTCAAATTCACCTAGATATATTTTTTAACTTATAATTATTCATTCAATTGAATGATGTTCGTACAATATAATAATTTTACCTTGAAAGCTTATCCGGGACTTTTTTAAATAAATACTGGGGTTAAGTTTCACGAAGAGGTTCGCTCAAATCAATTTTATTTTTATTATTTTATGGAGGAAGGGAGAAAAATGCAAATATCCACGATTATACTATCAATTAATGCTGGATATAACGGACAGAAAATTTTCAATAATTTGCACAAAAATGGCTAAATTAACCAACCTCTTTTTATTGACAGAACAGGATTTATATTTAAGGATTTATTTATATGTAAGGATGTATAGTTTATTCTTAAATTTTACTTATTGTTTTTTTGTGTAGTGACTATTGACCGTTAATCATTTGCAATCAATTAGAAAATCATGCTCTATCATAATACATACCAACATTTATTACTATTTCTTTAGAAACTTATGCAATAGCTTCTCATAATCAAATAAAGTTAGTTAAATTATCGCAATCCAATTTGCTTGAATTCATTTACTTTCTTCACTTCATAATATACGTAAACGACTAATCTCTCCCTCTTCCTACGGCTGTTAACTATTTTTTCCAATTTTTGTAGTAAGATAGTAGAAGAGAAGGTTGAAAAATTAGAAATATTAACTAAAAATAAACATATAAGTAATTAAATATTTAAACTGTTTTTTGCTAAAATGATTTTTTTTAAGTAAACATTTTGATGTAGTTTGAAAAAGTAATAAATAATATCAAATATGGACAGTAAAATTTATATTTCCAACGTCAAAGTCTAATAAAATAAATGCAGACATTTAAATTCAATAAAATAAAAATAGTTATTTAATAAATTGTCTCAAATAAAGTAATGATAATAATAATTAAAGTAGTACTGCTGGTGGATAAAAATATTGCCATTTTTGCATATCTTGTTGGATTATATTTTTCATGGCCGGAGGAAAATCGTTGTAATAGATTCGCTGACCATATCAATAAACTGGGGATAAAATAGTCAGAGTGTTATATTGGCCGTGATCCTCATTCTCCTTCCTTATACATAGATATCTATACTGATAAAACATCAAGCCGGTATAAGGGGCCGGCAAATAACCAGAAATCCCCTCAGAATCCTTTTAAGGTCCTAGTAGAAACCGGCCGTAAACATAAAGTTATGCCTGAGGGCTATTTATTTGTTGGCAATCCCGCCTTCCCTTTTATTTTATTTGTATTTTTTTCTACAAAACTACGGATAACAATGGATCGGAAATTATGGTGGGATTTAATAGCTGAGTTAAAATAAATTAATCGGTGGTTGAAAATTTCCTCTGCTTTCTCTTAACTATATTTTCACCGTTAAATTAATATAGAGGATGTAAACTTTAAAACACATCTTACAATAAATAATAACAATGAACAGAACCTTTTTTTAAACTAAATTCAGAAAAATAGGAACGAGCTCCGTAATCCTACACATAAATAGGCAAAATATATGTATTGTGTTGAACTTTAAAAAGACTTGATTTAGGACAGTTAATACTAACACGGTACATTCTTAAATTCATATGTAAATGAATTAATCTCATTTAATCTCTCTCTTATAATATCATATTTTATCCTTATCCTCATTTCATATAACTTTAACTTTGTTATTTCAAAACAGAATCGACTGATCATAAATCAAGTATGATAAAAAAAGACACTCTAAAAGTGAGTAAAATGTCATGAACATTTCGCCCCTTTACAATATAGTAAAAACAAGAATTTTTGAATATAACTAGATTTTGTGACCAATTAATATCTCTCTCTCTCTCTCTCTCTCTCTCTCTCCCTCTCTCTCTCTCTCTCCTCTCTCCTTTCTCTCTTTCTCTCTCCTAATAACGTACTTTTATTCGGAAAATGTATAAAATTTGATGAATAAACTGAAAATCATAGGTTTTATTTTATCTTAAAAGTAATGTAACAATATTAGAGGATTGTGAAAAAAAATCTACATCTAATTTATTTGAAAATAGATTTTCTCCGCTGAATTACACGAAAACCAGCTTTTTTGCATGTAATATTCTCTCTCTCTCTCTCTCTCTCTCTCTCTCTCTCTCTCTCTCTCTCTCTCTCTCTCT
>CM077103.1:19327052-19343416 GCA_039619505.1 Cimex hemipterus | reverse complement strand
GAGAGGGAGAGAGAGAGAGAGAGAGAGAGAGAGAGAGAGAGAGAGAGAGAGAATATGATTGTGTGCTAGTTCAACCAGTAAATTCATTTTTTATTGTACTGAAAAGCATTTTTATTTTAATAAATTTGAATAGGAAAAACCTGTATGTAAGAGAGAAGAGAGAAACAATCGTTCATTTTATAATAAGAGTACAGCAGGAAGTATTATAAGACAAACCATGGTCTTAGTCCAGTAAAACAGTTAAAACCGAAAAATAGAGATCCCTTCTTGCTAAAATTGTTTTTAAAAAAGTTCAATAAAATAGGCACATTGTGCGTGAAAGTAATTTATTTTAATAAAAGCAAATCTGAGTAAAACCGATCAAATCTGGCTATCAGATGATGAGAAGACCGCTGGAAATAATTGGATTGGGCAGGAGTGCGCTGCCGCAAATATCAAACGCCCATTTGATTTCGGCTGCTAGGTCGGAAATTCGTTTAGCCACAATTCGGAATAGATTGCGTGAGGAATCGAATGTTCCTCCTCCACATGTAATTTTGGTCCCGGGCCCTAATTCCAAGTCCGCTGGGAACTTGACAATGGCTTTTGGGACGTAAACCGCTGGCAATTACCAGTGTCAACAAGAGTTTCAATCAGGAGGGCAAGAGTCTGTTTGCATAGTCAAATTGTCAATCGACGTGGATTAAAGATGTTATTGGCATAGCGGCCCGTTCGTAAACGCCGTCCTGACCCGCCTCCCGCACAAAACTCATTTTCCGCCATGGGCCCGTTTTCGGTTAAATTTCCAATTTTAACCGGTGGAAATTAATACTCTGAGGAGGAAGATGCTGGAAACCAAATAAATTGACTTGGAATTGATTTACGTTTTCTTTTTAACGCACAAAAGATAAGGCCGATGTTATTTTTCATATAAAACCATCCTCTTTACTTTTTTACTTTCTTATTTTTTCTTCTAAACTTAAAATATATTTTCTTAGATCTCTTAGACAGGTTGTTTTAATATTTCAATCCATTACATGTTTTGAAATGTTAAAATTTCGAGCTGTAATCGTTCATCATCAGCCTACAATTTGACAGAATTGCATCGAGTAGTAAAACAAGTCCGAAATGTTTATTATGGTGAATTCAATAATAATTTCAAGTACTATTAAACAAATTTAGTCATAAATATCAACAATGGATAAGCCATTTTGTTGCATGACATATTCTTCCGTGTACATTTGTAATTCTGTTCTCCCAGAACTTCTCAGGTTTTTGAGCAATAACGTCCTTGATGCGTATTATAGTCGTGAAATTAAGTAAAGTTTTTCCCATTATTAAAATGTTGCAAAGCGTGGAATAAGTGATAATGGTAATAGGAAACGTCAGACAAATACAGAGGTAGCCTAGGAGCCAAGCTACAACCATTTCCGGCATGTTTGCAAACGCGTGGAGGCTAGCGTTTTCCTGTTAGAAAACGACCTTCTTGCCTTCACCTATACTGTTATTTGTTAGTCACCTGTCGATTTAATCCACTTGTGTGAAGTATACGGTAGAGTAAGGTTTCAAGTTTTTTGGGCCGAAGTTCACACGAAACCTTTCAAACCCAATGAATGTACAACACCTTAGGATGCAGCCGTTTAGAGATGTTACTCATTACCTTTTCAACTAGCATTTTCCTTTCCACAAACTGTTGTAATTACCCTGATGTTTATCAATTATTAAAGTCTTTCTGAAAATAGGTCACTTACCGTACGTTTTAGGAGAGAATCGCCAATACAGATGAGGTCCAATAAATTGAGGAAACGTATGCAACTGCTTGTAAATGCGTTGAAACGCTTCTTTTTTCTTAACATGACAGGTGTCCTGAAATGACTCGTGTCTATGAGTGTGAGCTTGACACAGCAGGCTCACATGACCTTCACTCTTCTAATAAAATCCCTGTTCTAGATTATTTCATTAATATCCCTTTGCCACCTTGACAAGACTTTAGTACTTACGGACATCCCTAATCCAACAATCCATAATCCTCAGAAAAATCATTATATGCTCAGCGAAACAACCCACACAGACCTAAATATTGCTTTTGTCTAAGAAGTAGTCCTCCTTGATTACCACAAATTTTATTAAACCCTCCCAATAACCATTTTGCATCCCGGTAAATTTCTCCTCAAACACCCCTAGCTGACTGAAGAGGCGATGGCCGCGAGATCACTTATCGAGTACTGTGACTGTGATAGTGACATTAGTCTCCTTTAAATAAAGAAAACGAATTGTTCTCTCATTATAATACTGTGAATGGGAAGTTTCCCCAATCTTCTTTTGACTAGGTAATAATGTTACCTAATTGAAATTGGATTTAACTGTACATTCAAAAATAAATACATGGAATGTGGGCTCTCAGTGTCAAAAGCTCGAGCTCGTTCATTATCAACGGTTGAAGGACAACCAGAGCATTTTGCGTCTTCAAAATCAAAATTTCCGCTCATAAACTTAGCAAACTACTTACGTAACTTATGACCTTCTTCTCAAGCGCCATCACGATTCTCATCTCTCATCTCGATTTAATTTCTAGCACTCTAATTTGCGGTTTTTCCTTTGCGGTAATAAAAAAAATCATTGCATGATGATAATGCAACTATTTTTTCCTACAATTTTCATTAGCTAAACACTAAAACTTACCGTTCAAAACACAATATTCAGAATCTAAATATTAATGGATAAATACATATTGCTTCAAAACAGAAGGTTGAAAAATTTAATTACTGAAAAACGCCACGGGCTTATTTTTCAAATAGGAATTACTTCCTTCCTTCGCTCACTTCAACATTGAAAATTATACCTTCGTTTTCCTCCAGAAATCTAAACCAACCAAAGATGATCCTATCTTTTCTACCATTTTCCGCCGTATTTTCTTAAGCAGATAATCTACTTTATAAATTGTGTAATTCAGTTCGAAATATTTGAAAAGTTTATTTTATTTTTTATTGGCTTGCATTAAAATGTTGCACAAATGTCTTTCCATTCGAGGCACTTAAAATTTCAATTTTTTTTTGTCAGCTAGATTTACAAAAATAAACAATGGAGCTAAATCCAATCTTGGTTCTAGGACAGAATTCAACTAGGGTATTTGCAAACAATAAAATTAGTATTCTCTCAACAAAATACACTGAAGATTTTACGAAAATCAAAGTTTTCTACTAAATTCAATGCACCCTGAAGTATGAAAGTACAGTTAAATTTCTATAATAATATACTCTAATAATCGCTAGTTAAGGGAATTGATAGGCACATAACAATATAATGCAGAAATGTACTGGACGAACAGTAACCACAGGGTAATTACAATGTCAGTATCAAAATTAATAAACTATGAGCATAAAAGCACGTAACGAAAAGCACAACCTTGAATTTGAACCAGAAAGCTGTGCATTCGAATAACACCTCGCATTTCATCTTCAGTATTGAATAAAATGGGTTTTATTTGCTCACCAAATGCACAAATGAACTGAAAAGAACATGACAGTGAAGAGAATTGAAATATATTTTTGATGTAGATGCCCTTCTTTTTTGGATGAGATCCCATCGTAATGAGACAATCTTTAATTTTCTTTTAAGGTGTTCCATTACCAGGTCCCTCGAGTCGTGTCCAAATGTGAAACTGGAAACTTCCTTGTTGCACGGACACTCAAAATTCGTATACAGAGCATGATCTCAGCTCTTAAGTGCTCTCCTTTGTGATTCTGGGCGTAGGTGCTCTTAAACGCTCCCTGTTAAACGAAAATATCATTTGACTCGGAATCGGAAAACAGACGGAATTCCTTTTTTCCATATTAAAACATTTCTTGTTGGCGAAATAATCGCTTAGATTAAGAGTTTAAAATGTTCTATAAAACAGAATTTTTAAGTATGTGATAAATATTTTAAAACTGGGAATAACACTTGATAGTTATTATATAACATAAAAAGATCATATAATTGTTTGAATCTAAATGCATACATTTCAACCAATAACAAAAATTGAGAATTCAAGTTTTTTTATTTTATCAGTGAATTAGGTTATGAACATCGCCAAAGGAACAATAAATAAAGTAAAATATATAGATATTTAAAAGTTAAAATAGCGAGGGGCGTCGGTGGCCGCAAGGTTCCGTCTTTGACTCGGCGCTCATCACTGTAAGGTAAGGTCCCGGGTTCGAATCCAGCGGCTCCCGAAAAATGGACTTTTTTCAAAAACACCAGCACCCTAAGGGTTCACCACTGCTGTTGCGAAGCCTCGTAAAAAAAATAAATAAATAAAGGTACGTGATATAAAACGAGTTCTAGGAAGTTAGAGAATACAAGCTGGCGCCTCTCAAGGGGACATTTTCGGTTTCATCCTTTATATTATTTATACTGCTGACAACCTATACACCCAACTACTACCATCACTAATTACTCCCACAATACTGCCATTTTGACCTGTAACTCAAGCAATATTCAATAGCCAACAAAACTTTTAGTTTATGGAAGACTGGTGCAAAATGTGAGGATTTAAATGAAGAAAATATACCCAGTCTAACAAAAGTCTTGCCCTTCACTGTACATCAATAACTGAGATACCAATTTCCATTCAAGTCAATATTTAGGACTTTGGACATACGGAGTGGAACTGTGGTTGTTCGGCTGTGCCATAAAACATTCAGTGTATCCACTCCTTCCAACCAAAAGTCTTTAGACAAAGATAATTATCAAAGTTCCTTATTACCCAAAACGACCTTAACATTTTTGTTGTCAGGGAACTGATTGGTTCGCAATTCCAAAAGTATGCAAAGTTTAGGGTGGTAGTTTGGGGATGGGATAACAGGTCAGCTGTGCACACTTGGTTCAGGGTTAGGGAAGATGCCGCCCGTCAATGACTTGGACGTACCGGTCGGTGAGGTGACTTCGAAGGATACATAGTAAATTAGGGATGAATGTCCTTGCGCAAGCATAGCATGCCATACTCGATCGAAAGCCTAGGCCACGTCAAGGAAGACCCCGAACAATACTGTGCAATTAAAAGAAAGCTAAGCCGAAGAGATTCATAGATCTGAATGAAAATATAAGCATATCTAAGATGCACCCCTGTGGAACTCCAGAATTAATCAAGCCAAAGTCATATTGTTCAAAATAGAAATGACAAATTTTGAAGGTCTACTCAGATATTAATTAATTCATAAAAATAGTGGTTAAAATTAAAAAACTTGGTTATTAAGTGATTATTGTTGCTTGGTTCATACGCATTTGAAAAACACAAAACTGTACATAATATTTTTTTATATTCAAAATTAATTGGTTTTTCACTTTTGAAAGTCAGAAAAGGTTAAGGTTGAAACGATAACGTATTTTACGTGTTAAGATGTGTCTTTGAGTAAATCTATTCCTCCTCACAGTGTTCATAAGGCGATGTGGATTTTTTTTTAACATTAACTTACGAAATTGGCATCGGCCAAGATAAACCGTAAACCCGTTTTATTTACATAGAGGGCAGACCGATATTAAATCAATCTTGAAATATCGTTGTGGATCCGGGCGGAGGCGCGGGGCTCCCCTGGGATAAATATTTAGTGGGTAACAAATGTCGGCCATCTTTGAAGGGGAGCCCTTGGAATTGCTGTTATTCCACTTCCTTAACGTTTCCCTCCCCTTGCGAAGAGTCTTTACAGCGATGCTGAACGTAAGATTTAGTTTTTCACGAAAGGGTCTTGACTCACTGCAAACACCAAAAATCATTTACCGTAATGGAAATCCTTGAGTATCTCTTATAATCAGCATCAACTATCGAATTTCTTTTAATTTTTCTTGAATTAAGATTCGATCATGCCTTTATGCTTTAAGTGCATAAGATTTATTAAATAGCATTCTAGTGTAAGGAGACGTTGAACATATTTATCAAAAATTGTTTATAGAAAATCCCTACAAAACACGCATAGAGCAGCGAAATTTAAAATTTAAAATTTTGCGATTTTCACGTGGGATTTGCGTTGTGATCAATCTATAGTTTTGATCAACCTAAGGTCTAAGAAAACCTGAATTGCCGAAACTCGTCTGACTGACAAAAATCATTGAGGTTAGATTACAAAAATAGGTTAGGTAGACCAAGATGATAGGTAGCTATCAAACTATAGGATTATCACCTCAGCAGACACAGGAAGAAATCTCACTATTTAGCATACCTAGCAAGTTTAAGTTATTAACAAGAAATTGCCTAAACACTGATGTTATCGAAATGACAAAACTTTTCTGACTGCTAAAAATGAAACAGGTTAGGCAGACCGAGATGATAGGTAACTATATATAAAATTGTAATTTATAATTAACATTGATATGGTCATGCTTGGGGTGGGCAAATTATTGATTGTCGACTGTTTTCAATTCGTCCCTCGGATTATTATATTATTAATACAACAATTGCAAAAAAGATCCTCAAAGGTGCTCGAAAATTCTGTTTTTACTGTTTCCTAGTGTTTTCCATACTGTTTCCATAGGAATTTTAAGAAACAATTTTACGATAAAATCATTAAACAATTATTTTTATGTAATTTACTAAACCTCTTCAACACAAATATTTTGTTAACTCCCTCTATCTTCCCCGTCTTCCTCGCTTATTTTTCATCTCGTGCCATGATAAAATGTACACTTTTATTTTTAGATAGTCCAACTTTAAAACTTATTAGTTTACAACGGTGAACACTAGAAAATTTCACCTATATGAACACAAACACAGACTGTACACAAACACCTGTATAACCCCTATTAATAAAATAAGCAGTTAAGTAGAGTAAATTTAATGGTTCAGGAAAGATTGAAATATCTGCTTTCAATTATTTAGACTGAGAGTTTAGTGATTTACAATTATTAGCGTCGCCCGTATTTAGTTAATGTAATGTTATTGCCCCCTTAGAGTTAAAATTAACAGATAGAAATTATTTTAAGTTAGCCTATTGATTAAATAGGTTCGGTCAAAGGCGATCAGTGATTCCATAAACTGTGAAAGGGCCTTTTTAACTTCTTATGAACCAATCTTCCGCTGGAAAATGTCAGATATAATACTTTTGGAGTCATAACGTAAATGTAGAAACTTTTCATACGGAAAAGCTTAATAAAATATTTAGAGAAGTAGCTGGACAAATTATTATTTCCATAATATATTATTGTTTAATAAAAATGTTTAACATCTTAGAAACTATTTTTTTAATTTGAAACCGAAAAAATATTGTTTTGCAATTAAACGTTAATTTTACACTGACCTTGTCAAATTAAGCACATGTGTTTAAAGCTCATTAGGATGTACAACTGTTTAGTAATCGCCATACATGCAAGTATTTAAAGCCAAGAAAATATTACATAAACTTTTGACAAAATCTGTACAATTTTCTGTTCTGATTTGTACTTTTTTTAAACTTAAGGTTACAATAAAAATCAAATTAATCTTATAGGATTTTCAATGCTCTTTATGCTTATGTAGTCAAATTTAGCGTAAGGTTAATATTTTATGAGAAACGGGAGGTTTGTGGTAAAAGTAGTGAAAAGTTGAAGTAACATAACAAACAATGATCTCGAATACAAATAAGAATCAAACTTATTCTTTTTTAGGACTTTTTAGGCCGTTTTTACCGCCTAAAATATAAACAACTGTTCTCGGGGCACTCTTGACTGAAATTCTGGCACATTAATTGTGTACGTCTGTAAATGTGTATAAAGGGCAATGAATGTGTTACATATAGGTGCAAAAATAACTTAACCGGTTTCGCTGAAAATTTTCAAACATTTCAACAACATTTCAAACTTTAAGAAAGGCATATGGCTTTTTGGCTGTAATATATAGAGAAGCATGTAAGCATGTCAAAAATTGAATTTCTTTGGAAACGAAGCACATTGGGATAATTCACAAGCTGATGTGGTGATTTCTGTTCGAATACGCTTTTAATTTGCAATTACATTATTAACATGTTCACCATTAAATCAAAATGAATTATTGGGGATAATATAAATGTATGACTGAAAAGATTCTTCATAGTCTTCGTATAAAATGTTTAAACCGTGGCATGAATTTCCCACCAGAAATTTATAACGACGCATTAGTTTTGATTGAGGATAAGTGTTTGGTAATTGTTAATAAAGCAATGCCACAACTGGTAAGACATCACCTAATTGAATAGCAAATTTGATACTGCATAACGCGAAAAAACAACATCAATTAATTCAATATATTTGTATAATCAAATTTTTTTCAAGAACAAGTTTATGATGCGAGTAACAAATGATAGAAAAGGATATTTCTTGAATGCGCCAGGTGGCAAAGGAAAATTAATCCTTATTTCTTAAAAGAAAATTACGTACTGAATATTAAGAACGTCTTACTTGTTACGTGTTAGTATTGTAATAATATTTCATTAAATTCACTAATTTCGTCGTCCGCTTGAACAATTAATGTATTAAAATTAATTTAGGATTTTAGTTGAGATAAAAAGTCAATGGCCGAGAGGGATTCGATTGAAAAATGGCAGAAAAGGAGGGAAAATTCAAAAGGTGGGGTTGAGATGGGAAGTTAAGTGTCCGAGTGGATCGAGGTCACGATAGCTCAAGTCGTAGAGCAGCACGTATCTAGCCGAAGATCGTGAGCTCGAATCCCGTTCGTTCCATTGACTGTTTCATCTCAACTAGAAACCTTAATTAATTGTAATTTTGTAATAACAGTGTAGGATTTCAGACATTTTAGCTCTTATTCATATTCAGAATTTTGGCATATTTCTCATACAGTTGACGGGATGTTGACAGACAAAACCAGCTAGAACTGGCATTAGAATGATTGCAGATGATTAAGTTACAGGCTAATAATTCGCAGACCTCCACCACCAGGTTTCATAAGAGGTGCCAAATTACATACAAGCTTCATATCACCAAGAAAAAATTATGTGATTTATATCTGAGCTTTTCTAGTGCAATCGAAAATTAGGAGATCGAACTATCAGATTTGTGATTAGCATAATGTGGAGAGGGGCGGTTGGAGCCATATGGGGCACCTAGTCGTGTATAAAGTGCTTCATGATATATTCAATGAGCGCGCCTAACGGTCATAATTGCAAATTGTGGCCGCTTTGATGAGTCATAAAGACGATGGGGCTTGTAATAATCGCATTAGAGATCCGGCGGTGATAATCTGACTATTTGCCTTGGGTAGCAGCATATGGGCGGTGCCGGCGGCTACGGCCACGGTTTGTTTACCGACGACCAAACCGTAGCCGTATCGGCACAATAAACCATTCGAAACAAGATCACTTGTTTACACCCCCGGCTCGATTACGTTCTCCGAGACTTAAAAGGCTCAACGCATATACGGATACATAAATAATTTTTATTTTTGACAGCCTAAAAAATGTATGTTAACACCCCTTTGATATGAAACCATTAAAACGTAAAAAATCATATGGGGCATTGTATAAATTTATGATTTTTGTGTACATTGCACTGGAAACGACTTCTCACTTATCATTTAACATATAGGACCTTCAGAGATAAACAGGGGGACAACGTTCAGACTTTAAAACGATCAAAGGAGGCCTCATTTCATTATCCTGGTATATACGGGTGTCCGGTGATCAAAGGTCAGTCAATTTCAGAAAGTTATCCTACATTTCAAATGGATTAATAATCTGTATTATCCAAAGTCTGATTCTTAATTATACATTTCACTTTTTAGTATAGTTCAGCCCTTCACAACTTTATTCCATAAAGTCCCTCGTAGCTCAGAACGAGTCGCAAAAATGTGATTACATCAGTGGAAATACCACCAAAACACCCCCCATGAAATCGTGTTATTTTGATTGTAGCCTTAAGCAACAAAATACAAAATAATTTGGACAAGAATTCTTACACAAGACAAGCGTGTTTTCAAATTCTTACATAAAGTTTAAGTAACATTTTTTGGTTCTGTAAATACTGACAGATATGGCGCGTACAAAAAAGTTGCTCCTACAGATGAGCAATAAAAACATATACTTGATTTCTCAAACTTCAGTTATTAATAATGTAAAATTATCGTTTAATTGCAAAAAAAATTATTTCTGTTATGAACGGTCCAAAAAAGTTATTGCATAAGCCCTATCACCAAACAAAAAGAAATATTGCACACACAAATGACCTCATTCATGTCCATAGAAAAGACACATGCCAACTAATGTACCTATATAACAAAACAACACTGAAGGCCAGGAACAAAATCGAACAAATATTAAGTCAAAATCAACCTGATCGTCAAAAATGGGAATACCAAAACAGACTACATTTCGTATAGAGAAATTGACGGAAAATTAAACTACGCGACTCGCCCCCACAGAAATCTTCCGAAATACGGTCAAACATGAACTACAATTGGACTACAATACGACGTACAAAAATAATAAAAATTGAATATATAGTCCTTGAATACTTCAAAATACACATTTAACATTAAAAAAACTCATCCGTGCGACGTCATTTTTCTCAATCATAATGACATCAAATCAGTTGTTGATATAGGCTGAAACTAGAAAATCCACTTTTCCAACTATTGTAACATTAATACAGGATTTCGATAAGATCCAGAGGAGTTATGAAGTTTAATTTTAAGTCACCGGACAAAAATAACCCACATCGAACCCAGCTCAGCAATGTGTATTATGTATTTTGTTTTGTGACCATTGGTTCTTTTCCTTTTTAATTAGTGAAGTGTAAAAATAAGTATGGTAAATAACATTAATTTTTTATTACATATAATTCAACATTAAATGAAAATAGTAAATAATATAAAAAGATTGAACGGAACACGCTACCAAAGGCACCTGACAATCGAAGACAAGGCACCCTCACCATCTTCAAAATTGGACTTAATTTCGCAGAAATCCTACAGACGCAACGATGGCAAAATGCAGAAATGTGTCTGATGATCTAACGAACACACTTTCTCACATTATTTCTTTTTTAAATAAGACACGATTATAAAGGCCATTAATTTACTGCTGTTGTTAATTCTACAGTTGTAAATGTCATATAAAAGAAATTGCTTGAAAGTTTTCATGAAAGTGTAAAATAATCGTCGACTCCCTTTTAATCAAATGCTATTTTGCGTTCCATGGCAAACACGTGTAGAAAAATTTGCAAAAGATTTATCTGAGAAAACTAATTAACCGCTAGGCTCTAGACGTCAAAAACATTTTCAAGAAAAGTAATAGGGCGTTGAAAAAAGACGGAATGTAATTCTTCTCCAAGACTTTATGTTAATTTTGAGAAAGAGAGGGTGGAGGAGAGAAAAAGGGTTGGTGAGTGAAAAAGAAAACAAGTTAAAAGCTGTGGGCGAGTCCTCATCTGCTTAGAGAGTCCAAATAGATTGTCGTAAATAATGTAGGGAACGGGACCCTCCGACCTCCGAGCGCCTCTCCTGCTCCCATGGGGGAAAGTTGATGCTGTTACACGTATTATGAAAGCTTTCTTTCTTCCAGTTTCAACATCAAATTGTGGTTGTAAAGTCAGAGCGAGACGGCAAAAAAGGCACTTAGGCCCTATTCTCGATTCCGTTTTTACCTTTTGACCCCCTCCTCTCTACAAAAACCGATTCAAATTGAAATTGGGCTACGAATCGAGTTTCATATAATAGACCATAAAAACAATATGTGTCGACACTCGTGCTAGTTGGGAAAACACAGTACTGAGATTCTTTTCTGTTATAAACTGCGGATTTATAAAATACATTATTGTTGTAGTGGCCTTACCAGAGCCACATTGGCTTGTCGTATTTTCAAGATATTCTAAGCTTTATTGCAGTAATATATCGCTAAGTAAATCGTGATAGTAAACTTATACATGTTTAATGTGTGAATAGGGGATGAGACCAATTGGACAGAAAAACAACCCGTTCCTTTGTCGAACATTCTTGTAGTTTAGTCGTTTCTGGTAAACTTTATCGTCTTTGTTTTGTTGATCTTTGAGGTTTGACAGCACATACTACCTATGACCATATCAAAATACACATTTCAAATATGCGTAATCAAGATCAATGAAACCAAATCAACGAACATAATATTTACACTAAACAAGAAAACACTCCCACCAGTATACCTCAACAACATTCCCATCCCAATTGCGAACCATGTACGATACCTCGGACTCTACCTGGACAAACGACTGACGTGGAACCCCCATACACGACTTAAACGCACAGAAAGTAATATACGATTTTTCATGCTTAAAAGACTAATGGACAGACGATGAAAACTCACTATCAACAAGAGAAAACTTTACATTGTCATCCTGGCCCCCATTTGGACATACGGACTTGAACTTTATGATACTGCTAAGCGTTCCAACCTCAAACCAAGCCCTTCAATTTAAAATCCAAACAATAGTACAAACCCCTTTCTATGTATCCAATCACACCATCCATACTGACACATGTCCCTTTTGTTACCGAGCTAGCCCGATATCGCTACAAACGTTCCACTCCAAACTACTCCATCATCCGAACCCTTTCGTCAAAGACCTGTCATCCACCACATTACCTAATAATCCCAACAGAAGACTGAAGCGTCGGTGGCCCCGCGACAACCTTTGCGATTGATATCGAGGAAGGAATACATTTCACTCATCGTATTGATGTACTAACGACTAACATCGCTGGATGGTAATTGTTCAAGGTTTCACGCCACCTTTAATAAGTTTACATGTAAATACTATCTGTTTTACTTGCTGCATCAAAGAATGCAGTTGTAAAAAACAAATAAAACGTTTAATATATATATATATATATATATATATATATATATACACATATATATAACATGTATACACCAGGTGCTATACTGTCCATGGTGTCCATGGTGTGGTGTGGTGTATATATATATATATATTTTACTTTCATCCGATCATACTGACACCATGGACAGTATAGCACCTGGTGTATACATGTTGAGAGATACCAGCCAACGCTGGTCTCAGTATGAGGAATTTAGCGGGCGATAATGCCGTTTAAGACGACGTGGTGGTTTCTGGCGTAGGAAGTGTAGAGTTGGCCTGGACAGTAGGGTCAGAATGGATCTCTGAGCTTGGCGAAGAACTTTCGGATGCGTGATCGTATCAATTCGCTGACAAAAAATAATACAGAGATTGTTTTAGGTAGAAAGCATAGTGACGTACGTAGGAAGAGGCCTTTGTTTGGAAGGGCTCAATTCGTTGGACATTGGATGGCTTGGCGGAAAACCACATTTTAACTGCATTTATCCAGAGTTAGCAGTAAGGTCTTGTTTACGTATAATTAGTGGTGTTTTTGTTTTTCAAAACAGATTTCGATCCTAAAAGTGTTCGTAGTTATCCAAGTCCTTTGTTAAGTTGTTCCTCTTAACTCTTGAGTGGGGAGTCCTCGTTAGTCTGCTTACTAGTTGTAGTGCTAAGTATCTTACTCAAATGGAAGTCGGTAGTTATTCGTGGTTTATGTACAATGTTGGGCAAATCAGGATTTTAAATATAAAAGTACGCTATGTAAATTTTAACTTATTCGGACTCTTCCTCCATTTTTCGCTTCAGTCTTTCATAAACTCAAAGCTTGGATGTTGGAGGTTGCTTGGTTAGGATTCGCATTAGTGGACAAAATTGCGGTGCCAACTTCATAGGTGAAAAATGATGGTTGTGGTGAATATGAAAGTGAGTAGTATAAATAGTCAACAGGATTGGACCTAGAATGGTTCCTTGCGAGACGTCAGCATGTATCAGTCTGCTAACTGCACCTCTCGCTGAAACAGCGATGCATATTAAACTAACAAATTACAGACAATACATTATTCATATCATTAGTTATACTTTCATTTCATGACTTTTAATCATACAAACTGCAAATTTATACCTACCGAATCCGCCGATTCCATTTATCCTGAAAGGCTTGGACGCCAAACCTGTCAAACCAGTAGGTATTATTTATGATTGATTGACATTTTTTTCCTTTAGCTACCCTTGGCTCCATTCACTTATTAGTGTTTAATTAATTTTCCTGGGGAAGATAGCAGCCCAATTGATGGACACTGAAACGCAAAAAAAAGTGGCTACCCTCGTTTTTTTAAAGTAAATCATGGCAATCGTTATAATTTTGAATCTCTTCCAACACTCCTATGAGCTGAATCTGTATCACTTGAAACCAACCACTCAAACAAATTTGAAACTTAAAAATGGTACAACTTAAAAAATAGACAAAATGGACCACTGGACTAGAATGAAACTTTACAGGAAAACCAACAAATTGACTATTTATTCACTAATTGTCCATTCGTAAACAAAAATGGGATATTTGAACTGTGTTTTATTTATCTCCGATACTTTAAAACGGACAAAATATTGTTTTAAGTTAATCAGGGGATGATTGTCTAAGAGATAATTGACAATATTAAGGGTGGCCTTTTCCTTTTAATATAGATATCGACAAGAAGAATTATTAACTTTTAGGAAAATTATTGAGGCTTATTCAAAATGAAATTAGTTGCATTAGCAGATGGAAAAAAGTAAGTAGAATTATGTATATTGGCTTAAAATAACCAAAAAGGAAAAAAAGGATCTCCCCTTTCCCGAAAACAGGAGGGATCGAGATTAAAGGAAATTGGTGTTTGCATACCAATACGCTTCATTCCGTCCACGCACGATTTTCTAATTTGTACCCTCCCTCAACGAGATGGGAAGCTCGAGAAATATTTGCCGACATTTCTCAGAGTTGGGCTCATAAATAAGTAGAGGTAGGTCATAAATAAGTATAGACCCGGCCGGAGGGGGGAGGGGGGCACGAAGGAAAGGTAATGGGCAAATAAACGAGGCGAAATGAAAATATTTGGTATGAGATTGGACCCGGGATGGGATATCGACTGTGCCCGGTTTGAGGGAGAGGCGGAGGGGTGAATTCTTGTATTGCCACGGTATTGGAAAAGTTTCCCTCTGATTGGACGATATGTCCCACACTTGATCAGCAATATCCTTCACTTTGTTCCCACACCATTTTCCCACTCACTCCCTTTCCCCCTTCCTTCGAATTTGATCCCGAGAGTGATTCTTCTGTGTTTATTTTTTCCGGAGGTGTTGGGAATTGCCTTTTCTCTCTTTATGTTATACAGCCGTTGGTGGTGAATTCAAGAAATAAGACGAGAACCTTTAAAACGAAAACATGTTCAGATTTCATTGAAGCTTACATAATTTCACGTTTACGTGTTTTTTAAATATACGCCCTAAAGCCTTTTCGTGTAAAATAACATAATAAATTATATTACATAATATATAATTATAATATGAAAATTAGACGCTAAGCATGCTGAAATTTACTTTTAAAAAACAACTGAAATACGTATTAAGAAAATATCTTATATATTTTTATTCTTTAATCTTTAATTTAAGATTTATATATTTTGCCATGAGTGATTTTAATGCGAATTTTTTTATTGCAAATCAGGTAGTAAATTACTTAAAATATGTTACCCCTCACACAATAACAAATTCAATATGACTTGGTATGCTGGGGACTGCGTATGAAAATGCTGAAAAAACCAATAACAGCAATTCAGAAAAAAATCCGTTCTATGTGTTTTAAATACAAATAGGAAACTCCCTGCTACTCAAATAACACATTTTACCTGTACCCTACCTTCACCTTTTCCGAACGTTAAGGGTTTTGTTTTCACTTGAATTATTATTTCGTTAAATATAAAAACATAAAATATGAGATATCCTATAAATAGCGTGTTGCCCCAAACCAAATTAACATTTAGGTTGAGTCGTTTTCTGTTAATGTGATTCCATCCGTGTTCCCCAATAATATTAAATTACAATTAATTAAGGGTTTTAGTTGAGATAAAAAAGCAGAAAGGAGGGAAAATTCAATTCCGAAGATCGTGGGTTCGAATCCCTCTCGTGCCATTGACTTTTTTATCCTAACTAGAAACCTTAATTAATTGCGATGTATTAATTGTTCAAGCGGACCACGAAGTTGGTGAATTTAATAATATTAAATGTGAAGTAAATCCAGAAAACTTTTCTAAATAGTCTAGTGTTGGCTCCTGGAGTTGTGTTTAGAACAATAATAAAAACTTCGACCTACTATTTAAAAACAAACATCTTAGTTTTTCATAATTGTTCAATCCACTTTGACAACATGTAATTATTATTTTTCTCTCCACGTTTGCTAGTGTTATGGTTGCTTCACTAGTTTGTTTCTAAATCAATTTTTTCTCTCATTGTATGCTAGCAGCCCTTAAACGGGATTGGTCTCAAGGGTGCCTGGAGCATAAACGTAAGTTATATAAACACACAAACACAAATATAATATATATACATATATATATATATATATATATATATATATA
>CM077103.1:19295910-19326652 GCA_039619505.1 Cimex hemipterus | reverse complement strand
ATATATATATATATATATATATATATATATATATATATATATATATACACACACACAAATTGATTTGGGTTTCAGGCTATGTAATTTATTTTGAAGCTAACTAGACCAGAAAAATATAAAAATTATTTTATTTGTGTTTTCTTCATGTGGTCTACTGGGTGGTGAATCTGTAATTTGGTTGTTACTTATCAGTTTGGTCTGCCTATTGAACAAAGTAAATATTCGTAAATAACAAAAAAAAAATTGTGTTCCTTTAAAACAATAACAACAACAACATGCCAAAGATGCTTGTTAAAATTTATGTGGTAATCAAAACGTTATTTTGGATGATCCCAGTTAGGCGAATTACCACTTGAGTTTCCAGTAATTACGTTTTAACGTTCCATCTTCCTCGGTATCTTGCTCAATCGTTTTGATGCACTGACGGAACCTTCACCGTGTTTTTAATGTAATCTCCGAGATTTTTAAGAAAATACTGCATTGTGAGTGTAGGGGGTGATTTACAAGTTCCTTTAAAACAATATTAAAATTGGTTTATGGCTTTGGGAAGAGGCTGTTTTTCAATTGGTCTGTGACACCCAAGCAACTGGTAATAAATTTATGTTTCATCAACCGTATACAACATAAAAAATATTTTCACTTGGAATGTTAACTAAATAAATATAGATTAAAATGTTTTATTAATGAACACCACACAGATGGCAGATGTCACTGTAGCATGTGCTTCATATTTCACAGTACGTGCCGCGATCTGGTAGACTGAGAAAGTGTGAAACGTGTATGTTGCTCTTGACTTGCCAGGGCAAACGGTGGCTGACTCGATTAAACACCGAGGTTTACCACTTTCTTTCATGAGAGAAGACGATGACACTGTTGAACAGTGAAATGGTGGTGCATAAATCCAAACTGGTGGCCGGGGGTGAGGCTGGGAAGTATATGCTTACCGACTGGATTTTCGAGACTTGACAGTATACTTATAAAATGTAAGACTTCGGAAGGTGTTGCGGTTTAGTGGGATTTGCATTATAAAGGTCGGGTCGGAAAACTATGGATTTTGTTGGGAGTTGTCGAAGGGTCGAATCTGTAATGAGGTCAAAGACAGTTTTGAGTAAATTTTTAATTTCGTATTTGAAAACAGAAGGAGTAAAAGGTTTAGAGGAAGGACTTAAGGAGATAGCGGAATGCGGAGATATTGGAGGGATTTTTAAAGTTTAGAATGCAGTAAATAAACCCTAAAACTAGGTAGAAACCGAACACGGACCGTTTTTCTTCATATAAACGTGTTTTAAAATAAACATAAAAAAATTATATATTTTATTTAAAAAACATTCGATAAGTACATATTAATTTAAAAATAATTTACGTAGTAAAGGTACCATATTTTGTCCCAGATAGATGATTAAAGAGCCTCAGAAGTGCTTTATACAGATAAAATATTATTTAGGTAAAGTATATTTTTCATGTAACGTTTAGCTACAGTGTAAGATTTGTGTAATTATTTGTGTTGAGCCCAACGGTACTTCAGACCGTAAGGAAATGCGTTCAGTATACCCTGCGCCTTGAAAACGGCGTACGTTTTTAATTTGTATTATCTGAAATGAAAAAAACGTAACAATTTAACAACTATAATAATTCACAAATATTCAAATTATATCTAAAACAAATAATATAAAATTATTCACATGATACTTGTCGACAAGTATGTACTATGTTTCCACATTCTCAAATATTATGCTAATTTAAACGTGCAGATATCGAGGAATGTAAACGTGTTTTCACATGAATATGACTATTGCTGAAATATCGCATAAAAACATGCATCTTCTAATTCGGATTAACTTGTAAAAAATCTATACAAATATCATATGACTGGTATGTTTTTGCCGAGGCTTCACCAATTAAATTGACCTATATTAATAATAATTGAAACCCTGTTTGAGAGATTGTTAATAACTTTTATAAAACTTAACAACGTAAACTTTTATTTCGTGATGACAATTTTGTAATTTTTGGTTTATTATTTATTTACTGTAGTGTCGGCTTAAAGGGATTCCCATATTTAGGGTAGATAGGTCAGATTTAGCTCGTTCTACCGTGGGAGAGAGTAAGAATTCACTCCTAAATACTTACTCCTGAAGGAAAGCCGTAGTTCACACGGGATTGTCTCAAAATAGAATAGTAAATCCTGAAATGAATACCTATCCACCCTTGTTTCCCATATAATCTGGTAAATAGTTTATATACAGCTTGAAAAAGTTTAAATTTCTGTTTGTTTAAATTTGAAAAATAGTAATGTTTTGTTTTAAAATTTAGAAAAAGAAAATTGAGATTTAATTTGTATTTTCTGGTTGATTTAATACATTTATTTTTAAATTTCGATTAATTTATATTACACAAAGGCACCTTTCCTGTTTGTATTCAGGTTCGTCAAGACCTCTGGGGTTCTTTTTTCTAAAAAGAGTTTTCCTTGAAAACTTTACAAATCTTGGTGCCAATGTACCTTTCCTTTTGAAGGTATAACATACAAAAGTTGTCGTTAAATAACGCAATTATGGGTGTTTTTCTTAGTTGGCTGAGAAAGGAAAAAATTATGTACTCTATTATTAAAATCATTAACGCCCTATACTAAAATAACGCGAAGGTTATTTGACAGATATGCAATTGAAAAAAAAAAAAAAAATTAAAAGAGAGAAAAAATAAAATATAAATATAAACATAACTATAAGTAAGTGTAAAATATAAATAATACAATTATTTATTAAATAACTACACAATAAAAATCCAACAGAATAATCCGAGGTAAAACTTTCATTTCTTACAGTCATTATTTCCCAGTAATAGCCCCACCATTAGTTGACTTTACTTTAGCTTTCGCTATTAGTGCAACATTATTATGATGACGGTATTACTAAATGTATAGTAAAGTGGAAATCTAAATATTATTTTATATTTATAAATAAATTAATTTTCATATTTTGCTGTACTAGAGTGGTATATTATACAAGGGGTAGTTTTTAAATGGCGCCGCTGAATTTCTCTTGAATCCTATCAAATAAACAAAACTACGTGTTTAATATTTTTTATTCTAGTTGCAAATTTTTTACCTTTTTTGGAGAAAAATTATACAGGGTACTTCAAGCCAGTTTAACTTCATAATTTCAAATACGACCGAAACATCCTGACACATCATTTCAAAGCATTTGTTACGCTGAAAACACTGGTGCAACTGGATTTTAAATTGGTCAAAAAAAATTGACAAAGTTATGGCAAAACGTTTGAAAAAACGTATTTCGTTTATTTCGTTGTTAATCCCAATCATTTGTTTCTTCACTAAAGTAAACATTAATTGCCTATTGTTTGCGAATCTTAATTTCTGGAAGTAAATAAGCTCTTCGCCGTTGAAAGCAAGCAGCTCCTCACGAATCCAAAAATAAATAGTGTTTTGTTTTATGCCCCAGCATGCAACAGAGACCCCTTGCGGTAATGCCATCTTTGGATGGATTGGAAATGATTTGCATTTGATCAAATAAAATAGTGTAAAATATCCAATTTCTAATGTGGAAGGATAGAAGGGACCGAGTCAGGGAGGGAATAAAATAAAAAAAAATTAACACGATTACATAGATTTGGAGTTAAAAATCCCCATGGTTCCGTCGACTAAGTGTTAAAGAGGGTTAAATTCCTTTCCTCCGCCTCCTTCAACCCCTTTTGCCTTTTGGGGATATCATTTGTTGTTAAGAAGTGGTTGTAAGCGGGAAGAGGATTGGTTAAGTTAGCTCGGTTGAATAGGGAGGGGAGTTGGGTCAAATCTTAGTTAATTGTGGTGTTGTGAAGGGGCTGGGAGGAGCTGGCTGGTAGGGGTAGAAAACCGCCCGGATTGGGCGACTCTTCGCTTCTCTCCGCCTCCCTCATCCCTACCAACCCTCCGGAGGCCCCTCTTCCATTCTCTCATCATCTGGCATCATTTGATCTTTGTCACCACTTGTGTTTACATCTCTTTATTGTGCTTTACAGACCAACAATCTCCACGATAAATCCAGAATTAAGGTAAAAAATTTAATATCATGCATCACTTTGCTTTTGTTTTTTAAAATTTCATTTAAAGTCTCACTTTTCTACTTGTTTATTTTCTTTCACAAAATATATCTATATATCCAAAATATTTTATTGTCATATACATAATGCATGCATTCTCATGCAAATGTTTATTTTAAATTGTTTTCTAACTGTCAACAAAAATTGCAATCATTATTTGTTAACTTCTTGAAGCCCAACGTTTCTAAAAATTTCTTTTTAAACATTCTACCAATTTTTGCAATAATTTTTTCCTTAAAGAACCATGTTTTATTTCTATTAAAATATGTAATTTTTTAAATTAATGCTCTTATAAAAATTAAGGCATCTTCTCCCCCATACCAAGATTAAGGCATGTTGATTAACACACAATTATATCTTCAAAATAGTTTTCTTAAATTATCAAATAAAACATTTTTTAAGTTATAATGAACGATGGACATATTTTAATTTTTTTGGTTAAAAATTTAATACGTAATCAAACCTGCAATTTTTATATGGGGTATTTAAAATAATATTATCCATCAAGCTGGAGAATCGTTCGTTATCGTTGTTGCAGAGGAACTAGATTTGGTAAAACCTGAAACAAAAAAAATTGAGGAACTGATTATTTTAGCCAATGATTTAAATTCGAAATAACGTCCAATTAATTTATTTACGCGAAGTCCAGGCCAAACGTTGATACTGTGAACCACTAGATGATGAAAGGAGTAGGAAATTCTCTAATATTCCTCTTCCCACGTTCGAAAACAACAACGGTTTAGTATGCCATTTGAGGGGAACTTGGATTCATCAGGTTGTATGAAAGAAAGGTTTTCTTCAGCCTCCCGAAACGACATATGAGCAAAGAAGCCTGCCATAATCAGAGTCCTGAAGTCCCTGGACAAGATTGGAGGTTTACGGCTAAATATTTGAAAATCCATCTGTAAGAGTACATTTCTATATTTATTTTTTGAACTATCTCATAACCTTCCAAGAGACTTTTAATTTTTCGCGAACACACAGTAAAATATTCAGCTTCTCGTCGGAATTACGTTCCTTCTTAGTTTTGGTTTCTTTATAGTTTTGTGATTTCTTTACCAAATGAAAATCCTTTAAAATGATGTGTCAGGATGTACAGACAGGGGCGTATTGTAATTTTGAAGTTGAACTGAGGTAACCCCCCACCCAACCCCTAGGTAAATTATAATGAATAACGGACACCTTGTAATTTTGGCGAAAATTGAATACGTAATCAAAACTGTAATATATTTTATACGGGTTTTTAAAAAATAATATTATTAATGATATTATTTAAACTTATTAAATTAATTAAACTTAAAAATTAATAGATCTCTCGAGTTTTTAGGCAAAAATTTTAATAATTTTTAGGCATGTTGATTACAAAATTGTAATATCCGAAAATAAATCTAAAAAGTGTTACTAAATTATAAAATTAAATATATTTAAAAGTTATAAGGGAAATTTCTCAATAGTTGGCGTCAAAATTAAACATACTTCATGTACTTTTCATTTATGCATGTATAAAAAATGTATTATCGAAAAAGTAAAAAAAATATTATTAATATATAAAATTAAATATTTTAAATATATAAGCTTGTTTTTCAATTATGCCCCTATAAGAATTAATAAAACTCTCTCCCGAAATTTGTAGACATGTTGATTAATACAAAATTTAACCAAAAAATAAAAAGCATTATCAATCTACAAAATTACATATTTTATGATATTACATATTTTATGATATTACATATTTTAAATTATGCACGTACAGAATTTAATAGAATGCTCTCTTCCCTAAGTTTTAGGCGGGTTGATTAATGCAAAATTTTATTAATAAAGAATATTAAAAAAGATTATTAATCTACAAAATAAAATATTTTAGAATTGATAATTACAATTTTTATTCATTCGTAACAACCAAGGATCGTTGAAGTGAGTGAGAAAATATTCCATGACATATTATATTCTGCGTTGTACAAAATATTACGTTTTTCTTCAAAAAATGTACAAACGATTTTGAGATGTTAGTTTATACGGCGCCAAAAAATAATGAATAACAATAATACAGTTTTAAATCGTAACCCTCCTTAATTTTGTTGGGTAGAAATTGAATGCATACTCAAATCTGCAATTTTTATACAAGTTATTATGAATTATATTATTATTAATACATTTTTCCTTATCGATATTTTATGAATTTTTACATTTCTACACCTAAAAGTATTAATACTTAATAATTTTTTTTTTACCCCTTAGTTATATAGGTACTTGCCGCAATCAAGATCAAAAATTTAATTGCAAATGAAAACCCACAGTTTTATTTTGAGTTTATTAAATATTAAATATATTTATTATTACTTAGATTTGTTTCTCAGAAAAATTATTAAAAAAAGTTGATTGTAAATTTAAAAAAGTTGTGCTTTCCGCATGGTGTTCACTATGTACTTAACAATATTATCAATTATTTTATATTGTTTTTTAAAATATTTATTCGTGACCTGTAATCCTCTGTTGCTGGGTGAACTAAAACTTTTAACCCCGTTGGTTTTTAAAACATGCCGATGTTCCATTCTTATAGCCAAATTTTTTTCGTATAGGATAATTGGAATTTTCTTGGATAAAAAGGCGTAGTTCCATACCGTAGGACCGAAGTCTTTAGCTGGAACGGTTCAAGTATTCACCGGTACTGGAATCTTTGAGCATACACTTGCAACTTCAAGTCACATTTTGCAGCACTAAACACACCAAACATACTGATTTGTTGTCACTAAAATTTGAAAGACAGACCGTAAAATAAAATTTAAGAAAGAAAAAAGTTTCAAAAACTTCAATAAAGTAAGAAAACCGAATTGCAGACTGTAACAGGGCAAAAGTTATTTTAGTTAATTTAAGGGGTTTTTTAAACCGATTTGGGGCGAAAATAAATAACCGTGACATTCCAAGCGTAAAAGCTGTCATAAAACTGCTGTTCATTTGTGGGTATGAAGGGCCCCTGGATGCATAACATGCGTAAAATCACAAACAAGCATAACTTCGTCAACAAGCATCAATTGTCAACCAATCTCTTTGATTTCTTCGAAATAAAGCTGGTTTTATAAACTCAAACGAAATAAATGGGGTGCCAGAGAGTGAAAGTGTTGGATATGATTTCGGTTATACCCAGTACAAAATGACCGATTTGAGCACATATTCAATTTCTATGCTAAAAATTATAGGTTGATATCGTTAAAAATCTTGTTTTAGCTAAGGTTAATCTTGAGAAAAATGGGTGCAATCTTATATAATAATTAAATCCATTACAGGTCGTTATTCGATGACCAATTAACATTATTCAATTGACGAATATTTATGGAGGCGTTAGTTGAGATAAAAAAGGCACCGTCACGAGAGGGATTCGAACCCACGATCTTCGGCTAAATACGCCACTACTCTACTACTCGAGCATCGTACCACCCAATACCTTCTGTAAATATTAATTAATCGAATAATTAATAATATTATATTTGGCAAAAAATTATCAATATTGCTACGTCTTCGACAACTAATTCAAAATGTGTATTATTACTATTTATATTCCATAAGATACGTTCTCTCCTCAAACAGGGATATTCTGTATTTCAACTAAATTGCTCAATATTTTAAGTTAATTAGCGGACGGTTTATTTATTCTCACCATTGCTAGGTAAAGATGGTCGGTCTATCTGAATTTTTTGAAATGGACACTGAGTATAAGACAAGGATATACAATGAGTCCATTATTATTTTCCTTATTCGTGCGTTCTTGTATCTGCTGTGCCTTTGAAACTGATGTTATTCGTTCAGTGATTTTTCTTTTAATTCTAGAAACTAGGGCTATTTACAAAGAAATTAATCAAAAAAGTTAAAATTGAGCAAAAAGACACATGCTTAAACAAAGCACTTTCATCCATTCATTTGCGATTTATACAAAATAACTTGATCTATGTTTATACTAATTTCCTCCAGATAATTAATCATTAGACACCGAACTTGGTAGTTACCCTGGTTTTTAAAATCGATTATTGCTTCGATTTTAAACAGACTATCTCCGACGGACAGGTTCTCATTCCACGTCGTGCTGATACATAAAAGATCTATATTTTTATATTATTTTAATTAATTTTAAATGTCTGCATACTGTTATAGGAAAGACCTCAAAATATGTAAATCAAGGGTTTCGTTTCTTTTTTAAAAAATCCATCAGATAGAAAAATGAGAAAAAAACTAGCAGTACTTAAAATATAATATGTAAATGTACACACACTCGTACATATTTTTTATTCATTTCATTTCAAATTTCATAACATTTAACCAAAGGGAAAAAAGCGCTCTTAGTCAAGTCGGAGTTAGTCTTTGTGATATTTCAAATGATAAAACAAGTATATTAGAAATAACGAAATACATCATACAAAATAAAAAATAAAATAGTTAAAAGTTAAAAACAAATTAATTACAAATTAAAATCTTTAATCCCATATCAAAATTAAAATAGAATTGTATAATTAACTATTCTTAAAATAATATAAAAAATTAATAAAAAGCTAGGATCGTTTTACACAGAATAGCGACCTCATCATCAACCCAATACAAATAAAATATATAGAACATGAGGAAATAAAAACCTTTGTTCAATTAACATTTGTATATTAAATAATTTTTTCCTTAAAATTATGTTTTATATCAAAAGTATGGAGTAGATAATCATAAATTTCATTTTTAAAAATAAGTAAGATTCCCTAGCAAGATGATAGTATGATATCTCGAGTTCCAAGTTAAAAGGCAAAATAGCAAAAAAGACGGAATAAATTTAAAAAACTAAACAAGCGATGGTTGGGGACCAGGATAGAATTACAATTTATAGGTTTATCACCCCGTAGACCACGGGGAATAGGACATTTTATGATATAAAATAAATGCGTTTTATCTGACTTTTCCACTGGACTGATTTTAATTACAGTTTAATAGAAATCCATTGAGACCTCTTTCTGACAACAAGGGGACATCAATTCTAATTAATGGACAATTTGAGTTAACTTTACAGCATTAGCGTCAGCTTATAAAGTGAAACGCAATCAAAAACCGAATCGGTTTAATTTGAAAATGTAAACAAATAAAACATGTATTTTTTTTTTAAATAAAGCAATCTCAATTTAGGGATTGTTTCAAAATTGATATGGAACTGACAATTAAAGAGAAATGCCAAAAATCTGCGCACATTTCCTAAGGGATTAGCACACTATTAACACTGCACCGATTTTGCAGCGGGACGTTGATTGACATCGGAGTTATTGATAAACGGAAATTGTTGTAAAATTCCATATGCGAGGAATTTTGACGGATTCTACTTTATTTTAGGCTGCATATAGTTCAAACACAATCAAACTTTCGTATTTTTAATGTTCAAGTGAAATTATTCAAATAATTAATGATGAGGTGATTAAAATCAGCCATTTAAACAGGGTGTCCGAAAAAAGAAGGCTTAACATTTTCCATCCTAGTAAAAATGCCTACCTGTTTTTGAAAAAAAAATGGCCATCATAACTTTAAAATGTCAAGTAGGAATAGCTGGCTATAAGAAATATAACTTTAGTTTCTTATCTTTAAACAATACAAAATAACATAAACGAAGAATTAGTTATCTTCGTAAAAAAAAAGTATTTTCCTAATTTTGTTATTTTTGGGCCAATTTAAAATCATAATGCGGAATTGATTTCAGCGAACAAACTTCTATTAAATAATATGTCAAAAGTGTATGGCATCATTTGAAATTATAAAGTAGTACTAGTATTGAGGTACCCTGTATTGTTTTTCAAAAGTACGTAGAAAATTTTAGCTAAACTGAAAATTACGCATTTTTTTAAAACTTTATTCGTAAATTTAGATGAGCCATTTAAAAAGGACATCCTATACAAAAAAATAAGAAATAATGTGGCCAGGTATCCATATAATAAAAATAAATGTGTACAGATTATTTTATAATGTGTTATACAGTAGGTAAAAATGAAGAGAAAAATTAGAAACTTAAATTAAAATATTCACAATGTCCTTGGTAAAAAATTCAGTTATTTTGTGAAACTTACCAAACCAAATTAATCATGTAAATATACAATGAATATTTACATTAATATTATTATACAATGAAAGCATGTGTATGTGTGTATGTGCCCAGCACACGTGTATGGTTATATCTGTTGTTATGAGACTATTCTTCTGAGGATTTTTAAATTTTCAATTTTACACTTTTTCGACGGGTCATTTTCAAATGTTAACTATTGGGTCAGAAATCGGTCTTATATGTTCAGTCGTGAAATTTAGCTCCAAGGCGTCTCAAAAGTTTGTTCCTTTCAGCCCCAACGCAGTTTTTAGAGCTATACATATTCTCATTCTTAAGTACATTTTTCCATCTTCATGTGAGGAAAGGCTACTAGTATCTACTATTGACATAGCAAATAAGTTATATTTTTCTGATAACTTCATATTTTGTAAAAGTTATAATACATATACATAAGCAAATAAGTTATATTTTTCTGATAACTTCATATTTTGTAAAAGTTATAATACATATACATATGTGCAAATGATAGTGTTTTTCACGCTTTCGCCATATCACTGCACCCACAATAACTCATGAGCTTTGACGTGCTTGTGTCATATAGCTAGGTCTAACAGGTGGACTGGTTCTTCTTTGCGTGTCTCCTAATCCTATGATGGTGAGCTAAAGCGGCTTTATAGATAGCTTTTTCCACTATTTCCGATTTGAGGTCTTCATTTCCGATATAGCTGGGTGAATTGACTATGCTTCTTATTACTCTATTTTGAAATCTTTGTTTCCTCTGGCAATGGTTTTTGCTGGGTTAGCCGCACAACTGGATACTAAAGTCGACATACACTGGACCTATTGATTAAGTAAAAGTTTACTTTTATAGGCAAATGGGAGGTTCTGCACTTAAACCGGCTAAATCTTCTAAATCTTACTTGAGGTCTTCAATCTTTTCTGTATATGGTTTTCACCGCAAGCATGAATGTCATGTCAGGTACCTTGCCTCGTATTGCATTGAATTTCAAAGCCATTAATTGCTGGCCTGTATTGAATTTTTCGGTCGGTGAAGAGTCCGCATGTACAGATTTTTCTTTCATGTGCTTTATTTAAGGGGAAATGGAATTGTTCAATATAAACTGATTGAGCATTATTTTCTCCAACTGTTATAATTGCCATATCATCATTGAACCCTGCCGCGTTATTTTCCTCGTTTTATTGAACATCACTAGTGACGAACATATGTAGGACTGGATCTAATATGCACGGCCTTGTTGAATTTCAGCATGGGTCGATTTCAGTTCCGAATTTACTCAAGCAGGCTGGTGGAATACTCGATATTCCTCCAATAGCCCTTTACATGTACATTCTCCAATTTTACTACAATCTCCTACAAATTTTATCTCAATAAACACAAAAAAAACCACAACATTAGATATCTATCAAATACTAAGTACAATAAAATAGCAATGTATCATATATATCAGGGAACGCAAATACTTGCTGTCGTGCTAAAGGACAATTGCCATGTTGGGTGACATTCCTACTCGCCTTTTTTATAGAGCCAAGGATACGAGAAAGACTTTAGTAAATTATGAATCCTTCAGTTCAACCATTTGTTTTCTTAAAAAGTAGAAAAACATTTGAATAATATTTCAAAATTATTTTCAAAGAAAGCCTCAAAAACGGTGTACTTTTGTACTATACTGATCGTTTGAATCAAAACTAAGACTGGAAGAGTCGGGTCGTTGTAGTTGAGAATGTTTTGGCAGATTATTGAGTTTTATTGTTTGTTAGGAAACGGCGCTGTCTATTGGATTGTGACAGATGGTGATTCTTTAACTGGATCAGACAACGAGTGATTGTGATTTATGCTAAAGATATGGCGAATCTAAACGGTCCACTTCCCGGGTCAGGTGCGTCACGTTTGTCCATTTGTACGAGAAGCGATGCATCGGAACCCCGGCTAATCCCTACTAAAACCAAGTCATTTTACTAATGTTAGAATTCCCAATAGAGGGAGAGTAGGGCTTAGAGGATCCCAAAGTTACGGGCTTCAGCCAATTACAGCTCTCTATTGGTTTACCCTTGGTCCACGGCTACAAATTAACCAACCACTTATACACTTAGCGACTTAATACACGAGATATTTAAATGTATAATTTCCTCCATAGATTGCATTTTCCTTTTTAATATCTTGAAATATTTAAAAAGTTTCATTACCAGTAAAACCATATGAAATATATGTTTTGTTATTTGCAAATTGAAATATTTGAAATTATACGTTAATTTGTAGCTAAAAGAACAATATTTTAGAAATTTTTTAAAATAAAATTTATTAGTTAATTATTAACCATCAAGTAAAAAAATTATTCTTGGCTATTCGTTCTCTATACAACATTTAACCCCCCAATCAGCATTTTAAAATCAGTTGTTTTCAGTGTCACCTCTGTCGTATATTTTTTATTAGTGTAATTTAATCCAAGCTAATTATCTAATTCCAATTATCGAATAAGTAATTTCACACAAGACAAGACAAGGGATGTGGGGACTCATTAATTTTTCATCCGGCCTGAGTCAGATTTAAATGCGAACATTCACAAAGTTACGTTTAATGGGAAATTCGTTTGTCAGAATTATTTAACCAAGCCTACAGATTAACACAGTGTTCGTTGAACTGTTTTTAGCTTTTGGTGTATAATTCCTTTCCAACTGGACTTGGCCATCGGTTATTACGTTTAATTCCGTCTCGATTAAAAATTCAAAAATTCCTTCTCCTAATTTTACCTCGTACGGGCTTTTAACCCTAATGAGATGTGTAAACTTTTACTCAGATTATCCAGATTATCGACAATGATTTAATTTCAAACTTTACAAATTCCGACCATAGTTCCCATTCAGCCCTAAACACACATCCATTGTGAAATACAATCATTTACTCCTAACATTTACATTATAGGTATGGGTATATGCATATATAATACATTCAAGTAACTACATAGTACATATAACATACGTAAATACAGATATGTATATACTAGACACCATTTAGTTCGATCTTATTTTTATGTATATATCAAATTTCCTCACTCTCTCTCTCCCTCTCTCTCTCTCTCTCTCTCTATCTCTCCCTATCTCTCTCTCTTTATTTTTCCCTCTCTCTCTCTCTTTCTCCCTCTCTCTCTCTTTCTCCCTCTCTCTCTTTCTCTCGCACTCTCTCGCCCTCTCTTTCTCTCGCGCTCTCTCTCCCTCTCTTCCCCTTTCTCTGCATCTAAATTTCTCTCTCTAGTATTTTTTCTTGCTAATTGTAAAAGGGGTCTTTTGCGAACTAAATTTTCTAAATATTCATTCGTTCTCTTTTTCTGTATCAAGAGATGAAGAAAGGGAATTCCCTCTTTCTCTTTCCACTTACGTTCTCTCACTCCCTCTCCTTCTCTCTCAATCACCACCTTCTATCTCCCTTAACCTATCTCTATCTTCCTCTCCCTCTCTCTCTCTCTCTCTCTCTCTCTCTCTCTCTCCCTCATCCTCTCGCTCTATATCCTTGTCCCTCTCCCTCTCTCACCCTCTCCCTCTATCTCTCTCTCTCTCCCTCATTCTCTCTCTCCGTCTCCTACTCCCTCTCTCCTTCCTTCTCCCTCTCCCTCCTTCTCCCTCTCCCTCTTCTTCTCCCTCTCCCTCTCGGTTTTTTTGCCTCGTAATTTTTTGTTCTTTAAGTTCAACAGAGGTCGTTCACGAGATAAATTTATGAGATGATAATATCTTTATCAACTTTAATTTAATTTAAAAATATAATAAAAAATATAAAATTTAAATAAAATAAATAAGTGTAAATAAATTAAAAACAGTAAATCTTTTGAAAAGTTCATATACCATTTAAATTAGCAATAAATAATAATACCTTATCTAAAATAAAAACTATCGTTTATCGTTTTATATTTTAGCTAATTTCTCTATAGATATACATTCTCCATCCTACAGCATTGTAAAAATAACATGATCGATTGTCTAATAATAGAGAAAAAATTATTGTGAGGTCTGCGAGGTGATAAGTTGTAATTTCATCTCCGATCATCCTAGTCGGCCTATTTTCGCTTTTTCAGTCTGTCAAACGCGTCTATAAACCAGAAGTTCATTGACTAATCTTCAGAGCGTGTTATTTTTACATTGTAAATAATAAAATCATGAATGAGGGAATGCATCTGACAGCCAAACCAGCGAGGATAGACAGATTATTGAATTACAATTAAACTTTGAGAATAAGTGATGAATTCGAAAATGAAATTTTTAAGTAAATTAACTGTGAAATGAATTTATTCAAATTCGATAACGTGAAACGTAACAAGAGCAGTGAGTTATAAGACGACAATTCCGTCGTCAGTACCATTTGAGCGAGTTAAATTTTCAGTGCCTCCAGCGAGGCGTTTCCATTTCCTCGGTCTGACGTTTTCCGACGGTTTTATTAAATTTCGACCAAATTAAGTGCCTCCACTTGGACTCAGAAGGGCATAAAGTCTTTTTACGTTGCAATAAAGTCGTCCCTCCTTTTCCGGCGAAACTGTCTCGGCGTGTACTGCACACTAGTGCCTTCCCCGTGGAGTTATGAATAATTGCTGGACAACAGACGGAGCCCTAAGTGAATTAGAACGAGGCAATTGTCCATGAATGATTGGAGTTAATTAATTCTCTCTCTGTATTTCTATATTCGAGTTGATGACATCCTCAATCCGACAATTAGGCCAATAAGAAACCGCTTTTTTTCCTCTTCAACTACGGAGATTGTTAACAAATCAAATAAAACAAGTTATGTACTTTGAGTCCTTAGATTAATAGCAAACCGTCTTACTATCAATTATATTATATAATTTTATATTTATAATAATATGAGGAAAATATTAGGACATAGATTTGTCTTTTTCTAATGAATATGAAAGCACAATAACGGCTACCATATAAACACATTAAAAAGAAATAAATCAAACAAGCATAAAAAATCTACCACATATGTAGGGAAAGAAACGTAGAAGCTAACTAATCTATTTAACAAATTAGACATTAAAACAGCGCTGAAAATTATGAACACGATCTAAAATAATCCCACAAGACAAAACCAACCAACTAGAAAAAATGTCATATACGCAATAATATGCGAATATATCGAACAGATATGACGAAAAATAAGAGACAGGCAACAAGAACGTATAAGTCGTTTAGAGAAAATGATGGAAGATCAAAGTACGAACCCCCACCTCATAGAAAAACAATCACTAATCCTCCATAATACAAAGTAATACAACACGACATGTACTGAAAACCAGGAAATATACAAACGTAACACATTTAACACTAAAAAACCCATAAACACACAAATAAACCATTCACCTATATAATTTACAGAATATAAAACACTACATTAATGGATAAGAAAAAGGCCCTATGTAAGACCTACCGTAATTATAATACACTGACTTAATCAATCTGACGTACAAAGATTACACCAACAGAGAACCTCACACTTCAGGAACTTATAAAAGAGACTTGACAACCCTTAAATCACACTGTGAAACACGTTTGACATACCAATACAGCGAAGAAGACCAAGATGGTCGGTAAGGAAATATGTCGTATGGTGTACTATTAAAAATGCAAGTTTTAGAATTGATTTTCATGGATTTATCATTTTAGTGTAAAGTGTGGTTGACATGAAAAATTAGTGTCTCGAACGGGACTCGAACCCACGATCTTCAACTGCATAAGCTGCTGCTTGAGACACTTAAGCTGTCGTGATTTCGGTTTCCCGAGACATCAACTTCTTTTTGCCATTTATCCAAATTTTGTGTAATCATTCGATTCTCGACGTCACATTTAAATAGGATCAACTAAAAACATATATAGTTGTCGGCTGTCTAGTGATCGATAGAAAGAGTCATAAATCTTTACAGATATTATGCAATTTTACTATCAATAGTGTTTGATAATGTCGCAATAGGCCAGAAAATAATCTTTCATAATAACTTAAATTTTGCTGCAGCTACAAGTTTGTCTCAGTAAATATTTTTGAAAAAAGTGGATTTCAATGTTTATTTTTGTTTTATATTTAGTACCCGATGACAGGAGTAATCGATAGTTATTGATTACTTTATGATTTCACTACTGATAATAAAATTTATTACGGTCTTTTTGACCCTTTTTTACGACTGGACCTAGAAATTTATTTATAAAACCTATAATCCATTTTCTGAGATACTGTCACAACGTTCGCACAAATTCAATTGTACAACATTGCTTTAAAATTTGATTTAAGTGAATTACCAAGGCATTACCGAGACAAATTGTCGCAGTTTTATGCTATCTTCTAAAATCAAATCAACATGCCTAGAAACCTATCCCCAACTTACGAACTACCGATATTCTTTGATAATTTGATAACATGAAATAAATAGAGTGAGAAAATCTGTATAATGAAAGCGGTTTCACAGTAATATAGCCAGTTTTTCACTCGCATCATGACCTGTTGCGTTTTTATTTTCTATAATATAAGGAGGTATTAAAATTTTATTGCATACAATACCTAGCATAGTTGTAGAAACTATAAACTTATCTATCGATTCTTCTTCCTTCGATTCTTATCCTGTAACATCAAGTTCAATAATTGTTAAATCTCTAGGTAGTGTTTTAATGATTATTTGGAAAGTTTTAGAAAGCCTGTCTAGGCACTTTAGTTCGACATTAAACTATTGATTATTGAAATAACATGAAACAGTCGGTGGTTTTCTCTCATGCATGAGATTAAACCTATCTGGACGTTTTTCTAACCGAAAAGTCCGAAGAACGAGTTTTGCTTTTTGCTTCTTATATGATTTTGAATATTCTATAAATGGAGTAAACTGAAGGGGTGAGGTCCGGTCTCTATACTCTTAAAGCAACGGTATGAACTTTTGTTCATTCATTTTGATCCGATATAAAAAGTTTTACTTTGTATTGTCACAATTCTCTTTAAGACCTGTTGGCAGTTAAGTAAAACCATTTTCGGCAGGGATCTGTTCTTCTCTGAAAATTGCGTGAAGCCGAAAATCATATGAGTGAAACAAACTAGCGATACTAGGCGGACCTATTAAAAAGTGATCAATGTAAATCAGTTGAACAAACTAACAATTAATTAATAATTTTAGTGTAGTGTGAGTAGGGTGATGAATCTGCAGTTCGACCGTTATCGATCATTCGGTCAGCTTATCTTGTTTTTGACATTTATCCATCTTCAGTGATAAGATTGTTATTTCTTTAATTACAATCGTATTGCTATCTAAATATAGGGAACTTATGTATAAATATGTAAAAATTTATTGGTATAATTATATTGAAAAATTAATATTTTTGCATAGTTTGCGATCACAGACGGACCAGGATAAATATTCGATATTCAAGCCCATTTCTCTTCAGACCATTATAAATCGTACTTACATACATAATTACAATAAAATTGCCATGACAAACCTTTCATTATGAAAAGTTTGAAATACCATTTTAAACAGAATGCACCTTAGCAACTTCTTCGTTTGAATTAAAGATATTCTCCGTTTTTAAATTAATGTCTACCAACAAGAGTAGCAAAGAATCAAAAATAACTGTACCTTAGAAAAGAGAAACTACTAAATTTTCCATTCTTGAATTGTAGACGTTAAATAAATTTCTAATTTACAATCTATCTGAAAATAAAGTGGGAAAACCTTTCTTCCCAGAAGATGATATTACCAGAGAAGATGTGTATCGGAGAATGGAAGAGCAAACCGTGTTAAGGGACTGGTGTTGAGGATTTGTTGTTGAAAGTGGACGAAAATCACTTAGCCGGGGGCGGTACAACCTTTGGACAAACTGCGTTAAGGGGTGAACTGTGTTCCCAACCCTTGACGGTCAACTCTGCCTTCCCGAGTATAAAACGTCGGAGACACAATCGGGCGACTTTTCTTTTATTGTATTTGTCTGTAAAATCCCTTACGACTCGACTGGCAAATAATGACACGACTACAATTTTATTAGCCAATTGATTGCCATGAAGACAAATAAAAAAATCAACTTCTGTACTGCTTATGTCTTGCATTATGGCTAATATTATCCTAAATTCTATAATTGCTTCGGTTATTAGTTATTTGTGTATACGCAACCCCAAAATAGTAAATGCCCCAATGCTCTTTTCTTGATGCTTTCCGACCAAAAACTTCTTCTCCTGAAAAATTCAAGTAGCCAAGTTCGAGTGTGTCCGGTTGAGATGGAATGATCCCTGATATTAATCTTCTCTCCCACGAGTTCCAAAGTTCATTGTTTCCATTACGTTCATTTTGATTTGTTTGGTTCAATTTGTTTTATCTTTATTTTATTTATTTACAATCCAAACAGGTCAGGCACCCAAGCATAGGGCAGTCAAGCAACACAACAAATCAATCATTGCAATATAAACTATTAAAAAATGATATATAAATAAATATAAAAAGCAAAAAAAGGGCCAATACTTTTAACAAACAAATCAATATTATAAATAAATTAATAAATAACCCAACAGATATTGGAGTCAATTTTAATTTATTACTCCTTATTTTTATAAGACTATCTTTTACTTTGTTGTTAAAGTTTATACTGGAAAGTTATAGCCTTATTTCTCCAATGTAGGTTTTTTTAAAATTTAACTTTTCTCGCTTTAAACAATCATACTTTACTGAAGTTTTCATCCGTCACAAATCAAAACGGAGGAATAAACGTTCAAACAAAGCATTTATCGAGTATATTTTTTTAGCGAATTTTATAAAACTGACAAAGTAAAATCAATATTGTGGACCGTTCATCAAATCGAATATTGTTGATACGCCGCGATTTGCTGAATTGCCGGTCACGGCCAGATCCTTTTAAAATTGACGTCATTTATGGAACTAATCTAATCAATCAAGCATAAGCAGTTTCTTTATTTGTTGTTTTATGATCAGATTAATTTCCTACCACCCTATCCTTCTCTTCATCCAATTTATTAATTTCTCCCATATATATCAGCAGATGTGGGAGTCGAATTTCAATTATTCCTAACTTTTAGAAGAAACCTTTGTGTTATGACAGGTTATAAAATGTCTTACAATAAACAAACCAATTGGATTTGTTGGTTTGAGGTGGAAACGTGTCTTTTTTAATCATTATAAGAAATTTTATTATCTTCTAAAAGCTAAACAAGAACTGCAAATATCGCATTTAAGCCGTTGTTATTCCATTTGGGGGTCGTTCAATGAACCCGATTTCAGCGGTCGCTTATTAAATTGACTCTCTCGTTAAATGAGCCGGTTAAATAAGTCGGAGAACATGAATCCAGTCACTTTTCTTTGCACACTTCAAGCCCAAAATTCATATTGTTAACAACATCCAGCAAATCCAACATCTATAAAGATTAAACTGTTAACTATCCTTGTTGTTGTTGGAAATGCATGTTGATGCTGCTTTTTTTCCCAGCCGTTTCTTCAAATTTTAAGGATACAATATTTGAAGTTCTTTCAGAGGATCTTCGGAAGAGGTCAAAACAGAGAAAAACTTCCTTTTGGTTTGGTTCCAGCAGGTCGATAATTTATTTTCATCGAAACAATATTTGTCAAAAGATAGCCAAACAATGGTCGAAGTGTTCATTGTTCAGGGGTGATTTTTCTAGGTGACTCTCAGTACCTTAGGGTTTCGTCAGTTGTAAATAAAACAACACATCTACATAAAAACAGAGACCTGGTAAATTTTATATTTAGTTAGCATACACACTATTCCAGAATACTTAGTATTCCTCAGAGTAATTGCGGATAAACCCCTCCACTCACGCTAAAAAATTACATTCACACTACCCTAGAGTGCTCGATATTCCTCGAGATAATTGTGGATTAGCTTCTTCATTCACGCAAATACATTCGTTACAATAAATAACATGTACATATTACATGAAGGTACGAAGAACTGCATACAATTAGAAATATGATTGGCTCAGAGATATTTTATCAGTGATTTGCCCCTGCTGTCCTAGCCAAGGCAGTGCAGGATCATGTTTGGACGCCGTACTTGTTTCTTTGCAGTCTTTGTTACGTGCTCTACTGAGATACTTTCACACTGCGGGCACTTGGGCGGTCTCATCCCTTTAGTAAATCTCCCCTGATAACTATGCGCAACCTTGGTCATGTATGGTCTTTTCCATTCTAGAGCCGGCTATTGCTAGGCATGTGGTAGAGCAGCGGCATATTTAACCAAAGGTCGTTGGTTCGAATCCCGCGTGTGATACTGACTTTTTTATGACAGTCAAAACCTTAATTAAAGATTACTTAATTTGTCATGTACAATTAACATGTCCGCAGAGCTCTCACTATTGCAAATTAAGAAATGAGTCGCTGTTAATACGACAGACCTGCATGTAAACTTTCAGAATTATGATATGAAACAAACAATTAAAAAAAAGAAATGATAGGTTGAAATTAATGATTTAACTTGGAAGAAGGTAATAAAAGTTCAGGTAGTTTACCAGTTAATTAAGTTTATTGCCAATTTAATCCATAGTATGTAAATAATTTACTTGTTCCATTTTGTTTTATTAATCGTACTTGATGTTCTACTGAGTGTGGTAGTTTTTAGGTAGCGTGGCAAAATCAGGATGTATCGAACGTAAACAATCTAATTGCTAACTGCACACAACAGCAGATTTTGTTGAATACGTAAAACGAGGGGCAATTTGTTTGGTGATTCAAAATGAAATTGCCTCTGATGTTGTAATGGCGGGGCCGAAGTAGTTTAGACCGTGAGGTCAGACGCAGTAATTCTATTCCGGGTCCTCATTTAAGACAATTATGCCATGTGTTCACTAACAGTCCTACTCCGTCTAACTCAATCTAAAACTCACGGCTTCAACTTTCCAGTTTTAACCTCGTTATTTCCTCAGCCAGTTTCGCCACCGAAGGTTTTTTTTATAGACCTGAATCTTAACAGTTATTGTTACGATTTGTGTTGGACACCATGCATCAGATAAAAAATTGGCATCGTCGGTTAGAGATTGATCAAAAAATCCTATTCTACAAATTGGATAGTTATGACTTGGGAAAATAAAAGAACAAACCTATAGAAACCATTCTGGTATTTTGAACAATTCATACTTTTAATGACTGAACACCTTCCGTTCTTAAAAGGCATGCATGGGGCATATGATTTATCAAATATTTTATTCTAGAGTTATGATTTGAAAAACCATGCGTACGTAGAAACCTATTTGATAGTTTGCACTGTTAATATCATTACCAGTACAACCTATCGCCCTTTCACTATAGCATATGATTTGACATTATCAGCCAGTGAGATAAACTTTTCAAAAATTCCTAATCTAACCTAGAAACCAATGACATTAAGAACACCGAACTTGCTGCGCAAAGTCCCTCTCTACCTTCATTGAGGGGATGTTATAGGTTTATTGGCATAGCCTGGTATCATAGGGCTGATAAAGATATATAAAAAATAAAGGTGGAATTTCGATAATCTTTAAAAGTATTTATTTAGAAATCGTGAGGTGCGGTGTGGTGTGTTGAAGGTTTCAGAAAAACATTTCGTTCATTCGTGCGGACGTTTCGATCTTTATTGAGAACATCTTCCATAGCTCAAAGTGTTTGCCTTGAGTAATTGTGAGAGTGCCCTACACGCAAGAATGGCACAATTACACAGAAGACATTTTGTGCCCTGAAGATGATCTCAATAAAGATCGCAACGTCGGCACGATAAAGAAAATGTTTTTCTGAAACCTTCATCCATACCTCATCTCACGATTCTATCTAATTGCCGATTAACGGTCACTAATCACCACACATTTAATAGTATTAAATAATATAACAGGCAATCTCCTCTTTTGGTAGATATATTAAGATAAGAATTATGATCTTAAAATAGGTCGTAAGTTTGGCAGAAGTCACTAAATTTGCTCTCTTCTTCAAGACCATAATTTGATCCAGAAAATTCGTAATACAGTTCATTGGTATAAGGTAGGGTAAAGTACAATCAGCCAAAAGGTTGCAGTGCTTGGGGAATACCAAATCCCCACTTCTTAATTTCATCATCATCAGAATGGTGTTTTCTCGGCAGGCAAAAATAAGATATATCACTATCTTACAATCTGGAAGCTATGACGTAGTATATCTAATCTTATACTAAATATAAAAATTATACAAATAATTATTTACTATTGTCTCATTTGTATTCTTCAATTTTCATATTATCAGTTTTTTTTAAAGAAAATCTGACCAAACTCGTTTAACAGAAAAAAAAATAAAAATTTCAATTGGGATCGCGTGTGATGCCGAATTCCCGCTGGTGCGTTATGAAAAGTAGGCAAATTAAAAAGAAAAAAGTTGTCTATAATTTGTTAATCAAGTTCATTTCATTTATAAGAGCGTCCCACTCAATTGGCGGAATTAATATTAATTGAGGCAGAGGGAGTTTCATTGTTTAATTGCATAGTGGCACTCACACATAGGGATGGTTGCCTCCAGAATGTGGGTACCAAGTTTCTAATCTAAACCTATTAGGGTCATGGAGGTGAGAAGATTAACAGCCCCTCGACGAAAACACAGGACAAGGAGGATACTTTAATTGTTCAATTGGCCCTTTTGTCATTTCGGGGCTGTGACAGAAAATAAGCTTTATTTTGTTACCGCTGTAAATTGAATTAGGTTATGATTTTGGGCTTACAAACTACTTTGAACATGATCAAGTGATCATTGCCTTCACCTATACCAAAGGGACTGGATATGAAAAATATTGTTGAAATATGTTGTGTCTACTTTGTACAATGAGAAAATTTTGAAATATATGAAATTGTAATTTTAAAATTTAATAAATAAACCGAAGGGATCAGAGTAAAAAGATTAATAAGTAATTATTTAGAAATCGTGAGATGCGTTTCGTTGTGATGTAGTTTTCAGAAAAACATTTTTTTTATCGTACTTACGTTTCGATCTTTATTGAGATCATCTTCAGTCCCTTGTATGGTCTGCACTTCTGCAAAACAGTTCTCTGATTGATAGCCGATGCGAGTTTCTTTTCATTGTAGGTTATGTCCTTCAGAATATTTTTAGCTTCGTTTCCATTTGTGGTTATAATTTGTGTATGTTGTTAATCACCACACCTTTAATCGGTAAAGTTTTGAAATAGGGATAACAATAAGTGTTCCTATGCATATCTTCAAAATAAAACTTGATTTCTAATCTTTTAAATCATAATAACATATTTACTTTGCAAAAATCGGCGAAACCATAAAAATGTGCTCAGACTTTTGGTCTGAATATTTATACCACAAGGCTGTTGTCAATGTTTGATTTATTATTTTTATTGTACCTATATTTCTTATAGTTTATGTTTTTCTTTGAAAACAAAATAGTGCTTCGATTTATATTGCGCTTAAAACGTGTAAATCTTCTCCGACAGACGGTTCTATAAACACATTTATTGTTTTGTCTGATGAAACAATTTTACAAAATCTTTAATTAAGGTTTTGGTTGAGATAAAAATGTCAGTGCCACGAGTGGAATTCGAACCCAGGACCTTCGGCTTGATAAGCCGCTGTTTTAACCACTTGAGCTTTTGTGAATTCGATCCACTCGGACACCAACTTACCATCTCAACCCCACCTTTTGAATTTTCCCTCCCCTTTGAAAAATGGCAAACAGGAGGTAAGTTGGTGACCGAGTGGATTGAAGTCATAATAGCTCTCAAGTGGTAGAGCAGCAGCAGCAGTGGGTTCGGATCCCGCTCGTAATACTGACCTTTTTATCTCAACCAAAACTTTAATTAAAGATTAATTAATTGAAAATAATTTATTTGGTCGGACCACGAAACGTTATAGATGTTATTTTACAAAGGTTGTAGCTATAAAAATGGATTCCTCCAGACAGAAAATTAATCAATCTCTAAAAATGTTCATTTATTTAGAAAACCCCTTAGGCTCTTGTTATTACCATTTCCCTTATTAATTTTTGTATTAAGTATTAGATCTATCGATCTCTGTTTTACTCACGAAGAATCTGGTTCAGAAAAAACAAATACAATGTTACTGCCAAGGTATTAAGGTCATCATCACGGGAGAACACTCTTCAAGATGTCTACAAATTGACATTTAAGTTTTAATAGATGCTTTCACATTCTTTCGATTTAGGTTGTTAGTTTTTATGTAAATTCATTTTCTTCTGTCAGTACTGCCAAAAAATAGGACACAAACGTTTAGTAATTTTTATTGTAGCTTCGTACTCACTACTATATTTTATTAAATAGGGCTGAACCTTTTTTATCGTGATGTCGCCCTTAAAAGTTGTTAATGACTAGTTTCAGACTATTCTGTAAACATAATTTCATATTGTAGTGTTGTTTGATTTTTAAGCTATCGTAAACCAATTTATGTTGGCATAAAAAACGGATCTCCTCCATTTCTGAAGATTTTTACGTAAATCCCTAGGCTTTTGTTATTGACGTTTGACTTGACAAATTTTAGTGTAGCTTCACCGTTTCTACCAATATTTTTAAAGAAAATAGAGCAGAAATTTGTCTCTAAACTAAACTGCCTTAAAAAGGTGTGGATTATTCTAAAAAACAAAATTATCAGTTTCACTCTGATCAGTGGGCATTTTAACTTTGCTCTTTACCTTTGAACAAGCTTGAAACAGCTGATATAGCCATGAAAACAAATTCTTGCGCGTCTCAAGATTTTTTCATAAAACCCTTTGCTCTTTTTATGAATGTTGACTTAATTACTTTTATTGCATCATTTTCACGATACCTGTCAGTGTTTAAAAACATAGGGTAGTTTTACTCAGCTGTTCAATTTTTAAACAAGTTGATATAAAAGTAAATCCCTCCACTTCTGAAGATTGTTTCAGCCATAGCCTTAATTTCTTGTTGATAGCATTTGACATAGTAGGTTTTATTTTACTTTCATTTTCAAAGTACTGTTCCGCGTAAACAAAATGGTAGAAAAAAGACATTTCATTTGGAAAAACTGCCCTTAAAAGTTTTAACGGACGGTTGTATGCATATTCCTGTTGATTTTTAAACAATCGCACCAAAGTCAATTGGGACATAAGAATGAATCCCCTTCACTAAATTCAGTTCTGATGACTTTTTGTTCTGAGCCTTAGGCTCTTGTAATTAACATCCTAACCAAGGGGATACGAACCCACGACTTTCGGTTTATTTTCTTACTAATTTTTATTGTCCCTTCATTGTTTATAGTATGTTCCAATTCAGATCTTAATGTACAATACAATCATGACAGACATTTATGTTTTACGTTTATTTTTTATTGTATGTTTATTTTTACAGTACTATTTGAATTTTTTTATTAACAGAAAAATAATTTTCATATTGAAACGATTTCCCTTAAAACGAGTGGCGTATATATCTGTTGATGTATTTACAGTGTTGTGAGATTTTTGGATAATCACGTACAAGTTGGCATAGCAGTAATAATAATATATTCTTCCACTTCTGAAGATTGATTTTTCTAAAATCCCTAGGCCTTAAGGCCTTAATGATTAACATAGTTCTTGAAATGTAACTTCATTTTCTCAAAACTTTTTAAATAAAAAATAACGAGAAAAAGCGATTTCAAATTGAAAAATTGCCTTTAAACCATGTGAATCACCAGCGGCAGACTGTACTGTCGGCGTTGGGTCTGTTTTAAAACAGATTTTAATGTGGGAAGCCGAATCAATTATAAGTAACAATTCCCCTTACTTCCTCCTATCTAATTGAAACACATACGGGCGGAAAGGGCTACTAACTCGATCCTACCCTTTGTTCTCCACACTTGTCACCCGCATTTATTGCATTAACTAATTACTGTCTTGATATTTAAATAAACAGTTTATTAATTTAGCCGAACTATAGTGGACGCTAACGAAATATTGTTACAGGGTGACAATGCGCTTTTATTTTAATTGTAGGCGATATGTAAACGACTTAGTAATTCCGGCATACGGGTTTGTTATATTTTATTAGCTGATGCATTCTTTGAAAGCACGTGTTAAGTAAAAATTAAGAATGCTGAATTAGTCTGAATGGTCATTTAGAAACCCTATTATTTGTTAAAGGAATAATTTGGAAAAAATTCAGCATGGCATATGCTTTGGGCGAGGCGTAGTTCCTTTCAATTTTCAATTTGAAGTTCAATTCAATTCTATGAAAAACTTGTAAGAGACAACTTTAATTTAGAAACTGTAAGGAATTGAAAGGAAGGGGTCATTTTATTTAAAATTCCCAACGATAGAATTAATCACATACACCAATACAAGGAAACGTACGAATTCACTTGTTACTCTTTATCAATAGAGATCACGGTGCCATCGGCATTCTGTGCTATCAGGAAGTGTGTCTGAGGAAATTTGTGTTGCCAAGGAATTGGGATGATCTGTAGTTAAGGAGTAGAAATTGACTTTGATCTGAGATCTTCCGCAACATACAATCCACAACAAGATCCTTTCTGATCGGAACCCCTAATTCTTTCTATTCGTCGTGCTGCCACCTTTTCCTCCTTTAAATCTCACCTGTATAATCACCTCCTCTCCCTCCTAGTAGAGACATCATGTTAAAATCTGTTATTTTTGTTTAGTATTCTCTTCTGGCCGTCCTTATTGCTATACATTGTGCCAAGATTTCTATCTTTTTTTTTTCACTTTTAACTTCATTGAGGGAACTTACCATATTTATTTCATGGAAATTATTCTTAGGGAACAGCAGTCCCAGAACAAAATTATTTTCTTCTTTCTTCAACTGTACGTATGTGTATCTTATATGTATCTGTATGCACATACATATATGATATCAAAGAAACTTTATTCACTTATGTTCTCAATGCTTCCTTCGTAGTATTTCCTAGTATTCGTGCCCATAGGATTAAGCCTCACTAGGCCAATTTGTCTGAAAGATGACAAAGGGTAAAACTTAATGAAGTGTCTAAAGGGAACCAAGTCGGTCGGACGGGCGACTCGGATGATTCATCAATTGGGTTACAAACACAAATGGAAATGTTACTCGTTATCCTAGGACCGTCGAATGAAATCCTGTTATATCAATTGGGATGCAAATTACACATATTATTCGATTGAGCGGATAGCACGGGGTGCAATTGACCGGCTCGATCCTCCGAATGGAATACGGTTGAATTGTTTAATTATAGGAAGGTGTTAGCAGATTTGCTCCTTCAATCAGAAACTCATACACTGATAGACTTTGATTTATTTCATTTATTACCATTTGGATTTATTTGTTTATTAATTTATACAAATATTTATTCAATCTCATTAATCAAAATAGATTAGTCTTGATTAAAACGTATTAGTTTCATTTAAATATGTTTTTCTATAATAAACAAAGTAACTTTTCTTTTAAGTAAAGGGTAAAAAGTTTATTAATGGAAAAAAAATTATGTATTTATTATATCTACAGACAAGCCCAAAGAAGGAGCAGTCATAAGCTTACAAAATACAATCAAAATTATAAGCTAAAATAAATAATATAAAATAACAAGATATATGATAAAAGCATGAGACTAAAACGTTAAGAAATCAACTGTAGTACAATAGATTCTCGAGGATTAGGGTTATGATCATATGTCTAGAAATATATGAAGTCTGAGAAAAAAATCATGATCTGCACAAACGGAGTTTCCCAGTGTGACAAGACGTTTATCTTTTCAACCTTAACCTTTTCAAACTTTCAGAAGTGAAAAATCAATTAGCTGCTAATATGGAAAAAATATTATACACAGTTTTTATATTGGGTGTTTTTTCAAATGCATTTGGGCCATTCAACCATGATCATTTAATAACCAAGCTTAATTGGTAATTAATTAACTAATGTCTGTGTAGTTGTTCACAATTTGTCAATTTCTACTTCAAACGATATGACATTGGCCTGATTAATTCTGAAATTTCACAGGGGTGCATCTTAGGTACTCTTGCATTATCATGTATATATGATATATCTTACGCTTTACTTTCCTTTCGTGGGACAGTATTGTTGGTGGGGCTCTTCCTTGACGTGATGCAAGCTTTTGACCGAGTTTGGCATCCAACTTGTTGTTCTTCTCTCTACTTTCACCTTAACCTTCGAAGTTACTTCACCGAACGGTACTACCGAGTCATTGAAGGTCGCCGTCTTCCCCAACCCTTGCTGGCGTTCTCGTGCTGTACCAAGCTTACACAGTCGGTCTCTTACCCTAACCGTTGCAAACGATACAAACGATCTATTCAAGTAACTTTGATCCAGTCATTTCCATACAAAACCTTCACGAACACCACACACTACTGAACTCATTCTCTAACAAAGACAAAAATTTAACCCAGAAAAATCCAATCCTCACATAATCTCAAAACATTGATTTTATAAATTCTGGAGTTTCTAAGGGGTACATCTTAAGTTCTCTTTTATATTCCATACACATCAATAATATCTCCTCCGTGTACAGGAGAGTACTTTTTCTTTCCATTCTATCTATCTTTTTAGATAATTGTCAGTAATATGCTTATTGTCGGCCTGTTGGTCTGACACCTTTTTAACATTCAGGGGCGTGTAATGTCTCGTGAAACTGGTCCGATGTTCCTCTACAAAGAAGTTTGAATCTCTCTGAAAAGACCTCGATTACCTCCCTGGCCAAGCCTTGAAAGAATCTCCGAAGAGGAGATCTCAGAATTGAGAACTTCCCATAACTAACTTAAACATAACTTTCTGACAAATATTTGAGTCCAATAAAAAGAAGGCTATCAACATAGGCAGGTTCGCTAAATCTAAGAGACAAGCTAGTAGTCCTACGCGAGAGAGATTCAACCAGATCAATCACAATCTTAAGAAATGGATCCCAGACAGAATACATACAGCATTGTCAATAAAGTACTCAAGAGGAATTCGTAACTGTGATTAATATAATATTTTAATAGAAAAAGGGGTTACCGAAGTCTGAAGTAAAACGCGTGGCAAAACCGAGATTCTTTAAAGCCCTACTTCTAATTTTGGAAATACCAGCATGAAAGTAAAATAATAACATTTACTATTAAAAACGATACCTAAGTCATTGATTTCATATTCTTCATCTAGAGGAGACTACTAATGTCATTGGTCATTCATTGTGATACGACCAAAAAGTAAAATCCTTTTAGAACTCTGGGTAAAATAACAGTGGCCGGGCTGATCCCACGATTTGGAAAAATGGGGCGGGTTTGACAGCTGAAACCAATACGTAATTGTGTCTATCTAATCCACAAAATTGGAAAGTCTGGCCTGATGAATTAAACCGATCAAGTTATTACTTTCCCTGTTCACCTACAGAGCCTAATTGGGTTACGCGCACGCACTGCAGCCGGGGAGTGATGGCCCCAGCCCTGATGAAACCTTTTGACGGTCAAATCCAAAACGAGATGGTCCTTTTTATGAACGATTAAAACAAAATTGGTAATTCAATAATCCCGTTGAGAGAATTAATCGAATTAAAAAGAGGGCTGTTTTTGGCTCAGCATTTGCGTTACAAGCTTTATTGTTATTTACTCATAAAATCAGATCGAAAAATATTGATGGCGCCATGAATTCAATTAATTTTAATTCTAATCACACTACATCAAGTTTAATGTTAAGTTAGTTTAATTAGTGCTTTAATTTAGTTTAGTTTTTAAATCCTGTATATAGAAGAAATACAAATGAATCAAAAGGAAGAAGCCTGGCATAGTCCTGTAGACACACAGGGTTCTCCGAAGGCTTGTATAAAAATATACCCATAAATTATCGAAAAACCGACGCTCTTTGGAACCGGTACAACCGGCAGGTTGGGATTGACATCAAAGGCCGGGAGCAACCGTCAAATATTGACTCGCGGGGCCGGAGTCAGAAATGTGATTAGGCAAAACCAACACTCGGCGCACCCAAGTCAACAGACTTAACCGTATCAAACCAATTTCAGTCATGTTGAAACAAACCATCAAACCGATGGAGATGTGATATAGCAATTTTCGGCGGAAAACAACTTCGTTAAACTCATTGATACTAATCAATAGCGGCTGGGGGCTGAGAGGGTCTGAAATCAAACGCGTTTTTACCCCGTTCAGCACAATGGTGCTTATTACCTCTTCTTTTTTTATTAATATGAAGATAACATTTTTGTAAATTTGGTTTTAATATAAAATCGTTTCCCTTAGATGAAATAGAAAAGAAACCTGTTATTTGAGACATAGTTTAATTTAATTATTATGAAGTTTTTGCCATTAAAATGTACACTTCCAATGCTGAAGAGTATGAAAAACGATTTTTCCAAAATTTCTGAGCAAAAACTTCTAAATTTAATAAATACAGTAACCGACTTATTACTTCATCAATGAGAAGTGTGGTACGTGGTTTACCAGTTATGTGATGATTAGTGACCGTTAATCGGTAATTATTTAGAAATCGAATAGAAATAGTTATTTACTTACTTTTTTCTTTATCGATTTCGTCTTAGTAAAGTGCAATTTCTTGTGATCATCTTACCTTATATAAATCTCTTACTCAATCGCTCTCTCTCTCTCTCTCTCTCTCTCTCTCTCTCTCTCGCTCGCT
>CM077103.1:19273926-19290910 GCA_039619505.1 Cimex hemipterus | reverse complement strand
TAATCGAATTAAAGTTACCGATCCATACATAACGAATATCGGTAATTCTCAAGGGCTTTCAAACCAGTAAAGTATATGTCGACTTAACAAGTTGCCGACAGGTGTTGTATGGGCAGATGCCCCGTAAGCCACTTAGCTCCCCCTAAGCTTGTTAGCGCTGACGGGAAGGCGGTGATTATGATTTCATGTAGGCCCCGACCGCCACCTCGTGTCCCCCAGCCCAGTCATCCCCTGGATGTAAGCCACAGGCATTTCTCAGGATTTCGAACCAACTCGAAAATCCCCTGGGTTTATTATATCCGAGATGTCATTTTCTTAATAGGGCAGGATCAAGGCTTATTTTCACCACCCTTATTCCACTGTCTTTTCTACCCTGCCAACGAATTACGAACGGTGCGCAATATGGACAGCCCCTGCTTATTCAATTTTGCTCTGCATTTTGAAACAAATTTTGACAATATTTTACTTTTTATTACACTTTTTAAGTAAATGAGTAATAAATTAAGCGCAATAAGTTACACAGATAAACGAGGTAATACAAAAAAAGAAGACATTCAGCGCTAGCACTCTAACATTACATTTAATATCACAAATAGAAATATCAGATCTTTTTTTTAAAAAAAATGCAATACAACAAAAATAAAAATCATTGGCCACACATTCAATCTCTTATTTAAATTAATTAAGGTATTTTTAATCGAGATAAAAACGTCAATGGCCCGAGCGGAATTTGAACCCACGATCTTCGTCTTGATGCGCCACTACTCTACCCCATGAGCTATCGTGACCTCACCAAATTAAGCATATCTGAGAGTGTTTTATGTATATAATAACAAATAATCTGGGTAAACTAAATACTAAAACAACACGGATAGATAAAATGGATTATTAATTCACTCCATTATATTTAGAGGTCTGATTGACCATATTACTTCTTTCAATTAATTAATCATTTTAAGTAAGGTTTAGGTTGGAATGAAATTTCGGATTCGCGGGATTCGAACCCACGGTTTTAGCTCAAGAGGAGCGGCATATTGAGCCAAAGGAAAATAACACCTGCTAATCGCCTTGTGGGCGAAGCTGGGTGCCTAACCGTTTAGAAACTTTGGAGATAGACTTGAGCAAGGCTGAGGAAAAAGGAATTCGGGGACGGGAAGAATTGGGAAAATTGGGAATGGCGTTTATACAGTTTCTGACAATTTGGTTTGTTTTGCCTTGATATTCCTCCAGTGGTACTGATGAATAATTAATTTATATAAGGTTTTGGTTGAGATGAAAAAACGTTGGGTTCGAATCCCGCCCGTGACATTAAATTTTTTCAATTCAGCCAAACCTTACATAGAAAGATTAATGATTAAATCAGTACCACCGACCACTGTAACGCACTAACAATAAAAAATGAAGCCTACAACAAGAGCACGTTAACGAAGGAGATAAAAAGATAGAGCAATAAAAGTAAAAAAACAATTAATCTATTTAATAAATAATGGCATAAAACACGCAGCAACTACAACAAAAACATTTGGAAATGCCTGAAACATAAATATACCTCTAAAAAAAACTGATGTTGCAGCCCTCGTTTTCCCAAATAACTGAAGAAAGTTAAAACAAGTTAAATATTTAAAAATATAGTGAAATAATAATATTAAAGGCATGAAATGATAAACGGAGAAAATGGCTCTTTTATTGTACTTAGTAGGTGATAATTGAGGGTGAGAACTGTTAAGCGTGTACGTGTAATGACTGAAGGCCAATGGTTGAACATGGAGCACCCTATTGACCCGACCCTCAGCTGTATTAGTTGTATAATATGCAAAAATGTTAATGGGGTGGATATCAAGTATTCCATCACCCTAACTGAGTGAACGGTATGTAAATAGAAAATAATGAATTTAAGAGTGAGCGGGTTTGAATTTAGAAAGTGATTGCGCTGAGGACTGAAGTGGGCTAGCTGTTGATAGTCCCTGGAGTACAACCCCGTTCCACCAATACCACCAGATTCTAGCGACCTACTGGTAATTTATTATCATAGAGTATAGGTTCTGCTCTGCCCGCGTATGTATTGTACATAAGTGTGAAGGGTTCAGTTTATATAAATCCAGTAATCAGGAAGAAAATGGGAAAAATAACACCTGCCAATCGCCTTGCTCGGCTTGTCTTGTAGGGGAAGCCGCACTGGATCTTTGCTATCGAAATCAAAATCAACTCGTTGTGGTCCATTCAGCTTAGAAAGCATATTTGTACTACTTGCAACATCATGGATTATAAATTGTGTCATAAGTGCTGGGAATCGATGTCAGTTTTCTGTTCGTATATTCTTCGGTAACTTGGGTGGAAATCGGCAGTTCCTTGATATTGATGTAAAGTGGAGGAAAACTGTTTTTCAGTTAATTTCAATTGTCAGTAAATGGACTTTACGGGTCTAGTCTTTGCTCAAGGTGTTGATGGTTGTTGTTGTAGGTTGTATAGGGTTAGAAAACAAAATGGATCGATTAAATGATAGATCGTGGCAAATTCGGATTTGAAAGTAAATTTGATCAACAATGTATTTTTTTGTATTCATGGATGTGATTATTCGGAGATCAAGAGATGCGGTCTGGTGTTACGTAGGGCTTTAGAAAAACATTTTCTCTATCGTGCCAACGTTCCGATCTTTATTGAGATCATCTTCAGGGCTGAAAGTGCTCTCTCAACACGACACACAATGATAAAATAATCCGAATAATTATATGACCAAAATTATTTCAAAATGCCCACGTTTTTTCTTAAGAGAGAAAGTATCGGAGTAATATTTATATTTGGCAAAGTTTGTTTATTTTAACTAGATTACTGCTCAAAGAGAAAGGATATGTCGCAAAACGAAAAAATCGCCTCCCTTTGCTCTTCAGAAATGATATTTTACATGTGAAAGAGGGTAAAAAAAAGAGAATACTTGTTATGCACTAAGTACTTAATTCGGACGGATTAAGCCTGGCAAAAAAAGGGAAACTTTTAATTCGTTTTGCCCTGACTAAAAGCTTACTTTCCGCTACTTTTTAATTAGTGATTACACTTTTAAATGGAGTTATCCAAGGCGAGGGGGGAAATGTAAGGTTTAAAGGACGGAGGCGGACGTTAGGTTAATCCCTGTAAAACATAAAATGAGTAAAGTGTATTAGGAGCTAATGGGAGGGTCTTTGGTTCTAAGCTAATTCGATCGTGGTAATAGGGAACAAAGATGGCGTTCAGGATCAACTCCAATTTTCCTCAACACCATAAAAGCCCTTCTTCACCCCATGCTCTTATTTCTGTCCCTGTTTAATCACTGGAATTTTTCCAGGGGGATTAGCATAAGGGAGATAAGCCTTGTGATTGAAGGGAAGGTATATGCACTTTTCTTTTAACCATAAGCGACCACTTACCCTAACGTTTAATGCGTAAGATTTTTTAACTTTACGATTATTTCATAAAACCCTTTTTTTACCCTATAAATTCCAGGGGAAATATGAGACGTATTTTGAGAAAAACAAGAAGCAACTGGAAGCTTAGACGAAACTCTCGAAGCATATGCTTTTAGCTTATGTCCGCCTATCTTGGATTTACCTTAGTCGACATTAAGATGATTTAGAACGAATGTTTCTATAACTTTTATCTCCGGGTGCCGGAACACTACCAATTATCAATATACACAAGATACAACCCTGATCCATCTAATTATGTTTCTTATCATAAAATCTCTCATCTTTTGAATTTTATTGCTTTTATCCTTCCGTACTATCTGACTATAAAGGCTGAGTTAAACTATGTTTTAATATACAAGGTTGAACAAATCCCTGGTCAGTCGAAAATGTTTTAAAACGTAAAAATTATAATAAGGAAAAACCTTTATGAAAATTGTATCTCGGTTTCTAATTAATTATGTTCATTGAAGAACCAGGAACTAACATGATATTCCACCGTTCGCTAACTTGTTTATAACTTTAATCAATGATTTGGTGGAAACGGTACGCAAAAAAATTAGACTCCTGAGAAACGGATGCTTTCAGAGTGCAAATAGAATTAAAAGTTGCCTGGGATTTTGTTTGCCCGGCCAATGATGCTCCCTGCCGCTCTGATTACATTAGTTGATTAAGGTTTGGGCAAATGTTTGTTTAAGTAGCCTCAGCCAGTCTTTTCTACCCGTTGGCCGTTTTACCAAAGCATTTGCTTCCAACGGAAACTCACCCTTAGCACAAAACTGTGTGGTTTCGCGATTTACCCGTTTAATCCCCTTGCCCTTATAAACCCTGTTACAGGCTAACTAATTTCATAATTAGTTACTCACCGTTGTAATTAATGGTTACAATGGTCTTAACAGGTCGAAATGAAAATGTCTGCTTTGGCTGATTATTATTTTTAGTAAAGAGTGGGAGCAAATATAGGTCGGATTGGCCCTAGCACAGTAACCAAAGTAAAAATAATCATATTGCCTTGTAAATGACAAAGTAGCAAAGACGAGGAGATACCGAGGCGATACAATCTTACTTCAGGAACTCGAAGTGTGACGACTTATCGCATGACAAACTAGCATTAAGTCCTCAACATGATGCCCCGATGATGCGGCTCCACCGGTTGGATGTAACCCTGGGTGTCGGTAATGCTGTTGTACAGTACGATGCTTTATCGCCGCAACTATGTACTTCAGGGCTCGACTGTGATACTTCATGCCATCTGTCCATAACATCGTCTAGCTCGCAGTTTGCCACCTCTTTCCAAGCTGCAAATAACTGAAGTCATCACGTGTACACATTTTCTTCAACACTGCTGCCTTTACCTGTTCAAGATGATGTAGCATATTCTGTCTGCTAACTGCTGCAATTGTAAGAGTGGTGGGTGCAAAATTTTACAGCATGTGTAACATTCATTGATTCAGGTAATCACCTTAATTTCAGATTGTTTAAATAAATATTGATGACCTTTACAGTTCGAAAATAGAAACGACGTCACTGAAATATAAAAAATAAAAAAGTCCGAATATTAAGTCGCTAGTAGGACCTATATTAAGGCAAGTATTGCCTTGTTTCTCTAGTACTAATATTTGGTAACAAGGCACAATACTATTTATTAACGTGATAATAGTAATATTTATTAATTGTGAAGTATCACAGTAAGGAAGGCGAATTGAAAGAATGAATCGTTAAAAGCAGCCAGCTTACTGGTATGTGATTGATTTTAGAGAGTTAATTTGGTCAAAACTGATGACCTTTCAGGGCCCAGGACCGCGGATCTCCTCATTGAAGATGACTTGAAGCCGAATGTACAATTTAAATAAGCAGCGATAAAATACGATCCAAGAAAAAACTATCAGTATATTAAACTACCCGACAACAACTATATTTTGTGTATATTTGAAGAGTTTAGGGTTGTTTCAGTGTAATTATTTTTTGAAAGTGAAATTCCAGTCAAATAGAAGGGCTTACCGTCTAACTATCCGTTTGGATTCTTTGTATATAGTTTGATCTATATTCAGACGGATTGCCATGGTGAAAATTTTAGGAAAGTTTGTTATTATAGATTGTAAAAGTTTCCCCTGAGTGGAAGAAGTACAAGGTAAAGAGAAAACTCATTAACCATTGGCTAAACCAATAAGGGGTTCCCCTTTGATTGGTCGGTCCCTCGCCAATCTGATTAGTAGCTGAATAACCCAAGGAGGGGTGCGGTCCAATCGAATCATCCCTTTCATTCCACACCATCAGTGCACTGATCAGCTCCTGATGAAATAACTAGTGTTGCTTTGGGCGAGGATAATCCGACTGTCATTGAGTTTTCTGCCGGGGATCGACAGACGGAACGGGAACGGATAGAGCACTGGTCATAGGGTGGCGGGGAGGGGAGCAAATGACCTGTTCTACAAACCCTTGGCAAATGAGCCGTTTGATGAGCGGGCTTGATCCATGCACCCCCATTTCCATTTTCCGAAATTCGTAATGCAAATACCGACACCCTCTCTAATAGGGCCGTTGTAACGTGCACTTTTCACAAGGGTAACGCGTTTTTGGGCCGGGAACCGTGTTAAAAAATTACACTTTTTTTTTACTACAAAAACCCGTTCGTGGCTTGAAACACTGGCTTTTTAAGGCATGGATGATACAGCAATCTTTATTATATATGTTAAATTAGATAGTAAAATGAATCACTGCAGGCATAAACACACAAACCAATACCACTCTTGTAGAACTTCTCTCGGTCTCTTTCTCTATATATTTTTCTCTCCCTTACCGTTTCTATCTTTCTCTCACTTTCTCTCTCTCTCTCTCTCTCTCTCTCTCTCTCTCTCTCTCTCTTTCTCCTTTCTCCTTTCTTTTGTTCTTCTTAACTCTCCCCCTTATTCCCAAAATATTTACCTCTTTGTTTAATGCTTGTTCTCAGTTCGTTGTCTGCTTGTAAGCCAGCGTACGAAAACAAAATACACATCGAGAATAGGCGAAGTCTACAAAACTAGAAGAATTTTGGGGAAATTTGTTTTTTCCCTACCTCCAATAATCCAAGATTGGCCGATATGCAGGGTTTCTTTTTTAGATGACCCGGCTGAATTTCTTTTGAACCAGAGACGGTGCGTGTTTGGCAAACATAATAATAATAATAATAAAGGAAGTAAATGGTTTCTCTAGTGGAAGCAAATAATTGAAATTACCAACGCAACGAAATACCTTTTTTCAAAGTTTTTCCCATAACTTGGCCAATTTAAAAATCGATTGTACCATTGCGTCAAAAATCCTTTAATATGATATGTCAGGAAGTATAGGGGAGTATTTGACATTTTGAAGTTGAACTGGTACTTGACGTACCCTGTGTCATTTTTCTCCAAAAAAGGTAAAAACAAAACTAGTCTAAAAAACACGTATATTTTGTTTTATCATAGCGTCATTGGTTCATGTTCTCTTCATCCCCGCCATGAAAATAGGACAATCCGTATATGAAAATTTCCTTTTTACACAAATTAGGAAAATGCAGGAATCAGTGGATTTGTAAGATCGAGACAGAAACAAAAAAAATTATTAGGCGTTATTTACAAATCTGACAAAAATATTGCCTTGGAGTTGGCGTCTTCTCTTGTTGGTTTTTTATTAAGATTTTCCTGACATTCGCCAATCCTTGAGATGAACTTATGTCGAAAGTCGTGTTGGATATTGCATGACAGGGGTGTTGACTCGACGCCCCTCAGTTTGGTGTTGTATTGCTAACTCAATGATCTCTGTCTGCTCCCCTCACGGAGAACCCTCTTTCTGCGAGTCGATCCAGCCCGTGTGACATCAGTTATCATTGTTCATTCCGAGGACCCTCCCCTAATCACCACGAAGCTGGTAGTTATTCAATGAAGGGGAAGAAGGAATGAGGGTAATTATCCGTTATACGAATATGGGCACTACTCGACACTTGATCCCGTTGCAATTATTGCCCAACACCTCTTCCCATGATCAAACGCCTTCTTGCCCATATTATTACATTCAGAAAAGCCTCGATACGATTACAAACTAATGTGATATGGGAGAAACGGTGAACTAATAAGGGATACGTAGTTCGAAAAACCTCGGAATTGAAATTGCAATTAATTGACAGCTGCTTGTTTTCTATTTAGATCCACAAATAATATTCAGCAGATATTAACTTATGCCTGATTGCCGCACATTTATATTTTTTGTATTTCTCAGAAGGTTAGTAACCTACCTAGTAGCAGGCTAGTAGGTAGTAGTCATAAGTAGGTTCATAAGGTTCCCAAGTCCATCTGATAAATATTAGATCTGTAAAACATATCAGGGGGGCTTCCTGAGTAAGTATAACTCCGGTGCTCTAGGAGACGTGGACTTTTCCATGGATATTTCGATGTAAAAGTTGTTATCCACGACTCCGTAGAGACCACCGTACGAAAAGTTATTGCATACATTGAATTTATATAAGAACGGATCACCCTGCTTTCCGTCTGTTGCTGATGCGGTCGGGTCGGCTCCGCTCGGTCCTTTCGGTAGGTAGGAGTTTCGACTACCTAACGATAACTGTGGGCAATACTGAAATAGTAAGTTTTTTTAAAATGAGCAAAGTGTATTGCAACTGATACATACATAGTGTTCTTTCATTCTGTATATTTTAGTAGACCAAAAAATTTATAAAATTGTTAAACTGAGGTTTGGTTCTTCTATGAAGTTAATCATGGACCGCCTACCCATAGTTGGTTCTGTCAAGGATTGGCGGATACCAGGTGAGAAAGATATTGAGAGAGAGGGAGTGAATGAGAGCTAATTCAAATAGATTTGTAATTAACGCCATTAAAAATGTGCAATAGATAAAACAGGCATCGCAATGAATAATGTCCTTTTTATTAGTGTTGTATTCGTGGATTTTTGTTGTATTTTCTAAGTGTTAAAAAATTTACTTATCTATCTTTTTCATGGACTTAAGTATCAAGTCGTTTTCTATAGATAGTGGCCAATTTTGTCATAGGGGATAGGGATAGGAATAAGAGAGGCGGCCTCAAGGCCTACTGCACCTCGACAGAAATAGATCTGCTTTCCTCCTCTGTTAATTATAAGTCACTGGACAGCGTCAGGCTCTTAACCAGCTTCCACAGCTTTATCAGCGATTCCTTGATGTAGGATCTTGTTTGTGGTTTTTCTTGTCCTAGTCGCAAGAACCTGCACCTACATAGACCTTCGCAGAAACATAAAATGTGTTCTGCAGTCTTCCCCTCTTCCTGGCGGCATCACTCCTATCCGGTGCATGGGCTATCTTACGTGGCAGAATGAATGAGAAAAAAAGAAATAGAGGGAGAGAGAGAGAGAGAGAGAGAGAGAGAGAGAGAAACAACCAGACAGATGGAAAGCGAAAGAGATAGAGATAAGGATAACCTAATGATCTGACACTACCAACTACACATACAAAATTGTTAAGCAACCTTGAAAATTTGGATTTTTTACACTTAAAATCGTACTTAAAAACGTGAAATAGAAAAATAAAAACATGTACAGTTCGATTATATCTTCTTGCCTTCGGATCCCTTTTTTCACGGACAACTGAGCGTGGATTTCTTTTACTGTAGGTTCAAAAGTCATCTGAAAAGAGCTTTTCCTAGATGGTTCAATTCTATATACATGCATTGAAATATGAAAATGAAATAGGACATTGGATATTTATGACCTAGGATATACACAACGTATAAATTTCTAATTGTACTACTTGTTTATATGCGCACAGAAAAAAAAGAGATAAAATTTATTGAGGCGTTCAAATAAAAATACGTACAATTCAGATATTTTTTCATGTCTGAGTTATGTAAACACCATAATAGTGAATAGCGCATAAAACAATCGCGCCAACCCGGGTCGATAAAATAGGTCGTGCTTAAGGTAGATAAGGACTTAAGACTTAATCAAGTGGAGACGCTGATACCGGGATCCAATAAGAGAGGGCTTAATCCGAGGACGTAATAATTACTGACTAGCACTAACATAGACTCGAGTTAGCGTCAAACAACTGATATTTTATTCAACAGCCGAGGAGGGATCTTCTTGTCTCCCAGATGGGGACCTGATACAAAATTAAAGGGACGACCCAGTAATGAAATAAGTGAAAACAACTTTACACGTCCTCTGGTAGCCTCGCTTTTAGGGCCGGCTCCTATTGAATTTTCGAGGCGGCTTTTAACCTCGTGATTCCTGAAAGGTTTCAACGGGAATTATTTCACCTGGAATGTAAACCGTGGCTTGATCAATTTTTGAACGGTGCCTGTTCGGCTTGTGTTCATCGATTGGCATCATCACGCAAACTTCTTCAAAATGACAAAGTCTCTTCGGCAATTGAAAGCTGTTTTTTATGTATTGTTACTGTTTGATACATTGTATATTTATTTGAGTGGACTGTATAAAATGTTATTGGATTATATAAATGACAATCTTTAATTTATTTAATTTAAATTAACTGATTATTTACATAGACTGAATGAATGAAGAATGTATGAAGAGTAATGAATGAATATGAAAATGTTAATATAGAACAATTACACAAACGAAAAATGACACCGGTTCACAGACATGCTTTTGACTTGAAGGCTGGACCAATACTACCCCCTTGCATTCATCCCCCAATTTTCCTCCTCTCGAAAAAGGGCTGCCAACGTCTCCAACAGTTACGATACTCTAAATCTAAAGACATACAGCCAATCTGAAATTTGTTCCTTCGACGAATTTTTAAGGAAGACATCCGGTTAATCAGGCCTTAAAAAACTGTTGTCAATATTTACAACTTTTATTGGGTTAGTGCAAAAATAATGCAGATGAAAAGGCAGACGAAACTATTTTTAAGTTTTATCAAATAAATAAATTGTATTCGAAATATTTTCCAACACAATTTATATATTTTTTTCAAAGTGTAATGTGTAGGCGAGAAGTCGGGTATGCGGTGCATTAAGATGCCTAGGTTTAAGTTTCGCTGGGTTGGCGTTGCGGAATGTGGCCAGGCGTTATTGTGAAGAAGAACTAGCTCTTTATGGTTAGCCAATGCTGGATAAAGCCGTTACAGGTTCCCGAGCATTTTGTCAATTTCCTGGGCTCTTCTGCTCTGCTGGTACGTTTTTCACCATAAGTGATCAACCCCAGCAGTGCACCATCAAACACTTTCCATAAACTTTTTGCATGCAGATTTAGTTTCGGGAAGTGTTTTGGAGCTTCATGCTTGCTCAACCGCTAACCTGTACGGCTCTTGTCATCTTACAGAATCCATTTCTCATTGCACGTGATGATTCGATCGATATTTGGTGGCGAAACAGACGAGTTGCAAATTTTAAAGCATCGATTTTTTTAGGGCTTCAGCCCGTGCGGTACCCACTTTGCGAGCTCTTTACCAGTTTGCTCCATTGTCCGAACAACGGTTGAATGGTCAACCATAAACTCTTCCGCAATTTCCCGCGTTGTCTTACGGGGATTTTCTTCAATCAGCGTTTTCACTTGGTTGTCGTCCACAAACGCGTAGTTTCTGTAGCACTTCTCCCAGTTTAAATTCGTACAAATAACTTTGCCGAAAATCTATTTTGGTTATATTTAATTTTGCAGGTCCTCACTCTTATAAAATTCAATATAAATATAAACGTTATGTATAAAATCTAATAGTTAAAATCAGTCGTTATAATCCATAAATTAGATTTGAGGATTTAGCTCCGTTAGATGACAAGCACCAGCGAAAATAAAAGAAATTTTCGAGATCTGCATTAAATATTTTGCTAATCGGGATGAATGTTACAGAAAAACATTTTCTTTGTCGTCCCAACGTTTCGATCTTTATTGAGATCATCTTGAGTTGGTACTCTCAGCACGAAAACAAACACTTTCAGCCCTGAAGATGATCTCAATAAAGATCGAAATGTTGGCACAATAAAGAAAATGTTTTCTGAACCCTACATCACACCAGACCGCATCTCACAGTTCGTAATAATCATCTACTAAGGGCCCTAGCCAACACACATTAAATATATTATGAAATCCAACCAAATATTTTCTCCATTTTTTATTTTATTATAAGTAGAAATAGTTTACTGTTTCACATAACACCAATTTAGGTAATCTAATCACGCTAGTGTTTATCACTATTTGTCTATTATTTTTGTTATACCTTCGACATTAAGAAAAAAAATATTTTAGATTCAGGTGCAGATCTGGTACAAATATACATTTACAATAATGAAAAATGATTTAAAGTATATTGGAACCATACACCTGAGTTGAGATAAAGGGCGGTGCTTCATACACAAAAACCTGATGATAATGATGATGGTGATGGTATTCCTCCAAAGATAGTCCGAAGACCAATACTTTCAAATTGGCTTTTCCCTGATTTTGAATATTGAAGGGCGACATGTATTAAATCGGAAGTAATAGTACAATACGAACGATTTAACTTCACTTTTTTTGTGGAAATCTAATTAATTTGAGTATGCGTTGGTTTCCTTTTCATAGAACGAAACTAATATTAAAAACATGTATTGTGTTAAAACTCGTTACAATTTTTTTCTTTTACCTAATTCTTTTGTTGTGCTGAATTTAATTGTGCCGGACCGCTTGTGGTGCTAATAAATAATACTAAAAACTGATCAATTTTGGCGATACAAATCCCACAAGTTTAAAATTTTTTAAATGTTACTTAAGCTGTAAACGAAATAATAGAAAAAAGGTACTTTATAAATTTAAAAAATTATAGTATTTATTAGGTAGGGGAATTAAGTTCATATTAACTAATCGACTTTTCCAGTAGAATGAATCACCACATCAAACATTCAGAATATTCAAATGTACGTTGTAAATTCTAACTGTCGTTTTATCGGCTATATAATAACTTCGTAGTGTTCATCTGTGAAAAGGATTCGCCTCGGTAATAACCGAAACTAATTTCAGAATAACCGTGACCTATGGAGTTATTTAAGCTCGTTTAGTGGTTACAGATCAGTTGTCATCAAAATTGTACAAAACCAAAAGTGAGTTTTAAAATATCATTTTGACTTGGAATTGGATTTGTCCTTTTTACAAGTTTTATACTTGCATTTTAGCAGCTTAAATACATAAGAGTGATAGACAAATGATTTATGATTTTTTTCAATTAAATTGAACAATTAAAAATAATCGAATAAGTTCTACTCTATAGTTGACATTTTGATAAAGAATCGGAATCAGCGTCGGCTTTGGTAAGGCAAAAGGGATAATAAATTGCAGGATTAATTCTGGCATTTCTTTTGGAAAGTTGGAAGGTGTTTTCCCCACCTTTTATATCTTGCCTTCCTCCCTTCCTCCAACACTAAATTCCATTTACCAGATAATTCCAGCGTTAGCCTCCTCCAATAAACTACTTTTCCCTTTTCCAGGTAATGCCTCTCCCCCCCTTTTCCCTAGGAATTCTCCTCCGACATAAATTTCCTCTCCGAGGCCTGGGGATCCTCTCGCTGTTGTTACTCGCGTTTTTTTATTGGTGGATTTCATTCGGAGCGGCGGGAATTTCATTTTGGAGAGAAAATGGGAAAGCGCTCCCTGTATCCGGTTAGTGAAAGCAGGTTATGGATATTTCCCCCATTTCCTCGGATCCTCCATCTCAATTCCTTTCGACTAAAACTTATAAAGGAATCTTCGGCCGTATTCCCTTTTGAAACAGAAACATCGTTTTAACGTCACGCTTATTCAAACGTGCGCTCCGTTCAAAAACGAATTTCTCTACTCTCGATTTATACTTCATCACAATTTTCCTCAATTACTACAACTGGAAGCTGTTTTAACAACGATTGCTTTTCTCCAGAGAGGAATTTATTACGTTACAAATTTCTGTCGATCGCTACACAATTCACACAATATTCTTTCTGTACCACTGCATAACCCTTAAAAAAGTGAATAAAGATACTGAGTTATAAAAAAAAATCTTGTTATTTCAGTAAAATTTTGAATCAAATATTTGATAGAAGTTTATAGAATATAACACAGATCGCTATCCAAATATCCCCATGGCCATAAATATCTTTAATTCTATATAGGATAATTGATATTTTATTTGTGTCATCTATATGATATATATTATTTATTGGAATGAATGAATTTATTAGCGTGAATGGAAAGGTTTATCCCTCAAATACTCTGAGAAATATCTAGTACTCTGGGGTAGTGTGGATAGATGTGTGGTGTAATTTATTAGCGTGAAAGGTAGTTTATCCCTAATTACCCCGAGGGATATCGAGTACTCGTGGTTAGTGTGAACGTAGCCTAGAGTACGAATGGAATTTATTATCGCGAATGGTTGGGTTTATCCCCAATTACCCCGTGGAATATCGAAACCTCTGCGGTAATGTGAATACTAATAAACAGGCTATCATGTTGTAATCTTGTTTCGGTGTATTTGTGTTTGTTATTTGTCTTATTAATTAACGAAGCTTTGATGTACAAAATTCGCTAGCTACAGGGCAAATAAAATAAAAAGTTACTTCCCGTTGTGCCATTAAAAAAACCAAAAGTGATGACCCTATAGACATATCATTTCTATTAATTCCAAGACATCATACCGGTCCACTCTTGGTTTTGAACAGTACACCAAATATATGTTAAAATTTATCAAAGTCTAGAATATCTATAAATGAAAAAAAAATCCTCCACGCATATTTAAGTTTAATCCTCCTCTTTTCAAAATGACCTTCAGTTGGGGTTTCTTTATCCTAATCCTCAAGTCTTGGCGGATAGATACTTTGGGGCATGGGTCGGATCTGCTTCTTTCTACAAGGTGAGACGCAGGCGTCTCTCGGATATATCACCCTCCTCCGCTACTGTACTCTCCAAACTGTTGATATCCTATCCCATCACGGCACCATTACCCTAATAGAAGCTGATGACACTTTTTGACACTGACTCGGACTGTTGAGGAAAAGCGACTAGTCTATAAACCAAATGCAAGACTCAAAAGGAGGTAACCGAACCGACCGATGATTTAAAAGACTGTGGGCCAACAGATCTAAACTCTACTCTGCCAAAAAGGTCGTATACAAGTTGTTACTGAAACCACTATGGGGTTCAACTAAGCTTGCCTGCAGAATCCTTAGAGAAAAAGAATTCTTAGATCTTACACCACGAATCCTTAAATCTATTATTAACATCGTTCCAAAATCCAGCAACAAAACATTCCACACTAGCGTCCCATCCTCACTTACAAATACTCTCCTCCTGTACATTCCACAATAATCCTCATTGACGTCTACAGAGACAGTGACCTACTCTCAGAGAGTGAGATTTTAATTAATCGATGCTTTAGTACTTAATAGCTTCTCCAGTTGATTTAATATCATGTTCTTTAAGTAAACCATGTAACTTAATGCATTCACGCAATTGCTAGATGCTATTAATTTAAAATAATAAAAGATTTTTCGTAGTGAAGGAAGAATAACCTGTTAAGTACGAAGACTTTTGGCTTGATAATGACATTTTTCTTATAAGTCGAGAGGTAAAAAAGTAGAAAACCTCGAATTTTCGAGAAAAAATGAAAATAATCCTATCGCTAGGATGGGAATTTGGTTTCTCAGGATCAGGGAATATAATAATCATTAACATACATTCAATGTTCAGGAAAATATGTCAATACACGATTTGTATATTTGTTTAGCTAGGTTTTTTCTTAGTTAAGGGAGATCAACTGTTTGTGGACTTTTGGTTTGGGAACCATATTTTTACCTTGAGTCGGTAAGAAAGAAGTAGTAGAGGTTCTTCGGGTTCCAAAATGAATAAAAATAATGGAATAACAGATTGTGGTTTTGCTGGATCATAAGGATAACAATCCTTGTATGCATCAAATATTCCTGAAATAAACAAATGGATGCAAAATCAAATAATGGAAAGATCCAACTGTTATGTCTGCTTTGCTTTAGGGTTAAAAAAATGGCATTTTCCACTGGGCTAGTGTAAAAGTCTTCTTCTTTCATTTTCTTATTATTCCTGAGTGGTCTTAAGGCAATAAAGACAACGTGAGATTTCTACGTGTGGTCTGCAGGGGCGAAAAACCTGCATTTGGGTCGTGACCGATCATTTTGGTCCGTCTACCCTCTTTGGGTTTATCTGCCAGATGTGTTTCGGAAACGACCAGATTACAATAAAGCCGTCGAGGTGATAAACCTGTTGCCTAGAAAATCAAAATAATAAAAAAGAGCAATAAGTTCCTTTTGTGTTACTTGCAAAATTTATCATACATTAACATGGTTTTATCTTTTTTTATTTGAATAGGTTAGACTTAATCGAAAGACCTGAGGCATTTCTTCTCAAAATCATTTATAATTGCGAATATTCAAGTATTTTTGTATCAAAAAACAAAAATACTACTAATGAAACATTTAAATAGATTATTTTCGACGAATGAATTACAGTTGGTTAACGTTACGAACGTTTGAACGTTCACAAGCATATTTCAGTTGTTGTATTCTATTGTATAAAAACAAAAACATCAACATGAACTTAATTTTTAAGCTTCAATTAATTAAAGGGTTAAAAAATTATGTATGAAAATTAGTATGCAAAAGGGAGTGTGTGTGTTATAAGTGGCCATATCCAGGGTTATTATGGATTAGCGTCGTTCAAAACCGTGGAACCTATTTAGACGGGTTCACGATATACGTATCATATATATTTCAGGAGACGTGGAGAGGTAAATAAATAAAGTGATGTACTCGCCATTTCCCTAATTGTTACACCTTGCGGTACCAATGGGATTACTAAAGCAAATTCCCTCCTCTCTTCCTTTAGCGAGAGGCAATTACATAGTTAAGTCTGTTATGGAGCCCCACGTATAAGCTAATCAAGTTTGTGAGGCCTCCAACTAACGTGTGTGTGTGTGATCACATTACAGCCCTGTTCAATTATTCAACATCATCATCATCAACATCATCATCAAGAAAGTTGTCTAATTGAATGGAAGGGAGTAGGTTGTCTCTGTATTATGTAGCGGTGATGGAATTATGGAAGAGAGCTCGCTAGGCGCCTCCCTGTTTTCAATAATACAGGTGTTCCTCTCGCGGCCTCTTGGATTATGTAGCGACACTCAACAACTGACTTAGGTAGTTCACTTCCTTAAAAAAATATATACGTTCTGAAAAAAAATTGAATGAGCTGCATTTACATTTTAAAACTTCAATCTGTGTTTTATTACAGAAACGCCTTTATGCCATACTTTCTCGTTTCGGTATCAAACAAACAAACAAAAAATGCACTCATAATTTCGGTTTTACCATTTTTTCTAGCATTTAGTAAATTTTAATCAATTTATATGTATACTCAAAGTCAAGGTTGACGAACACATATTTTTCAGTAAAAAAAAAAAAAAAAAAACAGTCAAATTAGAGCAATTCATTTGCTTGCAATCCAAAAAGATTATCCTTCAAATGGTTGCTATTGTTTCTTTAAATCAATATCAATCAATACACACACACACACACACATATATATATATATATATATATATATATATATATATA
>CM077103.1:19226066-19273526 GCA_039619505.1 Cimex hemipterus | reverse complement strand
ATATATATATATATATATATATATATATATATATATATCTAGTAGAACTTATGTTATCTGCAATCCCCCTAAAAACATGTCTCAGCGTTCAAAACGTTCAATGTTTTCCCCTCTTATAAGAATATTAAAATTCAATCACTCGTCAACCCAGGATTAGAGAAAGAAATTCCATTCCATCTATTGATTTTTCGGTCCTCCACTTTTTAAAGTTTTAATAAAGCCATCAATTCGGAAAGGGCGGCGTGCCGCCCCTACGGAAAAGTCAATGTTGCCGAGTATAAAGGGTGCATGAGCATATGATAATAGCGTAGCATGTGGCCTTGCAACCCTACACCACTAATCCTCTTACACAGCCTACATGGTGTTTTTACCAGGGGACCACATGTCCTGAGGGGCAACTCCGAATCAAAGGGCGATTCCGTTCACGGGCCACCTGATCGAATCTGAGAACTTCAAAAATCAACCGGTCCAGTCACGTTCGGACCATTTTGAAGAAAAATGCCTGGATATTCATCCAAATTGTGTTATCACCGGCCCTCTGACAAATCAATGAAACTACAAAAATTATTAGTGCAAGGACATAATATAAAAACAAATTACTAGAATTTTTTTTTGTATTTGATCTATTTCTGCCTCTGAAATACATGACACTTTTCATCTTATCAAAACAACAGAATAATAGTCGAAAAACAATGGCCTTTGATTAAGTATAATGAAAAATACATCATCAAAGTCCTATAAACCATTAAAAAATAATTCAACATGAAAGTTCATGATATTTTTTCCATTTCTAAATAAGAACGATTTCTTTAGCTATTTGAAAATACAGGGAGAACGAATAAACATGGATAATGGGATTTGATTGAATAAAATTGATCAGAAATTAGTGAATAGGTCTTAGTTTAAAGATATTTGAAAGAAGAATGTAAACACAACCTTTTGTGAACAATTTTTAAGTGCTTCTTTTATTATTAAATGCTACTTTGTTTTATTTTATAAAATTGCTTATATCAGATTCAATTTGGAATAAAGATTTTTTTTATTGTTATTATTTATAAAATCCATTGGGATCTCGTGGGACGATGTCACGCCAATGCATTTTTTCTTTGGATCTTGAGATTAATTCTAGTAAATTTAGCCAACTGCTGTCATTTTTAAAGCGTTTTTAATTTTTTTCTTCCAAACATTAAAAGCTAGTTTCCTAATAAAGTGCATCATATTTCACTATATTTTCTATTCTAAGTTGGAATTTTAAGGCAACATGTTTAATTTTAGGTTTAACACGTAAAATCCTAGGCTTTAGTTAGTAATATTAAACCTATTACATTTGTATGCTTTATTTTCACAATTTATGCCATTTTCAAAACAAACGAAAAATGGGGCAGTAAATTTGTCTTTTTTGAAAAATTGCTTGTGAAACTTGTGTCATCATTACAACTTATTTGATTTTTAAGCAATCGTAAACGGATGGATATAGCTAGAAAAACGAACTCCACTTCTGAATATTTTTACGTGAAACCGTAGAGATATGTAGTTAATGTTTGTTTTTTGAATATTTTTCTTTTTTTAAATACAAGGGAATTTTTCCAACAGCTTAAAACTTCTTAATTATCAAATTTATACCGTTCTGTGGGCATGATTTACTGTACGATTAAAATGGATTCCTCCATTTCTGACCGTTTTTCGAAAATGCCACCAGTTTACACTGTCCAAAATGCCAGAGGGAGTCGAACTCACGACCGCTGGGTCTAGGAATAGATTTAATTAATTTTTGCTGCAAGTTGAAAATTTCTGATAATTACATGTATATGAGTATAGACGTATTTACAACTATTTACGTATTTTTTGTTGTAATGAGTGGAGCTAATAATCAATATAATTTTCTCATTCACTTCACTATAGTTAAATTAAAAATGATTTTTTTTTGCTCTACGTTGACTAACAAGAACTAACCTAGTTGTGACTGATAAACTCTAGTCTGTTTAGGGGAAACCTTTTTTGGTTTTGCCAGCCTTTTGCCTGCCTATATCCTAGGTTTGTTTCAAGTCTTTACCTTGATCCACCATTCGTCAAATCCTTTTGTGGCAATACAAAATTTTACAGAACTGTTCCTGTACCTGTGGGCAACTAATGTTGTTTTGTTGTTGAATTTCATTCTGTTTCGTAAACGAGTTCCGATCGTTATTAAGAGAAAAACCAGGTAATGAAATGTTAGTTAAATTTTAATATATCTCTACTTGATTTTCCGGTATGTTAGTGAATTTTCTTTCAAACCATCATAATTAATAAATTTTTATGAACCTCATGAATTTTTTTGATCTCGTTTAATTTGGGTTACATTATTATAAGTATTAATAAAACAATAAAAATACACATAGGTTGAAATAAACAGCAAAATACTAATGTTCTTTTTTTTTTTTTTGAGTGTATAACTTTTTAATACGCATTGCTGGCAGTGTAAACGCGGAATGAGACTGGACAACTAGTCACTATCAATTGATAAAGCACAAAATAACGGGCAATAATCTCCGATTGTATAACTGAAAAATCTTATTTTCGTTGTTTTATCAAATTTATTAAATAAACTACAATCATTCCGTATCCTTAGTTTCCCCGATAGCCCATATTTGTTTATTTTTTCTTCAAATAGTACAATACTTTTGGGTGATTGTTAGCGCTCAATATTCTTGTTTAAGAATTTTTGAAGAAAATTCAGTTTTAAACTCTACCCATTGCAAAAAAAATTGTAACAACATGGTTTCAAATAATATTATCTAAACAACAACCTTCAGTTGACGGGTTTACTCTCAAAAACAAAAAACCGCACGGTTGGATTTATTTGTTTATTTACCATTATAACTAGTATAAACATTATTAGTTGACAAGCCAACCAGTTGACAAATTTCCTGTTTACTTTTGTAGAGTGTTACTAACTTTTTGCACACTTTAAATTAACAATAAAGAATATCACTTCATTTTCATCCTTTGGGGCGAGTTAATTAATTTTTATATCGTTTTATTTGGTTAAGTCAATAAATTGAGGTTTTGGCCAACGACGGACGTAGGGTTCATTACATAGCCTAGGTCATTGGTGTGCTGTGCTCAACATCCTCGATGGTCTAAAACAGTTTAGTAAAAGTAATGGACGACAGACGAGAGATAAACAAGATCGTTGTATTGTTCTTACAACACTACGAAACCGTCATTTAACGGCTTTCTTGATAGGTAGTCAACTCCAAATGGTCTGAAATAGCTAGTAGGGTGAGCTCTAACATAGTCATCAGGAGGTTTCGGGAGAACAGCTTATTCTCTACGTCCCGCATCAGATTTTCTACTACTGGAGTTGCAAATCAGCTCTCGCTTGGATACTTGATCAGTGGGTTGGGGGGTGTTCTCTTCACAGATGAGTGCCGGCTTGTGGCAATCAGATGACCGAGTCTCTGTATAGAGGGGAGAACTTTTTGCTTGATGTGCCATGCCCGAAACACAGGTCTTTCAAAGACAGTTAAGGTATAGGGTGAAATCAACGTCCATTTCTGTACTGAACTTATTATCATCATGAATGGGTCTTTGACTGGCTAAGGTACACCGAGAAAGTTCTGAAAGCTGTGCGAAAGAATTAGCTCCATTTATTAAAGACTAGTCATCATTGGTAGCTTGAGTTGTCACCATTACATGGAGAATATAGGGATTGCTAAATGAAGTGGCCAATGCGTTCTCGTGACATGAATTCCATAGAATACTTATGGGACAGGACGAGACCTCATAGGCATCGTCCACCGTCTTCAACAAATGTAAAACAACTTCAAACATGTCTTGTTGATTCTGTTTCATAAACAAGTTCCGATTATTTAAGTATACTGCGTTATTAAGAGCAAAACGATTAGTTAAATTTTAACATAAACTACACGATTTTCTGGTATTTTGGAGAATTTTCTTTCAAGCCATCATTTATTAAATAAGGTGATTACTGACCGTTAATCGATAATTATTCAGAAATCGTGAGATGCGGTCTGGTGTGATGTGGGTTTCAGAAAAACATATTCTTTATCGTGCCGATGTTTCGATCTCTATTGAGATCATCTTCAGGGCCTTGTGTTGTCTGCATTTCAGCGTGTTGAGAGTGCCCTACACGCAAGAATGTCACAATTACACAGAAGACAACCACTTTGAGCCCTGAAGATGATCTCAATAGAGATAGAAACTTAACACGATAAAGAAATTGTTTTTCTGAATCCTTCATCACACCAGACCGCATCTCACGATTTCTGAATAATTATTAAATAATTTCGATTAAAACTCATGAAATTTTGAACTCGTTTAATTTTGTTCACATTAAAATACGTATGTTGAAGTTAATAAAACGATAAAAATATAGTTTAAAATAATACAGCAGAATATTCGGTTTTTGTCTTTGAGAGTATAACTGATCAAACATTACACTTTCAAACTATTTATTCGTTATGTTAGGTTATAAGATTAATCCTATAGGATAATAACTTACAATTTCCCAGACTTGAAGGATTAAACAATTCAGATTATTTTCCAATTTCCCGCGCGTTAATTTAAAAATTAGCTCTACACCACTCTGCCAATTTCCGACCACGTTTAAGCCCAGTCTCAATTTCATTTCCTCCCCGATAAAATATTCATCAGAGTTGATAAAGGCGCTTTGGATTTTGTTTTATTCCTGGGCAACTGTCACTTTTTCTAAACATCAACCGTACAGAAAAACTTCACTCGGGCCGAACATTTTTGACTGACGTTTATTTCCATCCAAATTCGTAATGAGATTTTACACTTTCACATTGTAATACGAAAAATTCGAATATCTAGTTTTGTTACTGTCCCGTATAGTTTTAAAAATAATGGGATAAATATCTTGTAGAAATAAATTATGTCTTGTAAATTGAAGTTAGAAAACGTGGATCAGAATTGCATTAACATCTAAAAACCGAGAAGACCCCCATCCCTCGGCCGAAGAGGATTTAGAGGAGAGCTCAAGCGATTATAAAGTTTGTACGGTCGGATCATTGGCTCAAAAATAATAGAGTTTTAAATATTCAGACCGGTTTGAAAACGGGAATTAGCCCACTCGGGCCATCGTTTCGCCCAAACTCGATTTCTTCATCCCGCCGGGGAGTAACCGGTTTTGAAAATTTAACATCCTCCCGGCAGGAAATTGTTGGAGGGGATTGGTTTTGAAATTGTTTTAATTATTGTATCCGACTGTCGGGATGATGTCGTAAGGAGGGGGATGCATAAGAGGATTTGGACCGAGTTGAGGAAAAGCTTAGCGTTAATGCCCTTCAGTCTCACCCCCTTCTTCCAACCCTCTTCCATTTTTTAACCACAACTTATCCGCCGCTTGTTTGCCAACAGGAGGGAAATAATTAACCCCCATGAAAAGTGCTTCCGAAAAATGGGATTTTGATTTACGCCCCACGAATCTCCGTCAGACGTCACAAATTACATCCAGTTAAAAATTCATTCCATTTCAGTATTTATGTTTTTCTCTGATTTGTTTTTTTTTTATTTTCCTTCCATTTATAATAGAATAAACCAACAAAAGTTTGAGCTAAGTAATAAATAACGTAATAATGTAACAATGTGGATGTAATGATATAACAATTATGTATAATAAAAAAGAGCCCCGAAGATGATCTCAATAAAGATCGAAACGATAAAGAAAATGTTTTTCTGAAACCTACATCACACCAGACCTCATTTCACGATATCTGAATAATTATCGATTAACGGTCATTAATCTCTACCCATTTTTAAATTTATATTTTGGGCTGGTAAACGCGCACTTGATCACATATATTAAGGTATAAAAATATAGGCATATTATAAGTTGGAAATTTTGGTTAGAATATTAAACATTTCAAAATAATATTAAGGTTGGTCGATTTGGAAAACATAATATATAAAATACAAATCCAACAACAAATTGTAAATTTTAAGATGTCCAATATTTTTTGAACAAATTGACATGCCTTTACATAGAAAAAATGATATTATTAAGATCTGTCTAGTGTACATTAACTTAGATGAAAGATATCTCAAATTTTATTTTATTCTTTGATTAATTTTATTAGGGTTGGAAAATTTGACCAATACTTCTCCTTCCTTTCCAAATTAAAGAATCCTGTACCACGTGCCTTCAAATATGTACTGTTATTTAAGAACAAAGCATTATTTTAGCACAGCAAGTAATTTTTAAGTTGGGAAGAATCTAGGTTTATGGAATATAATCAAGCATGCCAGATCAACTACATTTCCATTTTGGCGACCTTTTTTGTGTTTATTTAAAAACTGCCATATTTTGTTTAAAATATGAATTGTTTTGTTGCAGATACGAGTTATTCGTACCACCCTGCGATCCACGACGAGGCTTTCGTGAGGAGGAAGCAAAGGCGAAACAGGACGACGTTCACACTCCAGCAGGTGCGTACATTGCCAAACGTGTTGAAACAGTTTAATAAAATTCTCTAAAGTGGATAAGACAGCGTGAAAAGGTTTTCGACTCCCACGCTCCTCGGCAGCAGGAAACGTTCTATTATAATTCTCAATTTTCTGTTTGGGGACCGTCAACTAGAATCTCCACAGTCTCTTATACTGGGAATTACTCCCTTTAACGGGTTTCATCTTCTTCAATTATCGCATTGTCGGATATCATAGATTATAAACTTCAACTCAATTTACTTTTCAAGTTTTTTTTTAACATTCTGGAAACGTCAGATAAACCGGTTAATTCGTTTCGACCACTTCTGGCGTCCTTAAGTTGAAACTGTGGGTTTCATTTTAAATCACACTCAACCAATAAATGGTTATAAAGAAGAGCAATTGATTTACAATCAAATTACCTTTCGAAAAGCATATGACAAAAAACAATACCGGGGTTCTGATAATTACTAAAGAAGGTAAAGAAATGAGCCCGCTTCAATAAATTCAAAGCAGAGATTTAATCCAATACCATCAATTTTTAAGTGCATCCTGCATTCCTTTATTTAGTTACCTATATTCCTACGCCTTTCCTATTATTATTACGGCTAGAAATAAAATATACCAATAAAGCGTTAAGAAATGTTTCTAGTAATGTTGTCTAGTAAAGAACTGATCGAAGTCTGTGAATTTAACGTTCTTTTCGTCCTTGCTTGGAATAATCCGGTCTGTCCTCCCGGAACTCGACCTAATCCACCTCATATACCCCATAACGAAACATTCTTTCCGTAGAATCTGATAAACAGTCAGAAATTGCTGAGACAAACTGCTAAAACTCATCAATTTTACCCCAGACAGTTGGGTATCACGGTAAAAAATGGGCTCGGATAAACTCACTGCAAAAATTGTTTATTTATGTCAGAAACTGTTGCACAAACGGATATTTGACACAACGACCATTTCTACAAACGACATAACCGTACTACCAGATAAAGTGATGACACAGTTGCTCAACACTGTTATTACACAACTGCCTTTCACTGTACACTTTTCACCAAATTCACTGGGAAACAAAAAATTCCACCCACAACATTCCGTGCACAACTTGCCTTGTGTATATTTTTATACATTAATCGAGTTCACTTTTTAATTTTTAATAATTGCGCCTTCGTGTAAAAAAATTTTAAGAAAAAAAGGAAATTGCTAAAAAAATAAAACAACGACGGGCTGATAAAATTTGTTTTAGATTTTTAATTAGCATTTCAATATCGGGTATTTCCTCCTCGTGCCTTAATTATACCTCGAAGATGCCTTTGCCTCTGGAAATGTCACTCTGCTTTGAGCTTAGCCCATTCTTCACGAAGAGTCCGATCAAGAACGTAGAGTGTATCGGGGAGTGGTGGATGTACGCTTATTCGTCTTTTAAGGTTATGTCATAATTGTTCATTGTGGTTAAATCCTAGAAACGGCCTGGCCAGGCTAAGACCCTGATGCTATACTGTTCAAGGTTTGTACGATGCGAGTGACATGTGGACGGGCATTATCGTAGGATTGTCGCCGATTTCATCTAGGATAGGCAAAGCATGAAGCAAAATTTCATTCACACAGCGAGTGGCCGACAAAGGCCTTCCACGTACCATTTCATTTCGCCTTGTCCACATTCTTTCACGCCCACCTGGAGATCGTAGAACAAATCTACACTCATCTGTAAAAAGCACAGCAGACCAATCGTCCAAAGGCCATATGCTCTCGAGCAAATGCTAGCCTTTGCAATTCTGTGTGTTCTGGTTAATTCTGGTCCTATGTCCATACTGATTTAATCTACTTCGCGGAGTGCGTTCATAAATTTGGTCACCTTGAACTTCCTGTAGCTGACGAATCGCTTGAACAATAGTAAAGTGCCGGTTTCTTTCTCAAAGTAAAAACAGTTATCCTGAGGTTATGTTACCTTAGGGATTCCAGAAACGAGCTTTCAATGGTAGTACGACCCAGATTTTCGAAAAATCTAACGTCGTATCGCAAAATTTCGTCGGCAACTCCGATGGCAATAGCAGCATACGTGAGGGAACATCCATTATCATTAAGTGCCACACCTCGCGCGACACCTTCAGCACTACGTGGCATTTTTAAGTTTAAAAGTTGCAATTAAGAAAGGAAAAGTGACAACTAGCCAGTTTATTGCTTTAGAATTCAAATGAGACTGAATAAATAAATTCCATAAAAAGTAACATTGACAAATCCTCTAGCCTTGTTTTTCTCTAAGGATTAAGTGTGTTTATCTCTAATTGCTAATTGCCCAATTTATAAACTTATTGTTATCCGTCTTTAATAATTAACTGCCTTTCCTTCCTCATATTTTATTATGTTTTGTGGGTGAACTTCGAAAGGTAATCTATTTCCATAGTGAGGCGAAATTTTATTTAGTTCATAGAATAGTTCGGATGGGGAAAATATCCTGGGGTGTAATGTTTTTAATTTGCAAAATGCTATAGAATTTTCTCTATCTTGTAACGTGTTTAATATAATGTGATATAGAATTTGTATTTGCTTTAAGATATCAGTTGTCAGTTTAAGTGGTCAATGTTCTCGTGTAATTTCAATCTTTGCAATCTCGTGATTATTCTGGTTTATAGTTTGCAGTGTTTTGTTGTATTCCTTTATGATTTCTTAGTTTAGTGAGTATTGAGCATTTATTTGTGACTGCAAAATTTTTAGAAAAATGCGTAATGCGATAAAATAAAAATATCAACAAAAGTCAATAAAACACATGGCTTTATATTTTATGACGAAACCAACTAAAAAATAATTCACACGTCGTCCTATACTCGTTCGACCTCGTTAACCTGTTAAACAAGGCGACTTTAATTAAAGTTAATTGAATTTAGCTAATCTAAGAATTAAATACTCTTTTTTTCATATTAATTGTTAATTACCGTGTTACAGCTGGAAGAACTGGAAAACGCCTTCGCTCAGACGCACTACCCGGACGTTTTTACAAGGGAGGATTTAGCCATGAAAATCAACCTGACCGAGGCCAGAGTTCAGGTAAATTGAAACCATCATGAAAATCATAGAGACCGTAGTGTATGAGAGATTAGCGATCCGGTGTCATGATGAGAAAGTTGGCCGACGAGGGTCAGAAGGTCCCATGGTGTAATGGTTAGCACTCTGGACTTTGAATCCAGCGATCCGAGTTCAAATCTCGGTGGGACCTCTTACTTTTTTTCGCCGTTTCACGTGTTCCTTTGTTTTATTTTTCGTCTGTTATGTTCTATTGGTCCTAATTTTCAATATTACTACGTGGGATTGGGAAAACAAAAATACGTAGAGACACACCCTCTCTTTTTTTTAAAGTCAATTCTCTTTAATATAACTAGCCGTCTAGTTTCTTAATTAATTATAGTAAAATATTAATATATCACTATTGATTTTTATATTTGTAAATAATTATGTTTTATATGGTAATGATTTTTCAAAAATTGATGATTGCTAAACGTTTCACTTTTCCCATTTTTTTTCTGTTTCTTTCTTCCAAGGTCTTGGCATCGGCAACGACTTGCCCTTTTCTCACTTAAATGAACGCGAAGTATAAGATGGTTCCTTATGCCAAAAGATACACAAATAAATTTTTAAAAATTTAAAAATATTTTACAAAGTATGCCAAAATAGGGTATATTTTAATTGAAAATGTTTTCCTTATTACCACATGATTTAAGAAAAAAAGTAAATTTCTCTTCAATATAATTGACAATTTAGATTCGTATTTAATTATTTTAATATTTTAAAAGTTTAATTTAAAATATCAGGACATTATTGATTTTTAAAAGAATAAACAATTGGATGTTAATAATTTTTGAAAAATTGATAATTATTGCTGCGCCTTTGACCTTCCTATTTATTTTAATTTTTTATATTTTCCAAGGTCTTGTTTACTGCCAACAACGGTACTTCTCTCGCTATTACCACAACAAAAAATAGTACGTCAAAGTAGCGTGTTTTTTTAGTTTTGAATTGAAATTAATTTCATTTTAGCAGATGATTTCGAAAGGGTTTAAACAGTTCTATTTAATATAACCAGCAAATGAGTTTCGTAATTAATTATAGTATAATAAAAATGTAAAATATCAAAAATATCAGGTCACTATTGATTTTTATAATTATAAACAACTGAATGTTAATAATTGATCCAAAATTGACGATTTAAAAAATTGTTGTTATAACTACCAATTTATTGTAGTATTGGCAATAACTGGTACTTTTCTCTCTTAAATGAACCCAAAATAAACATTGTTCCCACTGCGAAAAAATAATAGTAAGCCGATACTTTTTCCAAAATTGAATAAATAAATAAACCTTAAAAAATAATCTTTTAATAAAGTATGGCGAAATAGGGTGAGTTTTTTAGTTTGCCTTGAAATTATTTTCAGTATTACAATATGATTTTTTTTTAAAGTCAGATTCTCTTTAATATAATTAACAATCTAGTTTCTTAATTAATTATTGGAACTTATTATTATAAATATCAGGCCACTATTGATTTTTGTAATTATAAATTCTGGGCGATATAATTTTTCAAAAACTGACGATTTGTAGAAAAATTATTACTACCATTGTTTTTTTTATTACACAGAATGATAGTTATAGGTTTTTAAAAGTTCGGCTTGATTTGTTCTTATTTTTTTAACCAAGGTTCTTGACGTCATGCTTCTCCTTCGTACGAAGTTCCTTAGTCTTAGGATAATAAGTCCAAGGCTGGTGTAATTTCTTTAACTCCAGGGAAACACTTTACATATGGTACTTTCGTTTTCTCTTTGTTGGTTTTAATCCGAATGAAGTTCGACTCCATGTTGTACCGAGAACCAAGACTAAGCATATCTATTAATCATTAGTCAACTACTAGTAACTTCCCTCCCTATCTTTTATTTTCTGTAATTAATTTAACACAGTATTATGCTGATGGACATTTTAGTGTTACTTTAGTGAGTTGGGATCTCGAAGATCGTCTTTCTGAAACGATCATTTATGCTGACGAATTTGAAGGTTTGGTGAAACTTGCTCATAGGAAGTTCCGGTGTCACGCAGTTAGGAAAACGTTTAACTAATCTGGAAATAATTAATCGTTAAAGAAAGAAGCTTCAACTATAACCTCACATAGTGAACGACCAAATATTTATTAAAATAAATTCAAATTGATGAAGTATTTCTAATTTATTGATTTTTGACGCTGGGAATATGTAAAAAGTTACGCTGGTAAGGGCTAGGTACTCAGATTTTCTGTTGTTCCGGAGTGTCTCACCGGATAGTTGCGGTAGTGTATCCAATTTTTAACCACCTGGAAGATGTCCAATGCTTGTTAGGGAATCAGAGTCACTAGGCTGCCTCAAGACATTGTGGGCGAACGACATAATTTTCGTTGATTAAATGATTAGATGCCTCGAGTTTGACCAACTTTATTGCTCATTCAAACTTTCATGGTTTATGGTATGAAATGTATAGCAATGCCATGTTTCCTGCATAACGTTTTTATCAGGTTTACTAAACTTGAGTATTTATAATCCAGATTAATTGAGTGTAACTGTAATGAGCTGTGATGGCAAGTGGTTGGACATTTTCCTTCAGTGATGGTCGTTTATGCTGATGCTGCAACACTTGAAAGCTGTTCAACCTCTTAAGTTTGTAGCAGTATGGGAAACCTCTCCTCATATACCGGGAAAACACGTCATGCTTGTTCGAAGGTCAGCAGTCGTAACTACTTACAATCAAATGTGAACCTTCATCTTCATCCTTCCCCGCGGCGTCAGTGGTTGTTATAATGGTTGATGGTTAACGTTTCGTTTTTGATATGATTTTTGTTTAGCGGTTTATAAAATCTTATAATTGTCAATTTAGGTCATAAATTCTTCTCTGCTAACACATTTTTAATATGAATTTTCTGGTCTAGTATTTTGGAAACTAATCGTTTTCTTAGAGCTGAAATTCTTCAGACATATAAAGAAACTATACAGAGTGATATTTTTCCGACACTGTTGAAATTGGTTCACGCATTTACCATTTCTGCGCACTATACATTCCTTAATAAGATTTTGATATTGCCAAGAGTTAAGAAATAGAGTACAACGCCAGTAAAAGGGGCCCATAGCGATTTTTTTCCGTTAAAAAGGACAATAATAGATCTATTTATCTAAGGCTGTAAGGGGGGGATGGCAGAGGCGAGGTTTTATGGGGCGAGTCAGACGCAATTTGTGGCGAATCGAATAAAAAGGATTCGTGGACTCTTCGGTGTGCGGTTGAGGGTTGTTGTTTGTTCTGAAGAAGCGGGGGCGGTCGTCCTGGAGACGGGAGGCGTCCCCCACCAACAGGAAACCTTCCATTGCTCAAACTTACCTGGCGGACGATCGAGTTATTGCTGTTGAAATCAATCCCCTTTGTTGAAAATCAACATGAATAAAAGCACAAAAAGTTCAAAGTAACTCCTATTTATAAAAGGCAAATGTCCTGAAAAGAGATCCTCTCGGATAACTGTTATGAAATCCGGGACATGTAAATTCTAATAGAAAAAAATCTTTTTTCTTTCTATTTCTCTTTTGACAAATCTAGATAACAAAATCGCCAATAATATATTTTGTTATAATAAATTAATTTAATAAATAAAGAACCATTACAAATAAATCACTCATAACACTGATTCGTCCAGTTACTTTAAGGTAATAAACTGCTCAAAAATTAATAGGGACATTGCCACTTTTTTAATATTTACTTTCCCTAGCATTTTTATTTCATTTTCATTACAAATGAAATTAAATTTTATCAACAATTATTATATTTTTACAGTAATAAAATTTAATTAAGAGATGTTGAAAAATAAAAGGTTTTAATTACTTAATTTTTTATTGAACTTAATAATTTTTTAAAATAATTAATGGCGGATTTAATGTCCTCTTTAGCTAAGTCCTCTGTGTACCGGTTAGTAGACTGACAATAAAATTCAGTACTCCTTAAGAAATTTCTCTCCATAGAGATTGCAACGCTGCACTCAATTAGCTGAGAATAGTGACCGAAAAGCCTTCTCTGCGTGGCATCCCACGGATTGAAGTCTTAAGAAAATGGGAGAAAAGAAGAGAAAAGGGAAATTCCCAGCTTTTCTAAACATTGTGGAACAACTCTGCCTCTAAGAGGTATGGCATTATCATCGAGAAATAAAAAATCCCGTCTGCTGACTCCCTTTTTGTGGGATAATAAATAATCTGATAGTGGTGAGGAAAAATATGAAGTCCAGTTCGTCCTCCTGTGTAAATCCCAGCTTAAACCGGACTAGGGCATTGTGTATTCTCGGTAGACTCGTCCCTTGTTTTCACTATTCAGAAAAAAACGCGACTCATGAGTAAGCATCACAGCATTCCAATTGGTATTCTCTTCCAGGCGCTTGCTGCACCTCAGTTACTGGCGGGCTGTTGCTGCAATGATTACGAATCATTGTGTTGATAAACGCCTTTTCAAAACGTCTTGTTCTTAATTTAGGATCTGGCCAACAATTAAAAGAATTCGGTCTTGCCCCAACGACAATAGTTCCGTCCTCCCTTAGGGCCGTAACGCGCTGAGATCTACTACCATGCACTGAGAAACGCTGAATGCCTCGGCGACATTCACTTTCCGTGAACTCGATGAATGATTCTCACTTGTCATACGCCTTTCTCGCCGTATATGACTGCCCCCAACAAAAATTCGCATAGATAGGAATCCAATGAACTTCAGCTCGTACCTCACTGCCATTTGTTCCTCACCTTCTCTTTTCCCCATACACTCTCAATGGACTGCCTATGTGGAGGATGGTCGGCAAAAATGAGAGAGTGGTTCATCGCAGAAACTAGAATCGTGGGAAAATGTTTCATACGCCTTCCACTGATCAGAGATGATGACAGGCCAGCAGCTTCCCCCCGAATTGTGGAGATGAGAATGACGGCTGATTTGCCCGGACACTTTCTCTCTTCTCTTGTTTAGAGGTAAATTCCACCAAAACCCACTGATGAGATTTTCCTGGTGCTGGTTTTCCGGCGCGAAAAAAGTGATTCGTCAATTTCCACAGTGCAGTTGGGTCCACCAATGTGTTCGAACAAATTTCGAGAATTTAGTTGCGCCAATCAACGAACGTGTTATGGCTTTACATTTCATATAAAGCACGAAGTTTGAATATGGCCAGTTACTTCTTAACGCCATTTCCGCCTTGCAACCATGCTTGTAGCACCTCCACTTGTCACGCGATCCTGTCAAATTCATCGCGTCTTGACCATGACATCGCTCAGCTAGAGATAAAAAGGCCCTTTTCCTGAAGGAACGAATGATTCCTTGGTTTTGACAGCGTCGGTAATGTCAGAAATACAGCTTCTATACAACTCAATACAATACCATACAATTACAGTGCTATCATACAATACAGTGGTATACAACAATACAACTTGACTCAAAACATAAAATAACATAGGATAAGAACGGAAGCCCAGAGACCTGACCTTTGTCTCTATCTCTGCCAACGAACGCGGTCGACTGGGGTGGTGGCTCATTAACGGAAAAGGTCCACCAACAGATCTCACAATGTGTTCCAAGGTTTCTTTCCTCTGCCAATCGGCGTTCAGCCTGGAGACCAATCTCCAATCATGTCCTAGTTTCCCGGGAACCCGGACGATGGTCTGGACATATCACTGTCTCCCGATGAGGATTCCATACAACATATCTTGTTCATATAAGGCTTTAAAGCTTTAAGCACTGCCTGACTGTCAAGGCGATCTCAACTTTATTAATTACCTGAGAATTCAGCACCAAGTATATAGGTAACTTTTGCACGAGGGGTCTAACAAGCTTCATACACTGAGCACATTAAAGAAGAATTTGAGACTTTTTATAAGCCACCATAGCCTTAATAGTTACTCAGTAATATTTGCTGGGACAAATTTTTATAACACCGATTATATCAGTTAATCGGGACGCGATCTTCATAAATGCCACTTATGGGATTGGTATTTTTCAAGATATGATTCATTCCTAAGGCAACTGTTTAAAAGTTCGCATCTTTAAACTTTTGAAACTGGTCAAATTCCATTATTCAATCCAATACGGAGTAATTAACTTCGTCCAAACCTTATTTATAAATCTCACATCACATTATTTACTCCATCGTAATACGTTAACCGAGAAATCTTGAATCTCCCAGTGGTGTGTTCAAATCTTCAAGACGCGAAAATAAGCCAACCAGACATTATCCAAATCCATAAGGCAATTCACCTGGGATAATTATTTCATAGCAACAATTGTTTTCATACCTAATTTCAAAGAAAAAAAGTTTAACGTTTAATATTTTAAATGTGTCAAGTGTTCTCATATTCCACTTAGCCCTTATCCCTTTCTTAGTCGAATCAACCATCATTAGACACTCTCCACGAGGCTTCTCGCTTGGAAAATACAAAGAACTCAACTTCCTTTTCTATTCTGTTCCAATTAACAAAACCACTCTAAACCAATTAACGAGGAAATTCTTGTTTTCAAAAGAAACGAGTGCCTGCTTCAGAATTTCTAACAAGTTCATTATTTTCCTCCTCCTTTCTGCTACGTACGAATAAACCTGTATCATAAGCCCTAATTTATACAAAACCGCTTCCACACTGGGCGAACACGACAAACGAGCATTTTTGGTATTATTGGTATTTTTATTATAACTGCGAACTTTATAGGCTTTAGTTTGGTTAATAATTGAGTTTTGATGTAAACAAAGGAATTTTGTAAAATTAGCAAAGTGTAAATATGCAAATTTTTGAACAGTCGACTAAAAAATATGAATCGCATAACTGATATTTATTTAGATCGTGTTCCATTTGACCGATATAATCGGCCATCTTACAAAAATTGGTTCGAGGCAGTTTTTCAATCAGTAAATGTCAAACCGGGGTGTTTTCTCGCCGGCCAAAAACGAGTCGGGTTCTTTATCGAATCATCCCCATCCTTTTTGCCCCCGTTCGGCAATACATCTCCCGGTCAGCCGGCAAGACCGGGATCATCTCCCTGACAGGACAGACGTCGCATCCGCAGCCAATTTTAAATCCGACCACCCCGCATTAGCTGTCACATTAGATTCCAATTGAAAAATATCCGAGGGGTCGCTATGAGTCCCGGGGGGTTACCCGATACCCCCTCCGAGCTCCGGTAATTTCCCTTGATCTTGTTAATAAATGACATTCCCGTTTAGGGGATCATGTAAATGGATTTTATATCTACATCCAGAACGAATTTGTAATAGATCATTATAGACTAGATAGAGTAGATGTTTCAACTGAATTTCATATGACGTGGAAGTTTATTTTGTCTAAAAAATAACAGATTTACTTCATAGTTCTATCGTCTGAGACCATCCTGTCTTTTATCAGTTAGTTCCGCCTGTCAGAATCGAGGTTAAGGAAGGAACAATCTAATGCTATACCGAACGAAACAAAATACAAGAATGTTCAAGAAACGTTTTTTGATTTAGTACAAAAATTCAAGTACTCAGAACTCATGGGCTCGTACAGCAGTATCTTTTCTGTCGACGCATAAAATGAATTTGAATTCAATTTAATATGAACATAGAATACAAGAATAAACATCTAGAAAGCAAGCACTCAATCGGCCATCATCAATTCAAAGATGGTTTTGAATTGTAAAACCAAATTTATAATGACCAATTACCGGGCGGATGCGGGAGTTTCGAACAAAGATTAAGAAGATGCCTTTTTAACAAACAAAAACACTTCCACACAACTGGAAAGACTTCATACTATAGAGAATCTTTTAGAAAGGTGTTGAGATGAATGAGGAAGCAATGGAGTTTTCCAACGCGACACAAGCAACTCATGAATTCGTCTTGCAAGGTTTGAACGGAAAGACTACACACAATGCGTTAACAAAAATTCTATGTATGTGAAAAATCTTCACCATTCACCGTGGTGTGTGGAAAATATAGAATGCCGCTTCGTGGTAGAAGAAACCTAGTAAGAACATTTCCTGAATTTTTTCTGCTGCCTAGCTGCATGGGCCAGCTCCTTTCGTTTCGTCGATCTCGCAACTATCCGGCAATTCTCTCTGTCGTTTAACCCTTCCACAAGTGATTAAAATGTCTAAGTCAATTAAAATACGCATTAATATTAAGAAAGTAATCTTATCCAAGCTTGGCGGGACTCAGAAGTTCACGATAAACAGCTGAAAGGGGTTTCAAGATAATTTTAGCGTATTAGTAGGGATGGGAGTCCTAAAATTATTTACAATCAATGGTTAGGAGGCCGGCGGGCCGATTTACCTTGATGTCCTCTTTTATTCACGCCAATAAATACATTCACCCTGAGTAAAAATTATGCATTCGCTATACTGGTTTACCTTCTTGATTCGGCAGTGGGTGGTCGACATTCCACACAGTACGTGACAACTGACATCCAGATTCACACAATCGGATAGTCACCTAGTTTTTGAGACGACTGCAATGATCAATCAAATGTTTTCGTATATAATAATATGTTTAGGGTACATAGTTCAGTCCAAACCAGCGAAAATAGGTGGACTAAAATAATCGGAAACGACCGTACTACAGATTCATCAGTCAGCAGACCTCATGGAAGAAACTCACAAGAAATCAACCGTCTTAATTCATAAAATTACCTTTGCAAAAGTATAAAATAACCCCAAATCAATCAGATTCTTAAAAAATTATGCACACATTGTCCCAATGTTCAATGTCTTCCTCTGGTAGCCCTTTACGTACTAACAATGTTATTCCCTAAATACCCCATATAGATAAAATTTGGCAAAAATTCTGTATGCACTTATTCAAGCCTTTTATTCCGTACGGTTGGAGTTGGAGAAGCGGCCAATGAATCGTAAAGTTGGAAGGGCTGTGGGCGTTGTACTCCGGTAAACATCGGATTAGCATGTAATAAACTATTGCAAACATCCCTCGTGTAAACATGTTGACTCTCGGTCTACCGCTAAGCACTCTGCAAACATCCTATACCCATTGGTTACAGCATATGTCAGAATGGCCACAATAGAACCGCAGAGATTTACATATTATTCCACTCCCCCCCACAGTTTCTCCGGCCCATGCCTTGCGGCACATTGCCCGCTCTGCCAAGTTTTCTTTTGTTATCCCTGTTTTTGTGAGGTCTTTCATTATTCACTCTCAGTCTGTCTTATTCTATTTTTAATATTTAGGATTTATTATACTTAAAAAGACAGTTGGCCATAAAGAAGAATTGTACTATTTTTCTCTGTAGAGATAACAAAACTTAAGCATTTTTTATAATGCTTTATGCAAGACCATAAATCGGTAAAATTCCACATGAAAATGAAAGCATGTCACCAACTATAAGTGTTAAGTTAATAAAAGTCATTCTGTTTCATGTATATTGAACTTTTTTTTGTAAATGAACCAAAAATTAGAAAAACATACATTGTACGAATCCGTAGATCGATTGTCAACGCCTTGTTCTAAGCTTCCAATCTTACCATCCTCAACGATGTTCCCTTTATAAAAGAAGTCCAATTTCACTCTAATCTCTAGGTACAACAACTTTCAACGTGATCTCTTCCAAAAGATCTTCCCCGACATACTTAGACATGACAACATACTTAGAAAAGATTGAAATCAGTAATTTCTTCAGTGAAATCAAGAAATAAACATCATCCTCGTTTTTATTTGTTGTCAATGATTCCAGTAACGATACAAGCGATGAAGCTGACAAATTAAGGTATCATCCTATCAAAGAGATTTATCCCAATGTACCCCACGAAATCCGAAAATATAACCTTCACATTTCGACACACTTTACCTCCAACCTATCATAAACTAGCGAAAAGGAATTCTGGTCCCTCGATTTGTATATAGACATTTTTCCCCCATTAACCTCCCGCCATACCTAAGGAAGACCCCAAACCGGCGGACCACGGCCACTGAACAATTCAAGTGGGATGCAGGTTTAGAGGATTTTTTTAATTATTAATTTATCTAATCTAATAGGTCCCTTGCTGGTTAATCCTTTTTTTTTTAATAACAATTACGGGTACATGTAGTAACCAGCCCGGAATTAAAGGTTCAGGGGAACAGTAAGATCTAACAAGTAACAGTAAGAAGAAAATAGAAAGAAAGAGAAAACAAATCAGGTACTTTATCCACTATAGCTTGGCTAACAGGCTTGAGAACATCAAACGTCCTCTTTTCTTTAACCAGTTCGTTGAGGGTCGGTGGCCAATTGGGGCGGAGAGGAGCTATAGTGGTACCTTCACTCTCTCAAGGAGGGGGCTGTTGAACAGTCTGTGTTGGACACTGCAATCAACTCCGCAGTCGGGACAAAGTGGACTGTTAGCTCTATGGAATCGGTGCAAATTAGCGTTGAAATTTCCGTGACCTGTCATTACTTGGGTGATCTAGTAATCTGGTTGAAACCACTTTGCTTTTGCTCGGTCCTCAATACTGGGTAGAATCTCGTGGGTTAGCCTTCCCTTGGTGCTTCTGTCCCATCTTTCCTGCCTTGTATCTAGACATGCTATCTACAATACACCCGACTCACAAGGACAAGATTGAACCGACTGATTACTTAAAAGACTATTTGCAGCAGATCTAAACTTTCCATCGAAAAATAAAAAACTTACCTGTTCCCAATAATTTTACACCTCTAGATACATCCTAACTCTACTCCTTGAGCACTCTGCACATTCACATCAGCCACGGCACCTTAATCGACGATGGCCTCGGACCATTGCAGACTGAGTGCCAGCATTGGCTGGTTTTACCGGCTGTGGCATCCAGGTGCAGCGCTAGCATTAGTATCAATGATGTGATGAAATGTACACAATTGTAATATCTACAAATATGTATAGGCTATAAACCAACAAAAATTAAACCAAAACCTTCTATGAGGGTATATTTATTTGTACGTTCTCATAAAAGATTCACTTTGTATACTGAACAGTTTGAAAGAAAGGTCAATTTTAACAGTGGTATTAATATCATATAAACAAATAAATCTAATGATGCTAAATAAAAAGCTTTGAACCATAGTTTAAATTATGAAGAATGAGCGTGTACTTAAATTAACTATCTGATGCAGATTTAAAAAAAAAAAAAATTGATTGTATTTTGTAAACAAGGATCCAGACGAGTTAGTTTTAAAACCGCTTTTTTTAAATTGCACGTATAGATAGAATGAGAAGAAGAAGCAGTTGCTGTAAGATACGTTTGGTGCAATGGAAGGAGAGTCTCTCTAACTCTCTCTCTAGCTTTCTCTCTCTCTCTCTCTACCTATCTCTCTTTCTCTCCCCCTTTGTAAATTTATCGGTAGAGTAACAAAGTGTAATATAGAAAGTTAGCCTGTGTTGATTAGAGTTGGTGCGGCTAACGTGATATAACCGAACCACTGATTGGCTGATACAAAGAGAGAATGGGATTACCTCTGGGGAAAGGGCCCCAATCAGATCAGCAGGGTGATTAGCCCCTTCTCTCCACCTCGGCACGACTTCGCCTTTCATTGGCTTACCCAACCTGTTTTCTTAAAGCAATAACATCCAAAGCTCTTACTTTATGTTTGTTTCTATTTTCCAGAGGATAAAGTGAAAAATGTATCCTCGGATAGAACAATCTTGGTATTTTAATTTTTTTTTTTTAATTTTATAAAACGGATTTTCTCTCGGTTAATCGAGCCGTATGAATAAATCAACCTGGATAAAAACAGCTTTTTAAAAACTTTACGGCAATCCGGTTAATTTGGTAATTTTATTTTAATTCGCTCGAGCAGTATGAATATTTTATTACGGGCCTGGATGTAATTTTTACAGTTGTCGAATCCTCCAACAGTGTCGGAGAGGAGGTGTAATTGTAATTCGATTTTGTCGCCTGCCAATTTGCGTACTTTTTTAATATTAACCGAATTTATTTATTTTCAGACCCATTAGGTTAATTAGGTCGAAATAACTGCCTTAGCTTTATAACGGGATATAACACTAATGGCATTTCCATCCGGATCTCAAACGGTTTTACTCGATGACATGAAAAATTCAATTCGGATGTAAATACCTTTTCTACCGTGTTACATTTTGTGTAATTTTCGTTAAATGCGTTTTTTACGAGAAATAAATCCTGATTTTGGGTTACCTTGTCATTTTTATAGGATATTTCCTTCGTCATTAGAAAGATTGAAGATACCCTCCTTTTTTTAAACCATTTGTAATAAAGTGCAAAAACGTTTGCATTAAATTGAAATAACTTTATAACAGTTGTGCGTGTGGGGCTTTATTCGTATGTAAATATTGAGAGACACAAAGCGAAAGATTTTGTCTCTTGTTAGAATTATTGATTGTTCAATTATGCAATTCAATTCCAATAAAAAATGTTATCTATGATTTTAGGTTTAAATAAAAAATTTGTGTCGCGAGCGGGATTCGAACTCACGACGTTCGGCTTAATACGCCGCTGCTCTAACCAGTTGAGCTATCGTGAGTTAGCCCGCTCGCGACACATATTTTGCAACTCAACCAAAAAGTTAGAGAAAAAGTATAATTCAGCACATTTTTAACATCTCTCTTTCATCTCATTGACGGTAATAAATAAAGGGATAAAGACATTAAGACATTTAAAATTGTATCAAAATATAAACTAATCTAAAATTAAATTGACTAATATAAGAAAAAACGTAACGCTTTCTGTCTGTCTCTTTCTCTCTCACTCCTTCGTCTCTGTGCATTTCAGAAGGTCTGGACCAGTGGCAGGCAGGCCTTCTTACTACGTGTAAACTGAAATTAGCGTTTCTAACTTGAAGTCATTGCTTGATCTCAACGATTACATAGCCGAATCTATTTCCCATAAAACCACCACTCAATAAAACCACCGGAACGTTGGAAAGAAGCCATAGAGAAACACCAGCAAAGAAAAGATTGATTGAAATCCAATTGTAAGCACAAGTGGGAGATTTTATCTGTGTTCCATTTACTTCTAATCATGACTACATGATCCCGGAAGCATTGTTATAAAAGCAAGCTCAGAAGAGCATCACATACAATGATATGGCACACTGATGACTCCACACAAATGAAGGAACCGGATCGGGTACTGTACAAGCCCAAAACATGAGCAGTCAAACTCATTTGGGAAGTTCGGTCTTTCAGGCAGAATGCATGCCCATCATTGCTTTTGTCCTGAAAACTCTTACAAAAGTTACACTGGCAAACGATCCTCATAAATTCTGATAGCGTAGTAGCTACTAAAGCATCGGGTGTAATAAAAATAACATTGTAATGAGCCAGTGAATGCTTCCTAAATCTTCAAAGCCTGGGAAAACACAACAGCCTAATGATATCTTGGGCGCTATGTCGCAAAGGAACATTGGGTAACGAAAAAGAAGACACACTGGCCAGAGGAGGATCTGCAAGACCTTTTATAGGCGCCGATATATACTTGGGATAACAAAAACAAATACAGAATCCTCCTTCACCGAATGGACCCAAATAAAAAACAAGGAGAAGTGGATAAACTATAGTGGCGCTAGACGTAGTAAACGTATGACTACACAACCCTCACCAAGACTGGCAATTTACTGGAGGACTCAGTCTCAGAGGAGTGGTTGGACTACTAGCCGGACACTGGCATTTGAGAAAACATCTACACAACACGGGCACATATAACGAAGATCCCATCTGCAGTTTATGTAATGAAGAAGAAGAAACAGCCACCCATATCATATTGGAACGCGAAAGATAAGCTCAATGGAGACATAACCTAGCATACAGTAAAAAACCTAGGGAATGAAATTGTAGCAGCAAGACCTAAATATGTCAAAGACCTAATGCTTCCGAAAGGAGAGTCGATCGCACAGAACTGGAGAACTAGGAAGGTACAATAAGCCAGAAGGCTGTAGTGCCTGGGGAGCACAAACTCCTCTTACTAGTCGTCATCATCATCACCTCTAATCCTTTAAAACGGACCAAAAATTATATCATGATAATCAACGGAAAATTATCAAGGAGATAATTAAAAATATTAAGGTGGCCACTTTTTTTTCATCTCAGTGCATTTTAAGGAAATGTGTTGCTCTTGAAATAACAAATATAAAGCCGGTGTTCAAACAAAGAAAGTATAAAGTTTTTTAATTATATCAAAATTGATTTGAGTAGTTGGATTTCACTGGTTTTTGGAATAGTTTGTATGTTTGATTATTAGAGGATAAGAGTTGTATAGATCATATACCACGGCAAAATTAATTTCTCTTATGTCTTTCTTCCATACCAAGAGATCGACATTTTTACAAATCGATAACGTGTTTTGAATTAACAATCCGCGGGTATACAAGATCGTGGAATTAAATATTGACGATACCAAAATTGAAAATCCCCTTCCCTTAAGAAGCCGGAGGTCTGGTCTCTGGGGGCTTTTCCAAAGGCTATCCCGAAATAAAGAAATCAAAGAATGGGGTTGGTAATCTGACAAGGAAGGAGTTCTGACAGTTGCTAATGTCGTAGAACGAGTATTTCGTTTGTATTGACCAGGTGGAGGCAGGAGCCAAACTGGATCTGACTTTATAAGAGCCTCCGGGGAATTCACTCTGCCTTTCTATTATATGGATGCGGATTCCATAATAAAATCGTAATTTTTTTCTTTAATATTCCTACCGATGATTTATTTTCGCGGGGAAAAAACACGAACAACTAACTCAAATAGAAGTAGAACCTTTCCCTGATTCAAGAATTCAACACAAATATTCTCTTCACACAAAAAAATTGTAATAACCGTTAACTCTCTTCATTAAAAAATGTATTTTGTTACAGGTCTGGTTTCAAAACAGGAGGGCCAAATGGAGAAAGGCGGAGAGGTTGAAGGAAGAACAGAGTAAAAGAGAAGAACAAGAAAGGGACGAGCAGCCATCAAATCAAAATAAGGTATATACACAAAAAATCGTTAAATTACCCACAGTAATTGAAATACTCATACAAGGATTTAGTAATATATTCAGTTGGTATGGAAACAGCGATGGCCTGTAACATTAGGGCGATATATTGACTTTAAGGGGTCTCAAGAGACTCCTTCTCAAAACTCCTTTTAACCAAATAGACACACCCCCATTTATCTATCACTTCCTTTTTATATGGAAATTCACTTGATGTTTAGGGGAAGAGACTGAGGGGTGAAAGAGCGTTACGCCTCCGACGCGCTGTTGGGCTTTTGTGCCGAACGCTTCTACCTTCCATGAACGCCTATAATTCATTGTCACGTGGATCGTTGTACTAACAAGATAATTGTGAGAACATGCCCCAGCTTCCCTGCTCTTTATCAAATCAAGTAGAACAAACTAGGGCTAATATGTACCCTGTTCGTCGGATGAACTCAAATTAAAAATAGACTGGGTCTGTTAGGAAATTTCATAAATTCTAGGCCAATTATTTTATAATCTATCTGTTTTACTATTTTCTCGACTTATAAGTCAAATCGTTTTGGAGTGATTATGAACGTGGAATACTTAGTTTCAACCAGATGTAATGAGTCGCACTATAGCAGATTTGAGGAAGTACTATTACGTACTAAAACGAGTTGTATCGTAGACAGTGAGTAGTGTGAGCTGTAGCATAAACAGTGATGAAGCGAGACAAGATAAAACGAGTTTCAATAAAAACATTAACGAAAGTAGAAGGGGTAGTGTTAGGTTGATAAGATTCACTTAGTGGGGAAAAAGTTTACAAAAAACCCACTAATCATCTAATTTGATTCATATATGGCAATTTCAGAAGGGATTTAGTAAGTGTTGTCTAATAATAAATAATATTAGATGTTAACTACAATCAGAAACATCTAAAAATCACAATATCATCAAGTGTAAAACATAGAAAAAAATGAAATATAAACAGCAATAAAATAATTTAAAAATCAATATAGGGTCGTTGGTGACCGCAACGGTTCAGGCGTGGTCACGGCGCTCATCACTGTAAGCTAAAGGTCTCGGGGTCGAATCCAACAGCCCTGCATTCGAGCCCGACATACTTATATATATATATTACGCAGGGCGGGCGACCAGGACCCGAGGGGTTAGAAGCCTGGGTTGGCCCGTACCCCATCCCTAAAAGGTCCGGGACCTGGTCGGTTCACGAGTCCTGCATAAACCTATTAGACTTATTAACAAACCCCAGGATTTTGGACCATTTTAACCTGGGGAGTGTTTTAGTTATGTCCTCTCCTTCAAAGGTGTCGAATCTTTCCCTAGCATACCTATCACATTCGGCTAGGTAGTGTCGAGCCGTTTCCTCTTTAGTTTCGCAGAAGCGGCAGAAGGGGTCTGGTAGGGAGCCCATTATGAAGAGGTGTCTTCTCAGGGGGCAATGGCCCGTCAGGATTCCTATCAGCCTCCTAATTCTCCTCCTAGAATTGGAGAGTAACCATTTCGCTTCCTTGGGTTTGATTTCCTTCAGAAACTCCTTCGATTGCCTGCATCCGGGGGACGTATTCCATTCCTTGAGGAATAGTTTCATTCTCCAGCAACTTATACTCTCTTTTGCCGTGCTTAAAGAGTGGGGTAATACTGGTTGCGGGCCGACAAACACAGTATTTGATCCTTCCTTGGCCAGGCTGTCCGCCTCTTCATTGCCGTAGTGTCCCTTATGAGCTGGTATCTATATAAGGGTTACCCTATTCTCGTACCTGGTAATGATCCTGTTAATGAGTTCAACCGTTTCCTCCACCAGTCTAGATGTTGATAAATCTTTTTGTAATGCTTTTAGACTGGCCTGACTGTCAGAAAAAATTTTTGTCTTTTCCCCTTATCCTGTTAGCCATAAGTGTTCTGCAGCAGATATTAATGGCCCAGACCTCTGCCTGAAAGACAGAGGTGTTATTACCAAGAGGGGAGGAGATGCTGATCCCTAATTTGGGTATGTGTATTCCAGCACCGCTTCCCTTATCCTTAATGAGTGAACCATCAGTGAAGCATTCAAGGCTGCGGTGGTCATCTTCTGGCCGACATACTTACAAATGGGATTTTTTTCAAAAACACCGGCACCCCGAGAGTTGTAACAACCTCTGCCGTTGCGAACCCTTGTAAAAAATAAATAAATTCGCTAATTCCGTGGTCCGCTTGACCAATTAAACAAAATTACAATTAAATAAAATTAGTTTAAAATGAAATATACCTTCACTAAAGCTCTCCGTGGCCATTTCATTTGTCGCCGAGAATCAAATAGATTACACGACATTTTAGAAATGGCAAAAAGGAGGGAAAATTCAAAAGGTGGGATTGTGGAGGGAAGTTAGTGTCCGAGTGGATCGAGGTCATGGTAGCTCATACGGTAGAGTAGCGGCGTATCTAGCCGAAGGTCGGAGGTTCGAATCCCGCTCGTGCCATTGACTTTTTATCTTAATTAATTGTAAATAAATAAATTTAAATAAATAAGGCATAGCTGTAAAACAATGGCAAAATATAAATATCACAGGTATCACACACAAGCGCTTATGTCATCAAGGAGTGAGATATTTTTCATAAGCAGAAGTTACGTGCTTCATTATTGCCTTTACAATATGGTTTATTCTTTTACGTTTCCACGAAACTGATTTCATTTTGGCTCATAGAGAGACGTGCAAAAAATTGTTTCATGCTCACGACGCGCAAGTGTGACTTAAGCATAGGCGATCCAACACAAGACAGTACGAGTTGCTAGGTAGACAGTTTTGAAGCGAGACGAGGAGGTATTAAATCAATGACGAAGCGGGTCTATTTGTAATTTTTATCGAAAGGTGAAAGCATTTGAGACCTTTTAGTTACACTAAACAATTCTTTGATCCTCTATTGCGCGTTGAATATATAAAGCGACGATTTTTCAAAACTTAAGCAACTTATTCGTGTTTTATTATAAGTCCTTTGCCTTTTTACAATAAAATCAAAACAAACAGGTAAATACCGACAAACAATCATAAATAGTCTAATTAAATGTTGCTATGTCGTAAGGAATGAGAGGAGGAGAGAATGTGTCGTATTCCTTAACCGATTGTGATTCCGATCATTAGGTGATACTGGGAAGCCCATTAGCCAGGGTCTGGTGAGAAACGGCGTTATCCTGATGATGAAGTGCAGAAGATCCGAGACATCTAATCAAAATGTTCCGTCTCCCCTGCGATTACCTCGGATTATACGCCCAGCTCATTAGGCACATCAACACCTGCTACACCGACGACAAATCAAACGGAACTAAATGGAATTATAACCGAAGTTTTAATCGTTGTTCTTGTTTGATTTGCGTTGTTTTCGAGCTGTGAAAATTCATTACGATTCTACCGCGTTATGCTAATATGTCCTTTTTTTGTCCTGGTCTAGTCGACGAAGGATATAATCGCTTAAACAATATCAAGGTTTATTAAGCTGTATTCACTTAATTAGTTCTAAACGTCCATAAATATACGAAGTTTTATAAAGTTGTCATAAATTTGATTATTTACTGTAGATATTTTTACATAAATTTGTACGCCAGGCAATGAACCTATTGTTTTCACAATGTTAAGAATGTCCGATTTCCTTAAGTGCCTTCTTCTTATTTTTCTTTTTTTCACAATTTTCGAAAAAATAGAAGGCAATTAAAGTAATCAGACATTCTAAAGGTTGTAAAAACAATAGGATCATTGTAGATGCCTGTCGTACAAAATTATGTAAAAATATCTACTGTCAATGATCAAATTTATGACTTAACTTTATAAAACTTCGCATATTTATATACGTTTAGAACTAATTTACTAATAATCAGGGTGAAAGGGCTTTCCTAGTTTATTGATCACTGGTAACTAAAAAAACCAAAACACGGGTATAGCCAATGATGATTTTGTAAGTTAAGCAATGAGGAAGAAGAAACTGACACTTCATATGCTTCACCAATGCCTTTTATCTCAATAAAACTTTTTCCTGCTTTCCTATTATCATAGCATAATTTTTAATAGACTCTCAAAGAAGAACGGTGGAATTTTTCCTAATAAACGGAGAATCTTTCATAGATCGCTTGATACCCGGCTTGAGTTTATTGTTTTAAGTAAATCTGTTCATAATTTCGTAATTCGTGTTTCAGTACACTTCATCTAATTTAGTTTTCAAGCATTCATGTAGAAAACGTAGGCCACACGCTAGGTTTGACAGGACCAGTGGTGTAAAGAGTTGACCACGGAAGTAGTAAATCCCCTTAGGACACGTCCATTGGTGGCAGGATGAGGAACCACAGTTAAGTGCCCCCTTTCAATATTTATCGACGGTCCGAGTATATCGCCCTCTATTTATTCTGAAATTGATACTATTCCATCGGCCGGGGGTGGATGGTCGGCGCGGGGGTTGGGATTTAACTGTGTGGGGGTGCCGTGGGGGTGAGCCCGGTTGCCAACGGCAACGCATTATCATAGCGGAATCACGGGCCCAGTCCCATCCCCCATCCCCCATCCCATTTATTCACATGCAAATCAGATAAAGAGATGGTAAACAAGATGGCGCCAGGGAGGCCGGCGCCTCTCTCAACCCCTATCTAACCAGTTCAAACGAGGCAAATCAACCCACTCATAAACGATACATTGATCCCGAATTATCTATCGATAAATGACTATTACCTGCTTCCTTGAAATTCTACTATCTCTTCATAACTTAATATTTCTTCCAGAATATGGTTATTTAATAACAGACCATTGTTCAGGATAAATCTTTTTCTTAAATAAGCCGCTATCTGTAAAGAACAAAGTTACCTCTTACCTCTTATCTCATAGTAAAGTTTAAACAAATGACCTTAGAACACTCAGATTTAATATTTACAACTTCGATAGGCAGTGAATGAAAATAATTTAAAGAAACCTATTTGTTTATCTGTGAATCATTCTTCAAACAATCATTAATTGTTCAATCACTGCAAGATAAAGGTTAAGGGTTCGAATCCAGCGGTCCTGAATTAGAATCCTTCTTACATACTTACTTAAAAATAAACATTTTTCAAAAACACCGGCAAAACTAGGGTAGTTGAAATACTCTCGTAAATAAAATAATAATTTAAAAAAATATAGCCATCCAAAGTATATACTGTTCTTCAATTTTTCTGTTTAAAATGTTTAAATTTTTATTTTGGTGTGTTTAATTTTAAGAAGTTGGTTTATTTTTCTGATAAGGTTTTTTTACGTTATATTTTGAGGGTGAGCAATTACCTTGTTCCTGATTCGATGAGGACACCTATCGGCCCTGAACCGCTTTGCGGTATACCAAATTGCCCGAAACGTAGATCCATCCGCCATTGGTTAGGAATAAGTCCTCAGTTCGATGGAAAATGTAACCCAGGACAAAGAAATACGAAAGTTAATCAAAAGATCATTACAGAAACTAATGACAGAACTACAGTCTAGGACCTGCTAGAGCTAGAATAACAGTTGGGCTGCTAACTGGACACTGAAATGTCCTGAAGCATGTGTATGAGATTCGGAACTGCGGAAACAAGCCTGGGCTGATATCGCCAGGAAGAAAGGAAAATGAACTGGAAAAGCCAAAGCAAGACACAATGATGAAGATTTTACAATAGACCAGTACTGAACGCAGTGCGCTATGACATGACTTATAAGCTGACTCCTTTTAACCTTTCACGTTAAATGACATTTATTGATTTTGTTAGATTTAATTTTTTAGCACATTTTATGGACATCAACAATAATAATTTATAGAGAGGAATTACTATAAGAAATTGGGTTTAAAAAATTCAAATAAATTTCTATTGCCCAGTATAATCAATAAATTAAATCATTGTCAAATGTTAAATATAGTTACAAATTCCCTTACATTTTATTTGAAACAGTCTATTCCACATTGTAATTATTCCTATGTAATAAATACAAATTTCACTTCAAAAAATTTAATTGCTCGCAAATGTCTTACGGAATAAAGGTCAAGTCAAGATATGTGTGGTAGAAGGTCGATTCTATCAATGTGTTTGGAAAGTTTTTACCTCGAATGTCAAGAATGAAGCGGGGCATGTCGTGACAAAACTTCTTTTATAAATTCACCAAAGCGCGATATTCCGCATTCAGACTTGCAGCTCTTCCTACTAGATTTTAAAATGCACAGGATGGCCTGTGAAACAAACGTTTGAGTCCTTTCAAAATTTAAAAAGAAAAACTAACAACCTTTTTGGATCCAGCGTATCAAGGTGAAACCTCTTCTATTCAGCATTGGGATTGAGCCAGAAAATTCCATTTTTCGATGCGGAAATTATTTTAATGTAAAACCATCGTGTGGCGTGTTAAAGAGCAAACTGTTGTTCTTGCTGAAATGTTTGGCTCCTACAAGAATCAAGGACATCGGGGCTTATCCTTTCTGACGTGAGTTACTAAGTTATAGCTACTTTAAGGAAATTCTCACAGTAAGATAAATGCACAAAGAAGCACCAAGTACAATGCTTATATATATATATATATATATATATATATATATATACTATTTTATAAGGCAATTCCATAGTATGTTCTTCATCTATGCGTTTCACATTAGACCTACAAATGTTCGCAGTAGAGAAAATGTTGGAATCCTTTCGGTCCAGTTATAATGATATAAGCTATTGGCGTTGAGTTTAATTTTCATTTTTAACGTACTTAACACGATTAGCACTGGTAGCATGGATACTCCTGAAGTCTTCAAGGCTTGAGTACCAATTGGTCATCATGTGATGAAATCGGTCGAATTTAGAGGACTGCTTTGCCACGATTTCTTGGCTGTTAACCATCTAAATGCTTGTTTTTTTTATTCTGAAGGAGGTCGTTGTAGACGACAATTCAGTCTGCTCCAGCCCTGGAGTAACCGGAGGTGCGGAGGATTCGCGTCCCCTGACCCCGCCGTCGGATCAGCAGAATAGTCCCCAGAAGTAAGTTGCATTTATAACTTATTGTTTAAAGTTTTTTTGGTAAACATTGTTTAATTTATAATTTTGTAATTTGCGATTGTCAACAGGTCTCCGGTGTCTAGCGCTGCGACGAGTCCTGCGGCTCCTAACATCACACCGGCCTCGCCTCATCAATTCTCGCTCTTTTCTCCTTTCTCCAGCGACGGGTGAGAACGATTTACTCTTTTTTTATTTTCAACCTGCCGTGGTTTGATTACCGGAGTAAAATAGTTCATACAAGAAAAACCTTTTACCTGTTGAATTTGAGAATATGAAAATTAAGGAAAGAGTTGCGGCACAGCGCATCAATAAAAATACATCTTACAATTAACCAGGCAAGTGGAGATCGTGGTGTCAATTATTAAGGATAACGTTAACGGCCTCCATTTAATACAATTGGAGAATAATTGAGTAAAAGTGCTGTTATAATTTTGAAGGACCACCACCCCCCCTCTTTGGTTCTGGCGCTGTTTATTCAAGTATTCATTAAGTCGGGGCACTTTCCATTACTCGACCGAAAACCGGGCTCAAAGACAATATCCCCTATCAGCCCCGAGGTCTGGAAAGGGGGAAAAATTGACGTCAAAGTTGATTAATCAAGTGCTTTGGGTTCTCCATCTAGTTAGCCCCGCCGCAAAAGGGGTTCATCCATTAATACGTCATCATCATCAACCGGGGACTCCCGGAATGAATATTTAATACAGGGAATCTTCCATCGGGCGAGGAGCATCACCCAATTATCATATTTTTATATCATCAAAGGGAAAAAGTACATAAAAGTTAGGAGATGAGCGCTGGGGAGCAAGCGGGAGGTTCGGTCAAATAAAATTGAATTTATTTACTCTCTTCCACAGCCACCCCCCGAACCCTCTTTTCCTTGAGAAGAAAAAATGTATCTCCGGCCTTGATGCAATAACAGGACCAGAAACTTGATAGAATTTTTAAACAAAACTTGACTATATACATTTTTCATAGCGGAGAAGCTGATACTCTTTTTACTTTTTACAGATGTATCCCAGAGTCGGAGAAGGGGGATGTAGGCTAACTTTTTAAAGTGGGTGGAGGCATAAAGTATTCATATTCCCCCTCCTATCTGTGTGTGTCTTAATAAGCTTCTTTTAAAATAAGTCTGTATTTTTATGAGAAGAGTCGGCATTAGGATGTCCACTCAACTCAGAAAACTAATTTGGAAGGCGAAACCCGAGTCTCGAATTTTTTCCACTTTTTTCCCTCTCCGCCTCGAGGATCAAGGCTTTGAAGTAAAGAAACTTAATTCACTATCCGCTGCTATGAAGCAAACTAAGTTATGACACTGATCTTTTAAAAATTCTCATACGTTCACTCATTCCATATTCTACTTAACAAGTGGTACGGCCCTAGTTTGGAAAGTTAAATTCGTGGATGTAATTTTTTTCTACATTCACTTTTTGATATAGCATTTCGCAATTATGAGAGAAAAAATCCTGAAAATTCTATAATCCAAAAAAAAGGGCAAATGTATTTTCCTCCTATGTTCCGCCTTTTTTATAATTTTCTAAGATCATTTATTCAAAATACCATTAAGTAAAATTCATTTGTCCTATAGACGTTTTCTATTCAGAGTTCATTTGTAAACAGCAACTGTTTCACGTTAAATTCAAATATACGTCAATAGTTGAACGCTATTTTGAAGATCTTCTGTCTAGAGAATCGGTAGTCAACGGTCACCACAAATAACAATAAAGTAAGTCGTCTTCAGAATATCATTTGTCTGCGCTGTAGCGACTGTTTATATGCCGATCTCCTTCGTTGAAGAAGTTGTTGTTGAATAAATAACTCATAAAACTTGATGAAGAAGGAATCGCTGTCGTACATTGTCGTCTGGCCATCTTCACTGGTGAACGAAACAACTGCTCAAACAGGTGTACATTTAAGAGAAAAATCACAAAGTAATTTTTGTAGGGCAATCTGCAACTATCATATGCGCAAAGTAAAATAACCAATCAAGTGGAGAAGCTATCTATACTCATAGTACACACGCACCTACTCAAAATAAACAGATAAATGACTTAAGTTATTAACCAGTCCGCATAACTGAAGTTGGTCTGTTTCCGGTGATTTTCAAGATAGACGATCAACAAGCGAACATATTGTAAGACTTGTTGAAAACTATCTTGTTTTATACGACTTTTCGTTTCCTGGATACGCGAAAAAAGACGACACGGAAAAAGGATGGGAAGAAATTGGAAAAACACATATCCTTCCCGTTTTATGGTGACGATGGAACCGTAATTTGACAGCTTCATAGTTTGAATCACTGGAATCAACGAACAAAAACGAGGATATGTTCTTTCCTCGATTTCACTGAAGAAACTACTGGTTTTGATCTTTTCTGAGTAGGTTCGTATGTAGACGTTCTAAATCATTCACGGCAGGTCACGGTGACACTGTCTTTTTAGACATCGAGGAGTATCACTGGGAAGAGATTACGTGGAAAGGTGTTGTGATTAGAGGGAGATTGGTCTTCTTTTATAAAGGGAACATTTGTGTCGTTAAGGATAGTGCGGTAACGGGGCGATGGCAATTGATCTAAGGGTTCGTGATTGTCAGGTCTAGATTCTGCGAGATTAGGAGGTTTGTGTGACGTCCATAGTTCTAACTTCTCTTTGTCCACTTGGTTTGAGGTTGTATGTAAATGCAAATTATATGTAATTTTTTTTTTAAACCAGAGCTTTTGAGTCGGTAGAATGTGCGTGTACGACCCGTGGTAGGGATGACGTTTCCGGTAAGTTATAATAGGTTGGAGGTAGAGTGATGCGGCGGATTATTATTTTACGGAAAGATTATTGTTCATATTTCGTGGGGTTGTATTAGATTCGCCATTTATTTAACCTTTGTTCAAGGGATAGGTGTTCCCGGACGGTTCGATGCTGGAGTTAGTGGATCGAACATCAGTGTTAGGATAATGGAGTATATGCTGAGAAAATTGAAGGAATGAGGACACCCGTGTGTGTCCCCCTCCACAAGAGAGTGAGGATCCCGATCATACTTTAAAATGAGGAAGTGTGCAGAGGGTAGGATGCCCTTTAATGCCCAGGTGCTTGATTCTATGGAAAGCCCGATTGCCATGGGGGAAGATCGCCGAGCTGCATTATTTCTTCAAGGTGGAGGCACTATGTACAGTTCCAAATTAATGGTCGGAGATTATATTACAAAGGAGCTTTGCAATAAGCTTACGAAGATTTGGCATTAAACTTTCGAGATAGTAGGTTAAGAGTAAAGGGACTTCCATGGCATCACGAAGTGTGAGGTTTGGTAGCATTATAAAGGGTGGTTACTGACACTATGGCTTTGTTGGGAGTTTACAAAGAGTCGGAGCATCCAGCCTTGGAATACATCGCGATGCCCGAAGAATCTGCATATCTGATATTCCTAGACAATCTTTTCCATATGGCCTCTATGTCTGCCGTGAATAACCTCAGTTAAAACGGTTAAATTCTTTCTTTTGCTTCTTAAATATTTTTTTTCCAATCTTCCAAGACGAAATCCTGTAATCGTCCATGGATCGTCGGCCGTGTGGCGTCCTACCATATCAAGGCTGTCCACCCAAGAAGAGCAGTGGCATTTTGACGATCCTTTCCTTTTTTTCCTGCTAGCTTATTACATATTAACATTGGGGATCAAAAAAATTGATATATCGCATGTCATAAATGAGGGCAATTCAAGAAACTGACGTTGAACATAATATTGGGAGAATAGAGGAAAAATTGTAACAATTCCATCATGGTACAGAACACTTTAAATGCTTAAAAACATCATTCCGAAGGTAAACGTTATCCATGGGATATAGTCAAGATGGAAGCATTGGTAAGTAATGTTTCTAGTTGACAGGCGGGTGTGATCAATAACGGCCTAGGTGCAGATAATTAGAGCTTGCGGAGGTAAATACTGATTAGGGCCCTAGGAGGGAGAAGTTGTTAGACAGAATTAATTCTGTGGGTAAGCGAGCTGCAACACTATTGAATATTAAACCGGGACGAGAAGGCGGAAGGGGAGCGGCCAGGGTTGAGTCTCCTACTTGTAATGGACTAATGGGGTTTCGCCCATAATTGGCACTGGGCCTTAATCCACTCTGATTCCCTCAACGGTGGACGAATTCCCATCAGTCTCACACGAATCGTATTATGCTATAACTCCTGGGGACGGTCACTTTAGGACAACAAAAACGTTTTCTGTTGACAGTTGTTTCATCAAAATTGATCGCCTTTTGTCCTGATCACACGTCAGGTCACTACCGGCTTAACGGCATCCATAGCCTAAAAATCTTTTGCTGATCTTTTAGAGTCTGTCCATAGAACAAAGACAAATCACTTTTCTTTATAAAAAATACCAACAAAAGGATATAGAATTACAGTAAATTTGATGTTGAAATTTACAACTTGGGAGACTATAAGACATTCTGAAGTGATTAAAAATCATGGCCAATTTGTATCGCTTTTAACTTACTTCATTATAAAGATGCCAAAAGATTGAAGATGGTCCATATATTTATTTGGAGATCGTGAGGTGCGGCTGGTATGACGCAGATTTTATAAAAACATTTCCTTTATCGTGCGAATGTTTCGATCTTTATTGAGAACATCTTCAGGCCCTGAGATTTATAAATATTGTTTAAATTTTACAAATGCATGTAGGATGTGAAAAAAATGAATTCATACATTAATAGAAAATTTTAGATTTAAAAAAATGAATTCATACAATAGTAGAAAATTGTATATTCAATGGAAGTATTTGTACTCCATAAACACTTTGAGTAACTACAAAAGTTTTGGTTGATTTTTTACTATTGTATAAATTCATTTTTTTTAATTTCCTAGCATTGTATTAAGTAATTTTTTTCACTTCCTACATGTATTTGTAAAATTTAAACAATGTTTATAAATCCCAGACCTTGAAGATGATCTCAATAAAGATCGAAACGTAGGCACGATAAACAAATATTTTTCTAAAACCTACGTCACACCAGACCGCACCTGACGAGCTAACTGTCACTAAATACCACAAATAGTCTATAATATGAACTAAGTCAAAATTGTCACCTACAAGGAACGGAGATCAAAAATATATTGATTATGAAGCAAAGTATTTCTGTTCCAAGTTTAATTTTGCAATTAACCGTTACATCGAGGGCTTACAAACTTAATAACATAAAGTTTCTAATTGAAAAAATGCGAAAAGAATTATCAGAGACGTTTTATAGATATTGTATAGATCTACAAATGTTTAGACCAACTCCAAATTGATCTTTAGATATCAAATAATTAGCTCCCTTAGTTCTTCTTTGCTACGTTTAATTTTAAAGTAATTAATCCTTAATTAAGGTTTTGGTTGGGATAAGAAAGTCAGTGTCACGAGCGGGATTCGAACCCACGACCTTCGGCAAAATACGCCGCTGCTCTACTGCTTGAGCTATCGTGGCTCGATCCACTCGAACACCAACTGCCCATTTGAACCTAACCCTTCAAATTTCCCCTGCTTTTAGCCATTTTTCTTCTTTAATTGTAATTGTAAAATTGTACAGATGGTTCTTATTTTTAAAATTGTCATGAGCAATTTTTCTTAATTATTTAGAGGAAACAATCAAGGCACAATTATGTTTGCAGCCATTTTCTGTTTTTCTTCTGAGGGCCAAATATTTCGTCACGATTATATTAAATGAATTGTCCGGAGTGTTTAATTCGCGATGAAAGCCGTGTAAGCCCAATTGGGCCCAGGGGCTTATGCAGAAGGAAGCGGCCATTATGTCACTTTGATTCAAGTAGGTTGTTGAAGGCCGGGGAATTAGTGATGTAATCACCGCTATTGGTATGTCAGGCTAACTAACTCGATAATATATTATGATTTATTTGAGGATGTATCAATTTAGACTATTAGTCGATCCGGTGATACGAAGAACTAATGAGAACTGGGTCGTTACCTGACAATCGGAAAACATACTAGCTGATGGATCGACTATGTCCGATAGCAGTGAAATCTAGCTTATTTATATTGATGGAAAAATCCGTTACTACTGAACGTCTCCATCCTTGTGAAATTTCCGCTTGGAGTCTACGGGGTGACAAACTTGTAGTTTGTTCTTTCTGAACAAGGAAAATAAATAATATGTTAAAAAGATGCTTTTTATTTTATTATCGACATATTATTTCTATTTGCTCTTGGTCAATAAAAAAAAATCCTGAAATATAATTATTCAAAAGTAATGGCCTGATGGGGCAATAGTTCCGGCATCACGGAACGATATGTTTTATGAAGGCGGGAAAACGGAATGCATCAAATACATAAGACATAATCAAGTCGATAGCACGTAAACTGCAATCTTGTTGGTTGACCACATCGGTTTTGTTTTCTCACGCCTTAATGTGTCATTTTGGAATCCCATCCTGGTTCAGTACACGAATTGTGACAACATGGGTTCACAATGATGGATTAAATCAGAAATTAAAGTTGGACCGTTTTGACGATAGTACACTATAATGTATCCTTAACCAGGTGGTTCTCCTTTGAAGAATAGAAAACTCTGCTGTAGGATTGCTAAATCTACGTACATCTACCAAAATACTGTCGACAAAACGCAAATTCATGTTAAAACATTGGTCTTGGATTGTTTCAGCAGTCCTATATACTTCAGCTTAAGAAGTTTTAGTCTAAATGCCACTGAGATCTGTCACAACACCGCGGTTTAATTTTTTTCATTTTCTGGCATCCTGAACATCCACAGCTTTGGAGGAGTGTATAAAATATAATTGACGTCGGAACTTCCTCCTCAAACTGCAACAAATCCGATACGAATCAGTGAACCTGCCCTCGTATTTGAAAACAGTAAGGCCCAACTAACGGAATTTCTTTCCCTGTGGTAAAAAGAGGGGAATGCCATTGAGCTGTTGTAATTCCGTATATTGTTCTTAAAATTTGGACAATTAAAAAATAGTACCTTTAATTCCAAAGTAGTGTAGCAGCAAGAGTTGGTTTTCTCAAAATGTTTATCATTGCAAAGCGCATTGAATCCATTGAATTTAAGCTGTGCTCGGTTTTGGACTTTTTATTTAGCTTAGTTTTTTCGGTAATCATATACGGAGTGAATATGATTTTTTCTTTTTTCTTTTGCATTTTGTCCGAGTTCGGAACGGAAAAAGTGCCCTCGCATCGGTGGACGGCCACTTCTCCCGGATTATACATTTCAGCTAACAGACTGTTAAGGTTAGTAGTTAGTACTTCAAAATACAATACAACAATATAACATCCAATACAATACGTTAGAACAGTTAAGTGGTTAATCACCAGATTATTCCAAAAAAATACAATGCATGAATTAAAAACAATAATTAAGATAATATAGTAAGTTTATAAAAGTACTGTAACTGTTACTGCAACGCGGAGAGTCGTACACAACGGCTGTCGGACGACTTACGACATTTGAAAACAGCGCTTGACCCACCGAATATAAATACTTATTTAACGCCCTCAAAATAATTTTCACTTTTGATAATAAATTTGCGGTCAGAGCTTTCGTTTAAGCTTTCATGAACGAAAATCCGTATTCTGCCGTAATTTTGATCAGCGTTCGCAATTATAAATAAAGATGAATTGTTTCTAATACGAAAAAGTATGCTGATTTTATAATCGTTAGCGCACAATTGACCGTAGAAAATTAAATTAAAAACCAACTCGGACGATTTATTCATGATGTTTCGTTATTTAAACGTGTTTAAACCATGAAGTCGGAATAAAACGACTTTTTGACGGCTTTATAAAATTAAATTATCGATTAATAATGGCCTATTGGTATAATAAGCAAATCACTAGTGTAAATACTAATTTTACTTCTGGTTATTTTCATTTTCGATTTGATTATTTATATTTTAATAATTTTAAAAAATCAATCTCTCATTCAGTGGCATTTCTTTTATTCATCATTTTATTCCTCTTAAATACCATTAATAGCTAATTAAAAGTTATAAGAGAAAAAATTGGATTAATCCGATCCGTAGATAGCTACACGTATTCAAATAATTATTAAATTTTAAAAATAATTCACTAGTTTTCGTGGTTAGCTTGACCAAGTAATCTTTCAATTAAATTTAAAAATAAATATTTTTGTAGAACATGACGATAAACATTAAAACTATTTTGACAACACAATTAATTAAGGTGTCTTTTAGTTGAGATAAAAATGTCAGTGTCACGAGCGGGATTCGAACCCATGATTTTCGGCTAGATACGCCGCGCTCTATCACTTGAACTATCGTGAGCTCGATCCACTCGAACTAACTTTCCATCTCAGCCCCACCTTTTGAATTTTAGACTTTTTTGTCTCGACCAAAAACCTCAATTACTTGAAGAAAACTTTTGCAAGTAAACATCACCCTTCTTATTCCATTACAGTTCTTGGGCAGATTGAACAATTAACATTTTTCAATTAATTAATATTTATGAAAGGTATTGGTTGAGATAAAAAAGTCAGTGACACGCCAGATCGAACGATCACGATAGCTCAAGTGGTTGAGTAGCGGCGTATTTAGCCGAAGGTCGTGGGTTCGAATCCCGCTCGTGACACTGACTTTTTTATCTCAACCAATTCCTTTCATAAATTAATTAATTACCTTTATCATTCATTTTTGGGTGGTATTTTATGATTTATTATGAACATAAAAAAACTGAAGCTTAGGACATGTAGTTCAGCCGAGTTTACCTTCCAAAATTTGGCCCTTTCGATATTTTTTAAAATTTGATTATTTTAGTAAATTGTTCATATTTTTCAACAGTTCTAATATCGAAGATAAATAATCGATGAACAGTTGAATGATAAATATTATACCAGATGAAAACAAGAAAATATATTAAAATCGAAAGAAAAGCAGATATACGAATGTAATCAAAAATAGTTTAAGCTATAGAAGAGAACGATGAGATCCTTCCTTTGGTAGAAAGGGGGTTGAATAAAGGAAGGAGACGTGACTCTTCCCCGGCTAAACGATTTTCCTCTCTCTCGAAAACAAAGTATGAAATCACGGAGCTAAACACAGGGCATAAAGTGCTGTTAAGTCCGTTTGGGCCAGGAAGTGCTCTAACAGTCTTAGGCCATCCCCTCGGGTGCGGAAACAGGAAGTGTTCCGAGCCATTGACGTCAGTGATCGTAATGGTGGGAAATAAAAGCTGAGAGAGGCGCTAATGGGCGCTACAGCAGGAGTGTTACACTTTGTAGACATCCACTCAGCCCTTGGTAAATGGGCCTTACTTTACCACCCGGGTTAAATTAGATGTCTTACTGCCTAAACTCCGCAATCCCATTTATTTGGACAATATGTCTTCCTCCGCCTTCTCAGTTTATTCGGAGATCCTCCCTTTTTTGATTGTTGTACGTTTAAGCCCCTACTGTGCGCCGCAGTCAACGCATTTCAGCTTCTTCTTCCGGCATTAGTGGTGCTTTATTACGACCTGTCGATCCGTGGTTAAGTGGTTTCAGGTTTAATGTTTCCTACGATATACATTGTCGGTATTCGATGTAAATGAATTGAACTGCATTCGGTTATTTTAAAATTTCACATCCGACACCTTCTCTTTTAATAAAAGTCTTAAATTTTTTAATGAATCGATAATGAGTGCGGCGGGTTAATTACGGTTATCAAAAAAACAACAACTCAATATTGCGTTTATTTTTGAAACTATTAACCTAGTCTACAATTAGCTACAAGCTACAATTAATTTGACATTTGATAATAATAGCTATCTGTATAATTATACACACTGGCAGGCAAAAAAATCCACCCAATTGATTTTTCTTCCGTTTGCTCGATAAAGGAAAATTCTGCTCGTAATTTTTACCATTGTTTTTATCAATAATTATTTGCTTAATCTATGTTTTAAATTTGGAATATCAATTAGAGGTAAACATACTTAATCCTTAATCCAAACAACAATCAACGTTTACTTTTTACAAAAACTTTTAAAAACTTACTTTTTTAAAAATGTTTATTAAGTCTCTTTTGAGTTCTAAAGAAATAAACTGTTTAGTTTTCATCTTTGTTTTCTTAATTTCAATTTTTAAACTAAAAACTGCCACTTAGTGCTGAGAATGTTGCGCGTGGTGTGGCACTTAATGATGATGGATGTTCCATCACGTATGCTGCTATTGCCATTCGAGTTCTGTACGAAATACTCCTAAGCGTCGTTAGACGTTTTTGAGAAAGTGGGTTCTACAATGGAAGGCCCGGTTCTGTATGCCCTAGGGTAACAGAACCACAGGATAACCGTGTTTTGACTTTGAGTATTTTGCGAAACCGGCACCTCACAGTTGTTCAAGCGATTCATCAGCTCCAGGAAGTTGGAGGTGTCCAAATTTCTGAGCGCACTGCTCGAAAAAGATTAAATGAATATGACTAATGGCTTTTCGCCCCGGAGGATCAGAATTGATCAGAACACACGGAGTGGCACGGGTCGCATTTGCTCAAGAAACAGCCATTCGTCTTTGGACGATTGGTCTACTATGCTTTTTACAGATAAGTTTGGATTTGCTCTACGATCTCCAGATTGGCGTGAAAGATTGTAGACAAGGTACGAAGATACAACATAAAAGGTATGAAGCTTGTATTTTTTCCCAGAGCCAACTGCCTATTCTTTTGTTTTAAGCCATAGCTGGCTTCGTGGCTTGTATTGCTATAGACATTTTGGTTTATAGACGGAAGCTATGTTCTTTCTTTTGTCAATTAGACGTTCGCATGACACTCACATGCCGTGCTTTTAGTCATAGTGTGTCACTGCGTCCATGAAGGGCCTTGCGGAGATGATTTTAGGAGAAGCAGGAATAGGCTTTATGTTTCTTTCTTTCTCTTAATCAAAGACAAAACACTGCGAAGGCTCTGGCCATCTATTTTGCCCAGAGCGGCAGGATATCACGCGGCGTAAGGAGTCCATGCTAGACATCATCAATACTGGATTAATACATCTATTCCCAGAGCCAACCTAAAGCAGCTCAGTGATGTTATGCGGGAATTTCAATGTAGAGTCGCAGATTTTGCTTTGGAGGAATTTTCGACGGCTACTCGCCATGTAGATGAAATTTTTGAAGATCATCCCATCCTCGATGAAATCAGAGACAGTCCTGTTCTAATTAACGATAATGCTAGTCCACATGTCTCTTGCATAATGCAAACGTACCTTCAATAGTATAAAATAAGGGTCTTACCTTCGTCAGCCCGTTCTACAGACTTGAACTCTATCAAATTATAGGATAACCGTAAAAGTCATAAGGGCACGTCCATCACCTTCTGATACATTCCACGATCATGAAAGGATTCTTTTTGAAAAATAGACTAACCTCCAGCAAAGAGACATTTCCAGACTGGCAGGAAGTATGCCGAGGCCTCTTTGAAATTTAATTAAGGCAAGAGGAGGACTTCGCGATATTGGAATGATAATTCAAAATCTAAAATAAATTTTATCTGTCCTTAAACGTAAATAAATTTAAAAAAATATACACAAATCAAGTTACATTACAAGTGGATGAATTTTTTTGACTGTCAGTGTATGTTACCTTACACAGATGAAGGGTAATTGTAGATGTATGTTTTTAATGATCTCGCGACATCCTAGAATTAATAACAAGAGACGTAAGATTATTTCCTCGGTGATTTAACATTGAAGTCGGACTTTTAAGAAAGGGGGAAAGGGGAAAATTAGAATTTAATTCCGTCAGTCCTGATTGTGCTCCGAGTCGACATCATCCCCCTCCAGGAGTAATGATCATCCGGCCGCCAGCCGACCCGTCAACCGGCCACGTGTTTATTTGATCAGATGAAGGGCCTCCTTGCCCCCCTCCCGCCACAGGACATGCAAACAAAACCAATTATCCGACAAAGTGAAATTGGCCGAGGGGTTCTCAAGAGGAACGGAGACCACCCACTTCCCCCCATTGTCTCCCTAATGAGGCACGGGAATAAACAAAAGCAGCACCCCCAGCATCGCCTCCCCCGGGTGGCCCCCGCATGGGGTAAACGTTCCCCTGACGTTAGAAAACACGCCACCTCCGCTCTATCCAAACTGGCATCTCAAGCCTATGGAGAAAAGGGGGTATTTCCTGACTAAACGTTTCCCTGGGTAAAGTTTATCTTTATGGTACTCTGCACCATTTAAGAGCTATTTTATTCGTGGTAAAGTGATTTGCTAGTATTTTCCAGCCATGTCCGAAATGTGACACTTAATTTCTTATATAGGGTGTCTTTTCTGTACTAGCATTTCTGGAGAAATTTAGCATTTGCACCGCCTTATTCGATGAGCAGAACAACCTCGGCATTTTTTATGCAATCTACGGTTGATCGGAGGAATTTGTGCCATTTTTGAGTTATGCTCGACGGAAGACCCGTGAGGAGATAAGCTTTTTGTAAGCAGATGACCCGATGATGAGTTTATTTCAAAAGCGCGTCTTCGCTAACGCAGAACGCGTACATTTCCCAATAAATTTTTCTGAGGTTGATGATCTCCCGGCTTTCCATGCCACGTATTTTCCTTCCTAATACGATTTGTTCAAAAATAATTTCTATATGTTTAAATTTTCTTCCTTATTCCTTTATTTCTAATTTTATTTTTATATGCTATTTTCCTCCTCTTAGAAGTTAACAGGTACACCATAACATCCTGCAGTATGGCATGCAAACTAGGATCACTTTGAATTTCGATTATAGTCACAATTTGTGAAAAAAGAAAGTAGATATGTTTATTTTTTGTATATCATACTTGCGATATGTTCCTGCATGCAGCAATACATAATAATAATACATAGCTTTATGAAAAAAGTAAAACGGAAAATATTTGTCTAATATCGAATTGAACTTTGACAGTACGAACTTGATATCAATTTTTTTTAAATCACTGTAAATGCGAAGAGTAGGTTGAATAACTTGAACCTATAAGAAAAATAAAATGATTTCAATCTGTTGAAAATCATACGGAGGCGGCAGCGAGATCCCTACTTTTGTGGCCGGCTTAGGCCCGGCTTCCTTCCCCCATCTCAAATATACATGTCTAGACCAGGGATGAAAACCATTTTAAAAGATTTCATTTCTGACATGTCGTTCCACCTTAATGCCAACAAACTCGGGAGATAACCGTTAGGTACATTAGGTCGAAGGATTTACTTCCCTTATCCATTAAAATGTTGGCGGAGAGGGAGCTCAGCCGAGGAGTATAAATAAACTAAACCCGAGAGGGGGATGGACTGAATTTTTCTTTCGCATTATTAAATGTTTTTATTAAATAACAGAGCGCAACCCTTTCCTTATGAAAATCTGTTTTGACAACTTACACTTGTAAATGTTAAATAAAATTTTCTACCGCCGACCTGTCACTAAAGTCAGTAACAGCTAGCTGTCTTTTCTTTCAGTTTTTCCAAAAGATTTTAGAAACATCATTTTTAAAAATGTAAAACGAATTCAAACCTATACGAATGGATGGGATTCAACATTGTTGGTGTGTCAAAAAAGCGATAAAATCATAATAAAACGGTTCCAAAATCAAGTTCTTCGAAATAATGCTCATTGGTATATTCGCCATAGCGTCATACACAGAGATCTGAACATGTCGCTAAAGCCATTTGATTCAGTTCAATAATACAATAAGGAAGTTAATTCTACTATATAAAATATGACACTAAGGAAAGGAATAAAGTGACTTTAATATTAAATTAGTCGTTGTAAATTAATATATGGTCTCAATTGATTAGTTTTAATAAATAAAATGTATAAAAAAATTTAAAGTGGCCTATAACGTTTTTGTAGGATATAGTTTCCTAAAACATAAAAAGAGAATCGGATGGTCAGAAAATAATATAAGATTGAATCACGCCTATGACAGGCTTCACCCAAAAAAGATTCATGAATCATCAGGTTCCATGAAAAAAACAGTCTAACTTGCTTTAGAACTGATCAGGATGATATAATTTACCTCGGATCGACAATAAATCACTTTCTTTTATTCATTTCAGTTTCAATATGTCGAAGAAAAGAAGATCGAAAAAAGAGATATTTTTGTATATGAATAAAATAATACCTACGTTTAGAAAGAAAGAAAAAAGAATTTTAAGATAAAGAAGTCGAAAGGAAATAAATTGGTGATATTGTTCAATTAGTATTGATAGTAAATTAATTCAAGTAAAAAATGACGAATTTAACTCTACTAGATAAAATATGACACTAATGAGGAGAATAAAGTAAATTTAATATTAAATTAGCCGTTGTAAAATTAATAGAAAACGTATAAAAAAGATTTAAAGTGGCCTAAAACATTTTGTAAAATTTTTTTCTAAAATATAAAATGAGAATCGAGATGGTTGGATATAATATCAGATCGAATCACGCATATGACAGGTCCCCCACAAAAGATTCATGGGAGTTATGTAATTCGTAATAATAAAAGTCCAAAAAAGACTAAGAATAAGACTAACGGAAGACTCTCGGAAGACTAATGGAAGACTGTCGGCCCTAGCGCCTGGGCCCTATTTAAATGGAAGTGAAGTTTGCTGACTCAGATGCAGTGGATTCTGGAAGATGGTACCATAACTTGGGTCATCAGGTTCCATGAAAAAAAAAAAAAAAAAACAGTCTAACGCGCTTTAGAACTGATGATGATATTATTACCTCGGACCGATAAATAAATTACTTTCTCTAGTTCATTGTCAGACTATAGGTTATCTTTTTTCATGCATAAATCCAATATCTAGAAGAAAAGAAGAACGATAAATGTGAGATAGCGCACATAGATAAAACAATAGTTAGGGATGGCATAAAAATTTAAAATAAAGAAATCGAGAGGAAAAAAAATTGTCATATTGTTGAATTAGTATTGATAGTCAATTTGTCAACAATATCCAATTTTAAAGGCCTATATATCGAAATGATCGTACAAGGATTCGAAGGATAAACAGAATTCGATATGTTCTATCATCCTATTAAAACAGTAAAGTAGAAAACTGACTACAGGACATGTCGAAGTCATTCACAATTATCGAGTATCGACATTTGAAATTTTAAAAAATCGATATTTTTTATTTTCACAGCATGGGACAGATAATGTGAAAAAATTAAAATCCATCTAGCATGTACATACAATATTAAACAGAAAAATTAATTTAACTGTTGTGTCGATATTTTCTTTTGATGTTATGTTAAAATAATAAATTGAATCTTTTTTTAGCCTTTTGAAGTTTGGTGCACAAACTGAACTACTTATTTTAGCCGATGAATCGCTACTTTTGATTGGAATTGAAACAACATGATATATCGATAGTTTTGTTTAGGTGGTAAACGGACGAAAATGCCCAAAAGGCCAAATGTAACTAAAAAGAAAATTTAATCGGCTATTTCTTAGCCACTCGAAAAGCTTTCTGTTTAATTCATTTAATATGCATTTCTCCAATACCCGAGTGGGAATTAATTGTTAAACGGCCCCTCTACCGATAGGACTAAGTGCCGTTGAGATTGAGGTGTCTCGTTAATTATAAAATTGAATAATAGAGGGGCGAAGAGGGTATCAAAGCCGGCCGTACAATATTTATATCCAAGCCACAACTCTATTTGCTGTGATTACAGACTGTAGAATAGGCTGCAGTTAATATTCAAGCCGAGCGTTTGAGCATGCACAAAGACGGGGGTAAAGGGCCCTCATTACCTCTGCGCCCATTCTCCTCTTAAAGGGAATTGTGCTCCCTTTCGGTCAAACGACCAAAACTGGATCTAATATTATGTATTTCGAGTTCATTAACTGCGAAATGGGTTTATTGTCTTTGGAACGCTGCTTTACACGTTGAATTAACGAAGAGTGCTATAAAATTTTCCTCACTTCTTTCGCGATACATAAAAAGTGTACGGGTAGAGAAAAAGATAGAGAATAAAAAAAAGGAAGAGAGCGAGAGAGAAAGTGAGAGAGAGAAACATAGTTAGAAAGAAGATAGGTAGGCAGAAACAAAGCGAGAGAGAGAAAATTTAAAATGGATATATAAATGTAAAGAAAGAAAGAAAGGGGGAGAGAGAGAGAGAGAGAGAGAGAGAGAGAGAGAGAGAGAGAGAG
>CM077103.1:19206765-19221066 GCA_039619505.1 Cimex hemipterus | reverse complement strand
CTGAAGGGCTGGTTGTCTACATGACGTGTAGGTCGTTTCTATAACTTGAATATTTCATATATTCGTGCATATCACTAAATTATGAGTTAGGTCTTTATTTTCCCCTCGTTACTTTTAAGTTTAGTTCATTTGCTATACGACGCGATGTACTTTTTATTCCGATTTCGTGGTCCGAGATCGTTTGTTGAAAGGTGTTTCATAATTTGGTCGTTTCCGACCATTTCGGTTTGTCAGGCGGGTTTCGGCTTCACGCCATCTTCAGTGCTGATTCTAGTGATGTCACATTTGACAAACCTAAACAGTGGGGACACACAGACCAAAATAATCAAAAGCGACCAGAATAAAATTGAAATCTTGCCTGTGTTGGGTGATATGAACTCATCAGTTTACTCAGTCAGCGTATGAATTGTCAAAAATGTGATTTACTCTCAGTTTTATAAAACCACATTAATTACGTGGTAAAATCAGAGAGTTTTATTGTCAAATATTTCGTCAGTATTAAAACAATTTTGACCGCGTTCTCTTTGAAAATAGAGTACACCAATAATTTAACGTGTCGTAATTGGCCGCATTAACAAAACGCCCGTACATTAGACGAAGATAATGAAAATGTGTACATTACATTTTATGTCGATGTTTATGGAATAAAAAACATTATGGGCGCCGCCACGTGTGGTGGGAATTATTTAGAGTATCGGATTAAACACGTTTCACCTAGGGTTGTTTGTAGCGCGTAGTCAACTAATTCCAATTAGTCGTTGTTTGTCAGTACACAACATTGGTATGTAAAATTGCGCCGATTGCGTCGCAGGATGCATTAGAGGTGCGTCACGAATCAAAGTCCGTCCTCGACGTCAGTAACGCGTTTATCCCCCGCCTCGCCCGCGGAGCCCCCTTCAAAACAAAATGCGATTATTCACGCCCGTGGGGACTTTGTTTTCTCTAAAAAACAAACTCCTGTTTAATATTTGATGGGCTAATTGGTTTAGCTGAGCCGAGGGACGGAACCCAAACCCTCCCCGGGGCCCGTACAAATGTTCTTGAATGGAACCTCTCATCGAATTAATCTCCCTTCGTTTCGATATGACTTTTGAATGAAAATTCGCTACTCTTCCAACTCAATTTCGCCCTTTTAAAAGGATTCCCTTTGAGCCGGTCCTACGGCCGACGGCAGCCTAAATTAAATGTCAATTATACATCTTAAGACGTTAATCCCTCTTTTAATTATTTCCAATTTTCTAAATAATGCTCGGAGATAAATTGTTTCCAAAGTTAAATTAATGTTTAAGACCGACTGATTTGAAGCTCATTATATTATGACATTGTTCTCTTAATGAAAATATCAATAAAGACTAAATTGGAAGGAAATTCATTGAATGAAACTGCTACTATCGTCATTACTATAATTTTCTCCGGTATAATTAGCAGCCAGCCTTCTATATTATAATTATATTTTATTAAGTTTCGTAGTCCGTTTGACCAAATAAATTCTTTTCAGTTAATTAAAGTTTGGGTTGAGATAAAAAAGTCAGCGTCACAAGCGGGATTCGAACCCTCGACCTTCCTCTAGATACGCCAATGCTCTTTGAACTATCGCGACTTCTATCCACTCGGACATTAACTTCCCATCTTAACCCCACCTTTTTAATTTCCCCTCTTTTTGCCGTGTTGCATGCTAAAGGTTTGGGAAAAACAGACAAAAACCCCCCCTCGAAAAATTTTCGAAGAATTTGTTATAAAGAATCGAAGAGCAAGAAGAAGAAATATGGAGCAATTTATTTATTCCCGAGAAGTGTTCACCAAACGTTGATACTGTTAAGCACCTGGTGATGACAAGTGTATTCTCTAATTTTTCTCTGCCTGCGTTCGAAAATTCCAACAGTTCAGTATGCCATTAGTCATGAACTTTGAATACATCAAAAAGTTTGGGGGAAAAAACAGGAAAAAACCGCCCTCAATAAATTGAGGAACTGAGCATCAGACTATTTTCGTAGAAATACGGAGCAATTTATTTATTTCCGAGAAGTATGAACCAAGCGTTCATACTCTAAACCACCTGATGATGGCAAGTGTACGAAATTCTCGGATTTTCTTCTGCCTAATTTCGAAAATTGCGACGGTTTGGTATGGCATTAGAGGTGAACGTGGATACATGAAAAAGTTCGAAAAAAAGGACAAAAACTCCCCCCTCAAAAAATTGAGGAACTGACCACCATTTAAATTATTTTCGTACAAATAAGGAGGGATTAATTTATTTCCGAGAAGTCTACACCAAACGTTCATGCTGTGAACCTGGATATACGAACAAGTTTTTAAAAAAGGATAAAAAAACCCTCAACAATTAAGGAACTGACTACCATTTATAAATTATTTTGTAGAAATAAGGAGCAACTAATTTGTTTCCGAGAAGTCTACACCAAACGTTCATGCTGTGAACCTGGATACACGAAAAAGTTTTAAAAAAAGGATAAAAAAACCCCCTCAAAAATTGAGGAACTGACTACCATTTAAATTATTTTCGTAGAAATAAGGAGCAATTAATTTATTTCCGAGAAGTCTACACCAAACGTTCATACTGTGAAACCTGATGATGACAGGAGTACGAAATTCACGGGTTTCCTCTACCCGAAATTCGAAAATTCCAACGCTTAGAGCTGAGCTTGGATACATAGGATGTATGGAGTAACGTTTCCTCACCTTTCCAAATCGACATTTGTGCAAGGAACGTTAGACACCTGTCATAGATAGAGTCCCGAAATCCCTGTTCAAGATGAGACCGATACGGTTTCAAATTAAGTCCGGACTACATAATTAATTTTATTTTTTGAAAAACCTAAAATCCTTCCGACATTTCGGAGAGAGGAATTCGAAATTTCGCGAACATACAGTAAATATTCAGCTCCTCGTCGAAATTACGCTGGATAACTTTGTTATGTTTTAAACCAATTTAAAATTCGATTATTTACTTGATGACGTAAAAAAATGTAAGAATATGATGTTCACCGAAAATATTGAACTATTCCACTCTTCGTTTCCTAACGGTTGCTTTTATGTTATAACTATTTATTATCAGAGTGATAAATGTGGTGTGACTTTGTTTTTATTGTTTTCACTTTTTCTTATTCCCACAGAGTTGGCTTCCGCCCTGTATCGGAAGCGGGCCTTCCTTCGAGGAATCCGCCACTGTTCTTCCCGCCGCAGTTCGCTCCACCGCTGTTTCCTGTTATAAAAGGTAAAATATAAATTCCAATATGATCCGTGTTCATTTCCTTTATCGCGTTTCGGCCCTCTTCCATTTCTTGTTCAAATCCGTTTAACAGAGAATTGTTTATTTGGGAAAAAATTGTCCCTTGATAATAAAGAAGCCGGCAGATGAGAAGGTTTAAATTTTTTCTCATGTATAAAGCAATTTTCCAAATACTTAAAAGTTTAAATATTAAAAAAATTAATAACCTGTAAGTTCCCTAATAATTATAACATGCTTTAATTTTTCTAAAGAATTTCGGGCAATTCAGGTTATTTTTTTCTACTTTTTCAATCAACTGTATTTTTTATAAATAAACAAACAATTGCTAACAATTAGACTAACTTTTATTAACAAAAACAAAACTTCTACATACAAATTATTGGGTCAAACCTAACAGAAACAGGATAAATTTCTGCAGCAGATTGTAAAGAGGTATCGTTACAAAATACTGAACCGTTTTAATTAGGCTTTTTAAATTTTATGAAGTGGACGATGGTTAATGTTTGGTATCATTATTACACCCTCATCTTTTATCCCATGCTCAAATCTGCACAAACATCTAGTAAAGTCCAAGAAATGTGCATGATGCTTAGTGGAATTATGTAGTTGTTTTGAGATGAGATATATTCCACATTGACACTAATGTCAGATCAACCATTAAATAATGTACATCGACTTGAAAAAAAAAATTTACAGGGGTCCAGCACAAAATTTGTTAAAATGTCTGATAATCAGGTCAGGCCTCTCTCTCCCGGTTTATATCCTTAATATGGTATTTTCCAGTCAATGGTATCGTTTTTCGAAAGAGCGGCACTTTTAAATGTTCTCCTCTAACTTTAAAATATTGATTAATTTTTAAATGTATTATCAACTGCCCGACAAGATTATTTGACATACCAAGAGGGTTGCCAGGGTCATCGGGGGTCACAACGGTTAAGGCACGTAAAGCTTTAAAAAAAACACCGGAAGCCCGGGAGTTGATGTTATTTCTGTTTTTGTTTAGAAGCAATACGAATGTGATTTGCACTTTCAGCATTTTTCAAATTGCCAGCATGCTGAATCTGAGCTTTAAAATCAGCAGTAACCCTGCTGGACATAGTTCGCCTTAGTAAGAATATTAAATTTGTCAGCGCCCGCCACGCCACTCCGTGCTTATAAGCCAGACGTCGCACCACCTTGCTGAGATCGTTAACATTCAATGGGACTGTTACAAAAGGAAAATAATTTAACCTATTTTGAAATATTCTGTCAAATTTAAGAAAATATTTTGAACAATTAGAATTAATGTAACAAGACTTTGTAGTAGTTTGATTATTTTGGATGACTTTGACAGTTCTTAAATCGATCGGAGCATTGCCTCTCCCTACTTATACCCTGACGTCGCACCACCTTACTATGGCCGTTTCACTGAATAAGACCGTTAGAGATATGATCCACTAAATTTTGAAATATTAATATTATATTTCAAATATATATAGAAATATTAAACAATGAATTTTGACAGGGCTACTTAATTAAAAAAGAAGTCTGGTCTTAAAAGTGTTTTTGGGTAGGGAATTTTAAGTTTTTTACTCATACTTTGTCTGAGATTGCAGGAACTCTGAGTATGACATAACTGTTCAGTAGACATTATAATCTGCATGAATTATATGCAGTTTTATATAAAAGAGGAAACTATTTTGACACGGCTATTAATTAAAAAAAATCAATTATAATTAATGCAGCAAGACTAGGTAATAGATTGTTCTATTTTCAATTTCATCGGAATATTGCCTCTCCCTACTTTTAACCTTGACGTCGCACCGCCTACTATGACCGTTTCATTGAATAGGACCTTTAGAGATATAATCCACTAAATTTTGAAATATTATTGCATATAAATTTTGACACGGCTACTTGATTTAAAAAAAAGCTTGGTAGTCTTGATAAGTCAAAGTCTTTTTGACCAAAACCCATCATCTACGAACTACATTGTAGTTAAAAAACCCACTTTCGGATCTGCATCTATTTCCATCTGCTATATATTCAGTATAAAAAAGAGCTTTTATTGTACCATCTTGTCGGTTTAACCAGTTAATCAAAGTTTTAATTTTAATAAAATAATTTTTTGACTTATACTAAGTCTGAGATTGCAGAAGCTCTGCCCCAGTACACAACTTTTAGGTAGGCTGAATTGACAACATGAATTATATGAAGTTTCATTTCATGGAGAAAAATATTTTTAACAATTAGAATTAATGCAACAAGACTTTTTAGTAGATTGCTTGCTTTGGATGCCTTTGCAATTAAATTCTTCAGATCAGCCTCTCCCTACTTATAACCCTGACGTTGCGTGATCTTTACGCCCTTTTTAGTCAAAATCCCCCTCCCCGAAGAATGGCTCTTTAAAAACTACTAGGATAAGAGACGTTTTTTATTTTAAAACATTTTTATCACTAATATTCAAAAAGTTAAAAGAATCGAATTTCACTACAAATGTTATTCAATGGGATTCAAACATAGATAGCATTACATCATCTATCAAAATGCTGTTAAACGGCTGAATTGGCCTCTGCTTATTTTATGAAGTGTAATAAAGTAAAGAGAATAATAGTTATCCGCCCAGACTTTAAAACCTAATATAAGGGATGTAAAAAAAAGTATATATAAAGATTTGTGTGCAAAAGAGGTCCGAGGAGGCGTTTAGCACCTGATCCCACTCCCTTTCCTAACCCAATATGTACTCCTGGGCCCAACCCTAATGTAATTGGGCAACTGCGGACTAGTTATTAATAATAATTACGGTCGGAAACAAGACTTTAGAGGCGCCAATTTGCTTAACACACACTCTCTTTAATATATTTTGATTATGCAATAAATAACCGGCTCCGCGGAAGGGGGAGGTGATAAATACAGATTAGACGGGGCCGTGGGTAGAGGAGCGTCATGTGTCTTGATGACGCCTCAGGTGTTTCAGGAGAGACGTTGATTCAATGTCGGTTATTCATTTAGCCTTTCTCTATAAACTTAATTGGCAAAGCCGAGTTGCGCCGAGTTTGGCACACTTAGCTTGATAATCCCGCACAACGTTTCAAGCAAATAATCCCTTTCTATTTGTAAGGAATATTCATGGTGGAAATAGATGGATGGGCTTAAATGGAAACCGTTCCACCGGAAAAACACCAATTAAGGCAAAATTTGAGGTATGCAGAGGAACGGTAATGTACTAAGCCTGCACAATTCCGCGGAAGTACTCAGTTCATAGAAGCAGAAAACCCGCAGGTTTTCCGTATTTAAATGCTAACTCAGCCTCCCTTTCAACAAAGAACATACCGAACTACACTTGTAGCTAAACAACATACTTTCGGATCTGCGTCTATTTCCACCTGCTATCTACTCAGCATAAAAAAGAGCTTTTATTTAAAATATATTTTCGTTTTAACCAGATAATGTCAAATTGATAACCATAACATCCAATTTTTAAAGCACAAATTTGTGAAGGTTTTAGAAGGCCCCAAGCTGAAGATCGCCAAATACCGAAACGCGTCTGTCCGACCAACTCAAGCAGATCGAAAACGACCAAATTCAGGCTCATCACCCCGCAGAAAACGCTTAACAAATCCTGAAGATAATGAAACTATTAATGAAAAGATCCTTTATTCAAACATTTTGAAAATGAAAGCAGAACAATTCCTCACCCTTATTTGATCGAAGAAAAATGAAGTTTCTGCACCCAATGTTTGTAATAAATTTTCCCGAAATTAGACTTAGAAATCTAGGTTCAAAATATAAAAACGTTTGTCCCTTGTCTGAATACCACACTGGCTCTTCTTTAAAATAAACTGTTATAAAATAATAATGAGTGACGACCACTTTTTTAACCATTGCGTTAACTCACCTGAGGAAGGGTTAAAATAAATCCGAACGTGTGGATAAAAACTGGTTGTGGTTTTTCTTGAGATTACCTATTATCCCACATTCAAAAAGGAAAATTCATAAGATTAACTGCTGAGGTCGAAAATATAGTTTTTGGTACATTCTGAGTCTCTAATCTTGTCTATTTTTTGTATTCCTGTCTTTGTTTTATTTTAAATTTAAAGTTAAGACGGGATAATTGGACAAACTCAAAATTTTGTATGTATAAGTTATTCCCATAAATAATTAAAGAAAACGACCGGACGAAACTTCACAACTCAACAACTTTTCACGAAACTTCTTTGATTTACAAACAGCAATTGGAGAGATCGGATTCTAACTTTGTCTCTTGGACAACTACCAGGCTACGATCTTTGAATCCAACTTCATTACATTTGCACGGGATAAAGTTCAAATCCCCAATTTACAAATTACAGCACCCATTCGGTTCATTAATTCACCGAAATAGCCATTACGACCAGTTAATTTACACCGTCCTAGCAATTTGACGGAAATTATCTGGGTCGCACGCGCTAAAATTAGACGTGGACGTTTCTGTTTTTTTAATTGGCCTGATCATCACCGACCCAGTTGAAACGAATTTGTGATTGTGATTCAAAAATTAAAACAGATAAATGAATTTTAGTTGTTGTCATATTACTGTTCACGTTGTGACTCACTACAATAACAAACAAATAATCGTGGTATTAAATTAACTATGCCTAAAAAAAATACTTTTTCATAAAATATGACAAATGTTACTTTATAACTTTCTGAGATATCTATGAAACCCTTTTTGAGCTTCTAGGTCGAACAATATTAGACTAGTCTCTAAAATGGTTCGCGTACTTTTTTCTATATAGTTTTCTGCCTTTGTTGAGCATATATTTCAAACCTAGGTATGAGGGATGTCGATGGCCGCAAAGTTTAGTCTGATATAACGCTCATCACTGTAAGGTAAAGGTCCCGGGTTCGAATCCAGCGGCCCTGCACATACTTTCAAACGGGCTTTTTTTCAAAAACACCGTCACCCTGATGGTTTATATGAAAAAAAAAAACCTAGGTGTTCCATGTCTATTTATCTTTCTATTCAATATGATAAAATAGTAAGTGGGATCGTATAAAATGAGATTATATTTTTGAAATGTATCCAAAATCAAAAGGCCCTTTCAGTAAAGTACGCCAAAAAACATTTCTTGAAAAAAGGTATGCTGATTCGTTTTTAGCACCCATTAAACCCCTACAACGTGAATTTTTATAGCAAACAGAAAATATTTGGGCTGGATCAGCAGAGGGAAATTTTCTTCTTCGAGATCCGGGCGTTCCACTTAAAAATACATCCCACCTTTAGATTTGATCCAATGTCCACGATATTTCAGCCGTTAAAAGGCTGTATTTATCTACTTTTGGCCTACATATAACAATCGCCTTAAGTGAGAAAAATTATTAAATCAGCATAATCATCAGCTTTTATTTTATTTTTCTGGCTGCGATGTATTTATTTGTGGAGTGCCCTTCGTACAATTCAGAGTTCTAAAGCCCACCAAATTTCCCCGGGTTAGAAAAACGACTATTCCTTATTTTTAAAAATGATAATGAACAAAAAACATCTCATTTCTTAAATTAAAAACAAAATAATAGTGTTACTTTATTTGTTATAATACGGTAGTGCGAAATAATAATTACAGCACTGTACGGCTTATTACGGCTTTATACGCCGCCTAACGTTGGTGAATGAAAACATCGATAAAGCAAAAAACACACACACACAAAGTGACAGAAAACATTAAACAACATAAATATTAAAGCCAAAAAAGCAAAAAATTGGGTCGGTTCTGAGTTCAGCCCTATTATTAGTCTAGTACATCTCTAGGGAACTGCGGCTAGTGGAGCATACATTACATAAAAATAATAATTAATTGAAATAATTAATTTGGTCAATTAGACCACTAAACATAAACGGGTTAATATTCAATAATCAATCTCAAATCAAAAAGCAAGTATTACTTCACGAACAACTCCCCTTTGCCGCCTCGTAATCGCTGAGAACCGAATCTTGATTACACATTGGAAAAATGGCCAAATTCGAAAGGTTGTAGGCTGACATGCGGAATTGGTGTCCGAATGGTTCAAAGTCACGATAGCTCAAGTGGTGTAGAGAAGCTGCGTATTTAGCCGAAGGTCGTGGGTTCGAATCCCGCTCGTGATACTAGCTTTTCCAACTCAACCAAACCCTTACAGAAAAAGGATAATTAATTAAAAATAAACAATATTAATTTAACTATTCGAAAATCGTGAGAGCGGTCTGGTGTGGTGTAGCTTTCAGAAAAACATTTTCTTTATCGTGCCAACGTTTCGATCTTTATTGAGATCATCTTCGGGGCCTGGGATTCACAAATATTGTTTACTTTCAACAAATCCACTTTTTCCACATCCTCCATGTATTCGTTAGATTTAAACAATGTTTGTAAATTCCAGGCGCTGAAGATGATCTCAATAAAGATCGAAACGTGGCACGATAAAGAAAATGTTTTTCTGAAAACTACATCCCACCAGAGATCATTTCACGATTTTCGAATAATCATCGACTAAAGGTCACTCATCACCACACGATATTAATTTAAATTAAATAACACAACCATAGAAGGGTTCACCACCCTTCCAGCATCCAAGTTTGACGCCTCCACTACTTATTTGTGAATTGAATTTACTATTAGGTTTCCGGCACCTTGATTCAACCATGTTCGAAGCCCACCTTCCGTAGTACCCCCAGAATCCTTCGGGCATCAGTTTGCTGGAGAGGAATAACCGGCCACATTGATATGGGTAGCTTCACTGTCTTGCTGTTGATATCCTCAAACCTGGCATGGTATTCCTCTAGATCCTCTGGAAGGAGAGACAGGTTAAGTGTAATTCCAAAATATTTGTAGTGAATTACAGCTTCAACTGGTCCCTTGAAATTTTCGTCAGTTGCACAATTTATTGATCGTATTATGACGTATTAATTTGGAGTTTCCTGTTACCCGACCAACTTGTTCCATTGTTCCGTCCGGTATGCCGAAATCCTTCGGAAAAAATTGGGCAACACGAGAAATAAAACCATTCCGGCTTTAAAATTCGCCCTTTTATACGGATCGTTGTGAAAAGTTGATTAGGCCCACTTTCACTCCTTTAAAACTGACATCCGGAAAGGAGAGTAGGCGGGCCCAGCGACTCCCCCATTTGGAAATGACTTGGCCTAACTCTGTTACCGAGTTGTAAGTTTGCACCTGAGTGTATATAATCTGGCGTGTGTGCGAGCGTGGAGCCGTGCCTCGAGTAACTAAGTTTACCAGGAGTTGGTCGAGTTATGACAACGCCGTAGGACCGAGTTAACGCAATCAGCAACACAACCCCCCCCCAGCCCTTTCACATGAGAGCACACTAACGCTAACTAATCTTCTTATATATAAGGGGTAATTCGGATTAGACGACTTGAAAACTTATTTACCCTCGCTTGAATGATTTGTACTTTTAGATAATATTCTTTTCAATGTTGTCATTAAAAATTAAACATTAAAGAATCCGAATAATCAATAATGAGAACGGTAAAACAAAATATTTCAACACATAAACACAATTGTTGTATTTCTTTTGTGAAATTGATTGTCAATATCTGCGGGGGTGACAAGTAATTTGGTTATATCCTATCATCCTGGTGCGCCTACCCCAGCTGAATTAACCATAACGACCATAATTTCACCGAGGTCAGTGTAAACTTGCTACTTCTTTTATTACTTAAATTGGTATAAAATCATTTTTCAAATTCGGTTAATTTTATTTTTATTATATACACTAAACAATTTGCGTCTTAAATAAATAAATATTATAAATAAAAATCAAGGAATTTTACAAAGCAGACGTTGGAAACTATCATTTTGCCACTCCGTGCTTTACGTTGACGACGCAAGTTCTGACCGTGGTCAGCCAGGATTTGGACAGGTCAAAAAGACGAAATCAACTTGAGGGCGACAAAATTAATTGAACTAATTAATAAATTAATGAATAATTTTTTTTAACTGAGCAACGTAGCAAAGAAGGATAAAAAAATTGTTTAGCAAGAAACAATTTCGCACCCCCATAAAAAAAAAGAATATACATTTTGGGGAAAATCTATCAAAATCGAAATCCCATTGTTAGTTGACGAGAAATGAACTGAGGTGCGATCAAGTGTGCTTGTGGGTGAATATGTGTTTTACCAATTTAACTTAATTTTAAATGTGTGGCGTGACCGTTAATCATTAATTATTTAGAAATCTTGAGATGGGATCTAGGTATGCCATGTAGGTTTCAGAAAAACATTTATCGTGCCGATGTTTCAAAATACAACGTATTTAAACATAAAACAGCAAAATCTCATTGGCATTCTCGACACGACACGCAAAAATGGCATAATTACACAGAAGATAAACACTTTCCGTGAGTAGAGATACTTTGGTTGATTATATAAAAAATATATTTTTCATTGTACAAACTTACTTTTCCACGTACAAAATGTATTTGCTAAATGTTAACAATGTTTGTAAATCCCAGGCCCTGAAGATGATCTCAATAAAGATCGAACGTTGGCACTATAAAGAAGAACTGAAATCTACATCACACCAGACCGCATCTCACGATTTCTAATTTTTTAATATTAAATTTGTTTTATTTCAAACATGGAATTGTTAAGACTAATTCCGTCTTATTCAAATTTGTTATTTATTCTCAGACATTTCCTTAATAATAAAGTAAAAACAATATGTATTAATATTTATATGGACTCCAGAATTCATATTTACTCGGGAATTTTCCCATCATCAGCAATATATATTATTTTCAGAAGTATTTAAGAATAACAAAAATGAGACGTCGGTGGCCGCAACGGTTTCGGCGTTGACACGACGTTCATCACTGTAAGGTAAAGGTCCCGGGTTCGAATCCAGCGGTCCTTCATTCTAACCCGCTTTCCTTACAAATGGGCTTTCTTTAAAAACGCCAGCCTGAGCATGAAAAACAAAAAAAAAAGCACCCTGAGGTCTTTATATAACCTCTGCTATTGCGAACCCTCGAAAAAAATTAATAATTTTTTAAAATTTATTTAAATAGATTACATTAAGTGGACCTTTTTGTACAAGAATTACTTACTTATATTGGGATATGAAAATAGCTGAGATACAAATTACAACTAATAATTACAACCTTTGTATTTTTTATTAACGTGTGTGTAATTATTAAGGAAAAATTGTTTTATACAAATTATATTTACATTATTTACATATTAAACAATAACATCTGGCAGTCTTATATAGATAAGACGACCTTGAATAAGAGATAAAATATAAATTCGTTGTCATCAGCACTGCAACAAACTTGAAGATGTAGAGGAAACACCTGAAATTTAGATTTTTAAAAGATTAGAGTAAATACATACATTATAGACTATAAATTTAATGTAGTATATGATTATAGGCATGTTTTAAACAGAAAAATCTATAACGTTTTGGTCGAATGAAGATGAAGAAAAAATGCAAAATCAATAAGACTAAGTTTGTCGAAAAGTCAAATTTGGGACTGGTGTTTTCTGTAATAAATAATTAATTAAATATGTTTCAGGTCATTGTTCATGTTGCCCGGACGATTCGAGGAACGGTTCCAGCTCGAACGGCAGCGGCTCGTCCACAGCAGCTGGTCACAGTTCTGCCGCTGAACTCCGGAGAAAGGCACAAGAGCACTCGGCGGCCTTGCTCCATTCCTTGGCGACCTTTCACCATTCGCTGCCCCTTCTCCCGTCGCTCTCGTCGCTTCACGCCGCCCTCAAAGGGACGCCGCCCCCGCCGACGCACCTCCCGCCCCCGTTGCCGCCGCATTCCGCACCCTCCTCTTCCGAATAGGAACCATCCAAAGGAATAATTGATGACAAGCACTTCTCAACGGCTGGGAGTGTAAAATACAAGTGTTCAAACAGGATTTATTTAACACTGTTTGTGGCGGAGAAATGGCATTTTTACGTTTAACCCGAACTGTATTTAATCTCGACTAGAAAATAAACGGCCTCGATGAAAATTAGAAAATCAACAGAATGAGTTCTTCTCGAGGGGTTTTAGTAGTGTATTTTTTTTTTATATCGAGGTTTTCCAATCTAATGCTTTGCAGCATTGTTCTAAAACAACAACAGCAAATGCCTAAAAAACCGCCACCTTTGCCGAAGCGAATCAAAATGTAATTAAAAACAAAATAATTTATCTATTATATATTACCGTGCGCAGTTGGCTGTGATATACAAATTCTTGCAAAAAAATCGAAACCGAAGTGTTAAAAAAATGGACTTTCTTCAAATTTTAGTACTTACGCCAGTTGAAATATCAATTTTCAATACAGAGTCTGTATATCAAACAATTCACCGAGGTAAAGCAGATTTCACTGAATAATTAACAGTCTTTCCAGTCAACACACTCTAGAGAATACCCCAAAAAAATCTTTAGCCACTGCCGGATTTGCAGTAGATCTAGTTATAGAAACGTAGGTATAAAAATAAAAATAATCGAGTGCAATGTAGTCTATGCTTAAATCAAATCCCAAAGAGCCGACATGCGAAGGAAAATAATTTTAAAAAACCATTATGTATAAATTGCCAAAGAATGTATATAGATGTTATAAAGGTAGAATAATTATATACGCCTAGGGACAATATGCGAGACCAATTAAATCTTGTATCTGTATTAAAAATACGATATACATATAAATAATGAAAATAAAAAGAAATTTAAAGACGGTTTGTGTTTTATTTACCACCTCAATAAAACTTGTACGGTGTTTTTACTTTACACTTGGGAAAATAAATAACAAGAGAAATATATATACCCTTTCAGAAAAGTTGCATTTAATTTAAATTTTAATATTCTTTTATTATAGTGTAACATATATTATACTATTTAACAAAATAAATTTACCATGTATGATTTCAACTGTTTTATGATTCTATGTATACAATAAAAAGTGAACAAAACAAATAGCATAGTTTTTGTAAAATTGAGTAGAAAATGGAGAAAGAGTTAAGTAATAAGTTCGAAAAAATGGTTACGAGAAATAGTTTTTAATGTCGGCAATTTTCCATGCAGTGGCTTATAACTTAGATTCCA
>CM077103.1:19177201-19201765 GCA_039619505.1 Cimex hemipterus | reverse complement strand
TAAATATGCCGTACTAGATGTATTGACCACATTGCTACTCAAATAATTATACTCTGAGCTGATTTTTTTTTATCTCAACCATTACATTATTTTAAGATTAATTAATTAAAAAGAATTTATTTGACCCATCGGACCACGATACCTAATCGACCCTGGATTAAGACAGAATGAACTAAAACGTTAAACACGATCGTCACCACTCCTCTCCAGTAGATCCAAGATTCAAATAAACTACAAAAAGGTTGATACACCATGATTTCATAATTTGGACGGCTTGGGTCGAAATTTAGGGGGCAAACAATTATGGATAAAAGGCTAAAAAAGGTTTTTTTGAACCATCATTTTATCAAATTTCATGCATTCCTTTTTCCAGAAGTAAACGTCAAATTAGTTAATTTTTTATTTACTTCTGGTTTATAAAAACCGGGACCTTTATCTTGCAGTGATGAGCGCCGTGTCTAAGACTAAACTTTACGGCCACCGACGCCCCTCCAAAATTATCTTTAAAACGTGTAGAGATTAGTGACGGTTCATGGATAATTATTTAAATATCGTGAGATGTGGTCTGGTGTGATGTAGGTATCAGAAAAACATTCAAATAAAATATTAACAAAATAAATAAAACGGACCAACAGTTCGGCATAACACGGACGCTTTACGGGTTTAGCCTATTCTAAGGCCGTTATTGATATATTAATAATTATTGAATAAACACTTTTTCTTTGTAATGTTACTTCATTTTCTGTTTCTAAATTTACAAAATTTATTTACGAGGGTTCGCAACAGCAGAGGTCATATAAACCCTCAGGGTGCCGGTGTTTTTGAAAAAATGCCCATTTGTAGGTATGTCGTGTGTTCGTTTTAGTGTCATGCGGGCATTCCGAAGTCCTTCGTATTGGTGAAGTTACAAATAAAGTACTTATTCGGCAGGGGGTAATAACAGTCTATTAAAGTAAATAGATGGTATTATGATACGTCTAGCACGGGGGCCCAGTTTGTTGGTTAGGAATGGTTAGGGATGTATGTCACGGATACGAACTAAACTTTTTTGTTCATTCTGCACTCCAAAATATCAAACCTAATCCGAAAATTATATCTTCATCTTGAAACTTTACCTCTGTAAAAAATTGGAACTAAAATTAGGCTAAAATAGGATATTCTGCTGACATTCTACCCTTCCAAAATCTTCCCTTCTGAAAAAGGACACGTCTGTTAATAGGCCCTGGTATTGTCGAAAAAATCTTAAGTTGAAATTTTCCGTTTTTGAGTATTTTTATTTCGACTTTCTACTTGCTCAAATCAACAATGTGAATATATCATTTGAGAGCAATTTTTATGTAGATTGCAATAAAAACTATAATAAAGGCAATCAATGTTTGGCAGCAATCACAAAATTTTTAAAAGTCAAATATTTTCCAAGTAAGTTTTGTCCGTGAAACTATTATAAAATTTCGTTTTAGCACCTCTATCTGCAGACCAGTAAATGTTAATTTGTTTAAATTTAAATAATCGATTTTTGATCGCGAAAACATTTGCATGTTTTATTAAGTCATTATCTGATTGAATCGGCCGTAAACCAAAACAGCTACAAAGATTTTAATTTCAAACATACCATTTTAAAGAAAAGGGACGTAGTTTTTTAATGATACGAGTGCCATAAAAATATGTGAATGATTTCTATAAGAAAGTACACGTAAAATATTTTTGTCAGAAATGAACCTCGTATTTTAAAGGGAAATTATATTCCGCTTTTCATTAAGGAATTATTAAACATGAAAATCAGTTTCCTACGTATAGAGAAAAATGACATTAGGGCTTGCTTTATAAGCGATTTTTGACCGTTTTCTGGCCAACTTTGTTTACGGAATGTTTATTATAATATGCAAAACAGGATTATTTGAGGGTTTATCTTTTTAAATAATACCAAATTAGAATATTCTGCGTCATAGGATGTTTTGTTTTTATCTTAACCAACAACGAAATTAAAACAACAAAAATATTTTTTTAATCCCTAATAAACGATTTATGATCTTTTAATTGCGAATTAAATTTGTAAAAAGTTTCGCTTGTTGTCACCCTTTCTCCGCCGGAATTAGAGATAGAGGGAGTAGAGTAAAATATTAAGAAAAAAAGGAAGAAACTTAATTTAAATATTGATAAACCCTCTACCAATTTGCAAACAATATTAGCCAAACAAAAAGTATTTATTTCGCTTGCTTTAAATCTTATTAACACAGTTTACGGACAGTTTCACTGCTCAAGCGCAACTGACTTCGCCCGTCCACACTTAAAACTTCCGGTTGGAAAGGATTTTGACATCCTCATTGACTCGCGGTCTACCCAGGATCGTGACCACTGTCGGAAATGATAAGGTCAACTGTGTCATTTGTTTATGCATGTACATCGCGCACAAATTTGATCTGATATAAATCAGTCTTTAGCAATCATTCATGAGGATTTTGAGTAGAACAGTACATTTGGTGAGTTATCGAAACATACAAATAAAAAAAGAAAACAGGTGCGAGTAATTTTAAATAGATAAAATAAATCCCTAACCATGCATGTTTTAAACTTAAGGCAATTTATATAAATACTCCTACATTTAAAGTGAGGTTTTATTGATAATTTTGGAGGGGCGTCGGTGGCCGTAAAGTTTAGTCTTTGACACGGCGCTCATCACTGCAAGGTAAAGGTCCCGGGTTCGCGAATCCAGCGGCCCTCCATTCGAACCCGACATACTTACAAATTTTTTTTTCCAAAACACCGGCACCCTGAGGGTTCATCTCTGCTGTTGCGAACCCTCGTAAAATAAAAATTGAAAAAATAATTAAAACTTAAAAAAAAATAATACTCTGGAATTTCGTTCATGGCGAAAAAGCAAGTTCATTTGTTACTACCAAGATTTCGATCTATTTTAAGGTCAACATAAACCGCATTGAAAACCATCTATCAAATCTAAATTAATAGAAATGTACTACCTTTTGAGAAAGTATTAAATCTGAATTATGTCAATTTGTAGACATATTTAATATTGTTTTGGCCTCGTGATGACCTTTAAAATAGATCGAAAGCTTAGCAGTAACAACTAAATTTGCATTTTTATGAAGATCGTTCCATGATACAGAGTTGTTTGTTTCAGTCATCCCTAATGTATGAAAAAAAAGTGTTTGGGAGGAGAAAATTTCAGAATTTTTCCTAGAGATGAGCCCAAATTTGTATTATGGGTTGCAAAAAACGTACAGCAAATTTGTTTCTTGCTAAAAAAAAATATATTACGGTAGTGAAAAAACGAAATTGTAACAATGAAGTAGGCAGATGTGAAAATACAAACATGGAGATTCATGCTCAGTTTATTTAACAACCATTCGGCCCTTTAATGAAAATTTACTTGACTACTTGATTGCTTTGTGTAACGAGAGAAAACCCATCTCATCAACCACATCGTACACAAAGGGGAGATGATTATCAATATCGAAACATTGTTTGTACACGATGACGCCTTGATTATCTCTATTTACGATGCATTATCGCTTTATTGTTATTTATCGTTATTGGCAAATATGAAATTTGCATGGAGTTGATGAAAACCCGGGCACGCTCCCGTCGGTTTTTGCCTTCCTCATAAAAATGCAGAAACAAAATCGTACCACTCGCTTGCAAATAAAATCCGAATACCCCCCCCCCCCTTCGTCCTCGGCTGGGAAAAAAACGGAATTTGCGTTATAATTAATGCACACTCTCTGTTAGGACCGTAAAAAAGAGGATTTTTTATTCATTACAAAATTGGCCCCGGAAAGGAAATTTATTGTAAGATAATTTGTCCATTTTTCTCCAATGCTTTCCCATCATAAAAACGAGGGGGGGGATCCATTTCCCCTAACGCATCTTTTAATGGGACTCGGTTCACCCAGAGTGAGAAAATAATTGTATACATATTTTTTTAATTTATTCCAGATCAAAAGCTTTATTATTTTCAATAAAAAATATCAATGATAAAAAATGGGAAAATAATACCCTACCCAACGCTCTCTCTGAACAAAAGGGTTGTAGTTATGAATGATTGATTAAATCAATCAAACAAGCAATCAAATTTTACTACAATACACGATGTTTTTTAATAAACTTGTAAAACTAAACTGACGCTACAGCCAAAAAATACATTGTATTGATTTGTGTCGTTATAATAAAATATTCATTTTTTTATGTACAAAAATTGTAGAGTGACGTCAAATATAATACGCCATTGTTGGAACGTTAAACAGGTAGTTTGTTGACTAATTACTATTGCAAATTTTTTTAGGTTTTAAAAATAAACTAGACAACATAATGAGAAAGTTTATATCTCAATTATTTCTTCTAGAAAGAAATATTTTCTTGTTATATCTATTTTAGTTTTTAATGACATACAGAGGATTCTTACATTTCATATAATCTTACTAACTTACGATATTTAGTCCTACAAGTAATCACAATAAATATTTCTTTTTTGATTTATGTAGAAAACATTTCCATGTGGTAATCTGGAGTGAATGATGACGTCTGGAGAGTAAAAGTAATTTATTAGCGTGAAAGGAAGGAGTTACTTATAACCCCGCCCCGAGAATTATCGAGTACTCTGGGGGAGTGAATGCGACCATAGCTATGTTTGTGGTGATGTATTGTATGTTTTGTTCTGTATTTGGCAATCCAAGGTACAAACGAGAGTCTAGCATTCTAGGATATCAACGTAGTACACATTTGCAATCAGAAAGTCAATAACCAGAGACATTCAAATGACTGCATTTTAAAGCAAAATATTCCCGAAAGAAGAGACAAAGTAGGAAAATAAGCAGAGGGTCAGCGATGGCCTTGTCGGCCCATAAACCTCCAACTTTATTTATGCTAGATACTTTCCCAGCCATACCAGTGTACTATTACCCAGGACTAATACCTAACAGTCAGTTATTTTGGTCTGACCCATTCCAAACTCTACTGATTTTAAGTAACATGCACCTTGGTCGTTCCTGAACATTTTGTTCCTACCAGTTTTGGTCTGCTAGACGTGTGTCGGTTTCTCAATTTTCAGTGGCGGATTTTAACTAAAATTATTATTCAAAACACAAATGTCGAAAAACCGAAACACATTTGACATACAATATCAGCAAAGATTGACAAATCGAATGACACTTTCCCTCTGGTTCGGCGTTTACAAAACTTACAGCTTATCTTCAAGACACAAGTGTGTACTACCCGATCTTATATGTATAGTATTTTAATAACCAAGACAATGTCTACTGTTTCCTTCTGCATTCTTAGTTATGAGTTTAATCCGAACAGAGGTCGGTCCCAAATGAGGACTTCTTACTCCGCTGTTATTTTTTGTGGTAGATATTCCTTTTGTAATTCTAATAACCTTTGTTCTGGTGATTATTTAGGTTATTTGATAGGGGCAAGTTGGGCTAATATCTTTTATATCGTACTCATATAATTCAATAAACTGGTTAGTGATGGATAATTTATTTTCTTACCTTTGTCCTTAACATTGTTGAGATTCTTTTCAACCACCCGTCCAAAGAAGTCCTTCGCTTTCTGCAAAAACATGATAAAGTTGAGATAGACGTTATGAAAGTGCTGTATAAATTATGTAAGACAATTCAATTAATAAATAAATAATTTCACAGGAAATTGAAAGAGGGGAAGAAAGGGTAGTCGAAGGATAAGAGTCGGGGCGGGGGCCGACAATAAGGTGGCGTTTCAAAAACCCCATCAGTGCCGCCATATTACCTTGTTTGACAATTTGCCTTGAGGGTTCCACCCCCGCCGCTCTGGTGTATACAGCCATTGTGTGTCGAGTATAATGAGAACCCCCAACCCCTTCACGGAGCCAACCGCCCCGACAACAGAATGAAAATTGTGTAAATAAAACGGGCGGTTTGCTCCGGAATAACACACGGGAGAGGAAACTAATTTACATTTATATAAGGGCCTCTCCGGCCACCTTTTATTCCCTTTTCTTCCTTAGGACAAGTTCCGTGACAGCATTAGCATTACTTTGGCAGACAAGAAATCCACAAATATGGAATAAGGACGGTACGAATACAAATCCGGTACAAGTTATTCGAGGCAATTGATTGCAGACAATTGAAATTAACAAATAAAAGAAAAAAGGGACGATTTTTCGTTATGGTATATTTTCAAATTTGAGTCTGTCACAGGGCAGATACAGCAAACTAAGTGTCTTGGATGGAGCGATGGTACCTATGGAGGAAAATTAATGCGCTCATGAAAAACATATGGGGCATAAAACCTCGCTAATACAATACAATGTTGTTCAACGCATTTAGAAAAATCCAAACTTTGTGTTGATTTGGACGCAGAACAACTTACTCATAATCTAATCGCATTGAATTCAATAATATTCAATGATAAGACCTCCCTAATCCAAGATCGTTTTCAACTAAGAAGGCTCAAGTTCAGATCATATTAAGTAACCACCCTTTCAAAGGCATCTTGATCAAAAACCAGGCGAAAGAAAAGGCGAATCAGCAAGCAGTCGCCCTATAAGCCAAGGTAATGAACCCTCTTCTTAAACCAATACCAGGCACTCAATATGGATTCAGAGTTACCTGGCCTCACCCCGCTTAACATCAACACAGTTTAGAGGTAGGGCAGCATTAGCATTCCATCTCGAAGGGAAGGTCGCAGTAGGCCTTTCCGGTAACAGAAGCCGTACAGATCACTGCACAAGGATGAAGCGCTAAAATATTCTCGACACCAAATCTGCACCCAAAATGGTTACGGTGACTGTTGGTGATGTACTGCTGTTCACTACAATTTCTTGAATTAATGTGAAAACATTACAGCAGAGATTGCCAAGAAATTAAAAAAATGCACGGGAAAAAGCAACGTTTTTGACTGGCATTGGTAAAGCGTAAGAGGCCGATTCTTCTTCAGTATATTGCCAGAGTACAGTCGCAATGCCAACCCTGCGCACCCTCCAAATTCGCAGACCTCTCACCTACAGACTTCCATTTTTAGGCATTTTGATTCCTTGAGAGTTATAAGTTTTAGAGAACGCAGTGAAGCCGAAAACGACTTCCAAGACTTAATTGTAAGTCGAAATAAAGATTTTTATATCAGCGGAATAAAAGAGCTTATTAAAAGTAGGCAATGTATAAATTTTCTTTATTTTGCATTATTACCTGCATTATTTATGCCATGGCCCAATATATTCCGCAATGTTTATGTGTGAAAGTAACATGATAGTTTGGAATGCTTTAAAACACACCTAGAATGCAACCCCGCCATCACATGTCGATAATGTAACACGAGGTGGATTGTAAAACAGACGAAGGGCATTCCGCGGAGTGCTTACAGGGTTGTGTGGGGCTTAAATTGCCTCCGGTGCTTAATGTAATGGGTGGGGCGAACCTTGAAGCATTGTGCAATAAATAGAGCGTAAAAGGGGATTAATAACGACGGCAGGACTTCAGGCTCTGTCTTAATTCTCCTACACCTCCTCTGAATAGCGGAAAAGCCGAGACAATGAGTGCCTCGGTTAACGGAGTTTTACGGCACAAATCAAAAACAAATTCCCGCCCAACACCTGGTCCTTCTGCTGACGAAGAGCTCAAGTTTGCGCCGAGGCCACTTCAAAGAGATTTACGCCAAGAGGCTCCAGATGTCCTTTACGAAACTCCAAGTAACAAATTGGCCGTTGAAAAGTAAAGTCGGAGGAAATGCGAGATATGCAATAATTCTTCCCTTGGGTCCAGGGAGCCTTCCTCAGAAGAGAGGATTTATGAGATAAGGCAAACTTTATCAACTGTTCTCAGTTTTGATGAGCTCAGTTTCATCTCCGCCCTCCCTTGCCGGAACAATTTAATCAAAATTCCATTCTTCCTAATCTTTAATATGGCATTAGAAATAGATAGCAAATCGTGCCAAGAATAAATAAATAAATAATGAGTTAAAGTACATTCAACCAAGTACATTCAAACAGCTTGACCAGATGGTCTAAACGGCCTTTTCTCCTTACTTTTCCTGTCACTAATTGTATAGCTTTAGAAAATATTATTTTTGTGCTTATTTCTGTCATGTTCTGTTACAACTATTTACTATTTCCATAATTTCCTTGGTTGTAGGTAGTTTGGCGTATGATATACGGGGCAACTCGCGTCGCAAAATTTTGCCTTGAATTTCACACCTCCATAATGAAAAATCTTTCACAGGTAAATGATTTTTTTCCCAATTAACCGTGGTTTTTCGTTATAAACCTACTACCCACCTCTTGAACTATTCATTTTTGGGAAAATAAAAAAAAAGAAGAAATATATGTGTGTCCTTTTAGAATAATAGAATGTTTTAACTGGGTGTGGAAGTTGGGCTGTTCAAAAATAAAAACAAATAACTTCTTGTGGGGAAAAAAGAAATGAAAATAAATGCAAACAAACGAAATAACAGGTTAAAATATTAAAAATTACAATTTTTATTTTAAAAAATTTGAAAACTAATTTCAAAAACTATGGAAAAGCATTGAAAAGAGCATTAGAATTTCTTAAAGAAGGAACTTCCCCCCTACTAGAACCTTCCATTTAACTTTTCGTAAAAAACAAAAACTAAATCTATCACTACTGTTAAATTTAAATTTACGGGAAAAAGTGACGGTAGTGCGCGATAAATTTCGTAAACACTTCTTCGTTTAATAAGCAGTCGAGCAGCAGTGTACACTTCTATTTAATTCTTTTTCACCAATCCACGGTTTTTCGTTATAAAACTACCTACCTCTTGAACTATTCATTTTTGGGAAAATCCCCCCCCCCCAAAAAAAAAAGAAATACATCTTTATTCTGGGACAGTGTCCCCTTAGAATAAATAATTCAATGGTTTAACTGGGTGGAAGTTGGACTGTTAACAATCAACGCAAAATAGACCAGAGTGAAAACAGCATAAAAATAAATAACTTCTTGGCGGGAAAAAAGAAAAGAAATAAATGCATACAAATCAAATAAACTGGCTAAAAAATTAAAATATTACAAATTTTGGCTGTTAGGATGGAACTTATATGGTATAATTTTAATCATATGTTATTCTGTTAAATTAATTTTTTTAATGTAAAATGTAACCATGTATGTATAAGCAGCCCTGAAGATCATTTATAAATAGAAGTCGAAACGTTCGCATGCATGGAATAATCATCATACTTACAACCAAAAAACCTGACAGAAATTCCCATCCTCACAACTTAAATCTGAACTGTGTGGTGATTAATGACCGTTAACCGATGATTATTCAGAGATGGTGAGATGCGGTCCGGTGTGATGAAGCTTTCAGAAAAACATTTTCTTTATCGGGCCAACGTTCCGATCTTTATTAAGATCATCTCCAAGGCCTGGGATTTACAAACAATTTTCCACATCCTATATGTACTGGTTAAATGTAAGCAACGTTTGTAAACCCCAGGCCCTGAAGATGATCTCAATAAAGATAGAAACTTTGGCAGGATAAAGAAAATGTTTTTCTGAAACCTACATCACACCAGGCCGCATCTCACGATCTCTGAATAATCACTGAATCTGTACGGTCATCAACTCAACGAAACCGCATTTTTTATAATAATTTTATGAAAACTAATCTGAAAATCTATGAAAAAGGTTTGAAAAGAGCATTAAGTTTCATTAAAGAAAGACCCCCACTAAACTTTCAATTTAATTTTTCGTAAAAAACAAGAACTAAATTCTATCACAACTACTAAATTTAAAATCAATGGAAAAATTCACGGTAGAGCTTGATAAATTTCGTAAAAACTTCTTCTTTTAATCAGCTTTCTAGCAGTGTACGCGTTTCTTTAATTCCATCGCACCTAATGATAAAACATTGGTGATAGTTTGAAAAAGAGAGAGGTGGGTTAATAGAAGTTATTTTTAACACGTTCTTTGGTAATTATTGGGTTGTCCGGAAAATAATGCAGGATTTTAAGTTTTCATTAAAAAAAATCTATATAAAATATTCTGTTTACGTTTACAGGATTACTCATTTGTATGAATGTCAACACTTATTAATCCTCTTCCAAATGATATTGTTTGTTTAGCTCTGTAGCATTCCGCTACTTGGAAATAATTCAGTCATCCTTATAATGTCAAAGCGAGAATTTCTTCTTTTACGAGTTTAAACTCGGCCGAAGCGGAGCCCAAACGGCTAGAAACATTAACCAAGTCTGGGGCGAGGGTTGTGTTAATGAGTGCACTGTGCAAAGGTGGTTTAAAAAATTTCGGGAGGGAGATTTCAGCCTTGAAGATGAAGAAGGTCGTGGAAGGCCTTCCTCTCTTAATGATGATGTTCTGCGATCAGTGGTGGAAGAAAACCCCAAAACAACTGTTCGAGAACTTGCAGAGCAACTCAAAGTCAGTAAAACGACCGTCGCTGACCACCTCAAGGCGATTGGAAAAGTGGAAAAGTTTGTTGTATGACAACGCTCGACCACATGTGTCACGTGTAACGTCACAATAATTATTGGAACTTGGCTATGAAACTTTGCCTCACCCACCCTACTCTCCGGACCTCTCGCCTACTGACTACCACTTTTTTAGACACCTGGACCACTACTTACAACACATAATATTCAAAAATCAAACGGAACTGGAAAATGCATTTATTGACTTTATCAATTCTAAAAATTCTGAATTCTACTCAGACGGAATTAATAAGTTACCAACACGTTGGGAGAAATGTATTGAGAGTATGGGAAATTATTTTGATTAAAGAACATTGCTTTAAAGTAACTAGTTTCTTTTTTTTTTTGTTTAATACCAAAATCCTGCATTATTTTCCGGACAACCCAATATTTACTATTCTACCGTTTGAAATTTGATTACAAGTTTTTCACGTACGTTGTATGGCGTGTCAGGCTAGGCTACTCACGTCACAAATTTTGCCAATGAATTTCACACCTCTTTATTGACAAAAAAGTTCTTAGGAGCCATGATCCGGTTGTCAAACCTTTCCCAGATATTCAAAATTTAATGTTTTCAACTTTTTGTCCTCGGACAAATTCTAAATTTCAACTTAATAAAAAAGCAAACCAATGTATCACCACACATATTACAATTTTTAATTTTCCATTGAAAGTTATAAAATAAAATAGTTTAAAACAACGTTATCACTTAAATTTTGAGCACAGCGGTGTCAAATGTATTTAAAAAACTCCGTTAGTAAAAGAACTGTATACATTTATATTTGTTTATTTATAATATATGGTATATGGTTGAGGCATAATTTATAAACTGGTAACATAAAAACGTAAACTTGAGAAAGAAATGAAGAAAGAAGAAGATAAAGAAAATTCATCTCCTTTAAATTATTGAGAAAAAATCATTAATCATGTAAATTGTAATTAAAGTGTTTTAATGAAATAAAATCAGTTTTTATTAAATTCAGAAAATATTGGTCAAAATTATGCACACAAAAAATTAGTACCAATTTATAGAAACTTTCAATTCAATAGAAAAATATGTGGTAAAAAGCACACAAATAATTTGATTTTTTTCTTTTATTTAAAGTCAACATTAAAAAAACCTTGATCGACTTAACTAAACAAAAAAGATCAACGAATAAGCGTTTTGTGTGTTTTTCCCAGTTATGGGTTAAATAAGTTACCTTTACCTTAGTTTAAATAGACTTAACTGTTGAAAACCCAAAAAATGTTTCATACAAATTTAATCTTAATTCAAAGATTGGAAAAAAATTTTACGGGTCCGTCCGGGATTTGAACCCGGGACCTCTCGCACCCTAAGCGAGAATCATACCCCTAGACCAACGAACCAGTTGTACGCAGGAGAACTTTCTCCCATGATCAATGACAGACGGTCGCCTCTGGATTGATTCCACCTGAATTTTTGATTTTTATTATTTTTTACGGTTTTGCAGAAAATACAAAAATATCAAATTAGGTGTTCACAGTGATGTCAATACGCTAATTTTTTTTCCGTATACATGTATTGTCTTGAATTATTTACACTGGCCTATGACGAGTTTTCCCAAGATAAATGGAACGTCAATTAAATAACACTATTAAAAACAACAAGCAATTACGATGGTAAAAAAAAATTGTTTCAAACAAGTGATAATACTAACGAACGGCAGAATCTCTGGAAGGTACTGATGCGCCGAGGAACAAGAATCCAATCTTTTTTCTTCTTTTTTTTTTTTTTTTTAAAGAGTGGGACTGATTTAAATTTACACCAAATTTGGATAAAAGTTCACTAAATCTAAGTTGGTTACTGTGATGTTGATTTATTATTATTATTATTATTATTATTATTTATCATTTAAAGACCGTGATGTGCGGTCTGGTGTTATGGGCATATGTGTTAGAAAAAACATTTTCTTTATCTTGCCACGGTTCGATCTTTATTGTGACCATCTTCAGGACGTGAGATTTATAAATATTCCTTAAATTATACAAACGCGTACGAGTATGTACTTTTAAAACGGTGTACACCCTTTATAGAAAGTTTTATATTTTAAATATGTGTACTTACTCAAATTGTATGTTTTCTATGTAGACGTGTCAATCTTGTGTTGTTATTGTTTGTTTTTTTTGTATATGTTATTCTAACCTAAATCGCACCAGACCGCATCTTACGATCTTTAATTAATCAGTAATTAACGGTCACTAAATATTATACATTTATGCAGTTACGTTAATCAGCTATATCATTAATGAAATTCAATGTCGGTCACATCACACACAAAACATATAATACAACATATAAAACAATCATTACATTACACACATCAAATATTTCTACATAGTCTGAGTCTTTTTGGTTTTCCTTTCCCTTATTATCCCCGTCTATATAACAGTGAAAAGATAATTAGGCCGAAAGATTCCCAAAAGTAAAACATCGTACATTGTTGAAGTCTCGAATGAGATTTTATTAAGCCAAGGCAACAAGATAGATTTGTTATATTGGAAACAATTGCAGGTTTTCGACTGTAAATATAGTAAATATTGTCTTATTTAATAAAATACACACGTGGATTGGCTACTATGTATGTTTTTTAATGCAGAGTTGATAGCAAGTAGAATCAAGAAAGTAAATGTAAATTTAATTTTCCCATAATTTTTGACTTATTCCAATGTCAAATTGATAAGATTGATGCAAAGAACATGATAAAAGTATAAAAGAAGAAAATAAGCCTAAATAGGCCACCAAATATTAGGAAATATCAACCAAGAAAAGAAAGACAACATGGTACAGCGCAATTTTGTCATATCGTTAGTGATATTGCATTGATATACAAATTTTTTGTTCGTCCATACTCGCTATGTGGAATGATTTTTTTTCTCACGTGGTGGCAGTTACGTCCTGCTGATTCAGATGAATTGAGGCTTACAATGAAGGCTTCCTCAGGTGGGGAAGATATTCGCGAAATTCAAAGTAAATAACAGACCTGTTATTTATTTCATCAACATCACAAAAGAAGCCGTGGTTTCAAGAAATAGAGAGAGGAAAAGGTTTTCTTCTCAACACTTACAAGACTCCGAACTGGCCATGGCATCTTCGGCTCATACTTACACAGGATTAACTGTAGAACAACGCCAAACTGCGCAACCTGCGATGTAGTAGAGAGTCTTGACCATATATTACTACAATGCACCGAATATGAGGCACAGCGAGAAGATCTTTTGAAAGAATTGGGCGCGCTGGGGCAAGTAAAAAGGCCACTGAACTTAAGCTCGCTGCTGGCAGAAGGTGACACGGAGGTCTATGACGCCTTGTTCAAATACCTCAAGAATTGTGATATTAATGTTTAAGTCGGTTATGCTATCATTTATATATTTATTCCTATTTATTTATTCTATTTATTCATCTAGTCATTCCATTACATAGATAGTCACTTTGATTGTTTGTCACTGGTACCTGAATCTGGCTGAATATCCCTGATAAAGCAAAAAAAATTTTTTAAATTTCATATTCACTTTTGTGTCGCAAATTTTACTTAAACATCACCTAATCTAAAGACAATCTCAGAAAAAAAAGAGCTACAAGAATTCAAAATTCCACTATAAAAAATTAAACGATATGAACGATGTGAAAGAGGATAAATGAGCCTGATATATAAAGGAGTGAAAGCAATACAAGGGAAATAATACGCTCATGTGTAAGTTGGCTCTTAAAAGCCTGTTTTGGCTTTCGGACCGGGTCATTACGTGATTTAGGGCGGTCTTGAGGACATAAGAAAATGATGTTTTGAAAAGGACCTCCTATTGTCGAAGGGCGTAACAATAATGGAAGAATAGAGGAAAGGGAACGGTAATGGGGCGAGACTGAGCATAGATCAGCATGTGAAAAGGAAGCGGGCCGAGAATGGTTCCGCAGCTCCGTTCTACCTTGCAAAAGTTAGAATAAAATATTTTTGTTAACACTTATTTATTTTATATTCAGAGGAACAAGACTAAAATATTGTACTGGAGATGTCGAGAAACTGTCGAGAGCTGAAACAAGTCCCTCAGATCAAACCAGTGTGAAAAGGTAGACATGGGCATCACTCCATGTTAATTTCCTCTCATTGTCTCATAATTAGAAAAATCTCATGTTAATTTTTATTTTTTATTTTCAATTTTTTTCCAGGGCTAGCAACAACACAGGTTACATGAATCCTCAGGGTACCAGTGTTTTTGAACAAAAACACTTTTGTAAATATGCCTGGTTCCCATGACCCATGACCTTTACAGTGATGAACGCCGTGTCAACGCCTAAACCGTTGCGGATAGCAATTATTTAAAACAAATAACGTCCCCTGGTATCTGTTTAGTTTTATTTTGGCAAGAGAGTTTGAATTAATTTTATAAAAGAAAATTAACATTTTTATTCTTATATCTTGAAATGATGGTTAAAAATAAATAATATTGATAATAATTATTCATCAATTAACTGTTGTGAATAAAAGCGTTTTTCGTGTATAAAAATTAAGTTTGTCTCAAAGGAGATTAAACATTAGAAGCCACTGTAGGATGTACCTTTATTTTTCAATAAAAGTACCTTTTTTGGGTTCTACCTTAGGTACATTGTCGTCATTAAAATTTGAATTATTTCTGAACAGTCTTTATTTTTGTAAATACATGGGCTAAGGGTATGGCTAAATTTCTCGTTTTCTAGTACGTCAAGTCTGATTGTACGGTTATGTAGACTATAAAGTAACAACAAAATAATTTTCGTTTGTCAAATGAGTTTCAGAAGAACCCGATAAAATATCTATTTTGAAGGTCTTCTTAGAACAGAGAATAATAGTTGTTTAATTACAGGAGACATTTCTCACAGATTAGGTGGATTAGCTTTCTGCCCATATATCTCCCCCGTGTTTTGTTTAAAATATTTCCGTAAAATAAGGAATAATAACGTTTCACGAAAACCTATGGACAGTCAGACAGTTGTCTAAACTTCTTAAATATACTTACAAATTATTTGCATAAATCAAAATATGTAATATAAAATATATTATTTTTTGTTTATCATAACTATTTCAGCTTGTCCTAATATCGAAAGTGTACAGTTAGTTTACCTTCTGCCCTCCCCTATATTTGTTTATTGTGTGATTTTGGGAGGGGGGGAATTCGAAACACGTAAACTTTTTGTCCAATTTCTCATGGCCTACAAAAATATTTCTAACCCTTCAGTATAAGAATAGAAACTTAACTATTTCCAGCAAGGTCAACCAAAAATACATTTTCAAAGATTTTTGACTTTTGACGGTGGATTCGACATGGTGCAAACGGTTTTTACTTCGCGGTCCCGAGTAGTTAGACCAAAACTTTTGGTTCATCAGCAACTATACAAAAATAGAAATTGACGTCATAGAAATTAAAGTTCGCCAAAATTACTAAAACGAAATGAACTAACAGACGTTACAGATCACTACTAATCGAAAGACTAGAAAATATATATATCATGGTTCTCAAACTTAAATACGTGGCCTGGTTCGACTGGTTGAGGTAAGCATTCTAACACCCAACGCATCCAAAAGTCCTAAGAAAATTGTTAACTATCCTTTTTGCATATCTGACCCCCTAGACAGAACTTAATATTCCATTCGTTCCAGAAGTAGCGAAAGCATATAAAAAAAAATTACTCATCATACCCTTTCCACACAACCCAACATCTTGGACCCTCTGTTGAAACGGACTTAGTGAACTACCATCCCAATAATCCTCCCCTCCGACCGAAACGCCGATGGCCATGTAATGACGAAGAAAATTGAAAAATTGGTCATTATTTAGTTCTTCTATACGAAGCTTACCACTGGGTAAGTTCTCATCACATCTTTTTCATGTTAATCGTTCTGCTTTCACTGTTGTACAGATGTAAAAATCAATAACAAGAAAATTGTTACAGGGTTTTTCCAAAAAATAACCCTTTAAAAATAGGGAGGAACGGATGTTAAACTCATCATGTATGCTTAAATAAAACGCCATACAAATATATCACACACATTAGATTAAGCAATAAAAGTATATAAATTAAATAATTCTCAATTTTAAATATGCTTAGAGCATTGAAAACGCTGGGTTTTTTCTGTTTGTAAACTCTTAATAATTTTATGCGGTTTATCAATGTGATAGTTATATTTCAGCGGCCAAAGTGAGTCTCTGAGAATAATGGAAAGACGTTTAATGGGAATCTATAACAATGAACGGCAAATATGTATTTACAGGAGGAAAAAAAACGATTATGCCCAGTAGTATAAACCCCATTTCCTAAGTGCCCTTTCTGGATAAGTCATTTATTTTATGTCGAGAACGCCTCGCTTTACCACATAACGACTTATGAATGGGAGGCCGCCTCTTGGGCTCCGGAAAAAAATCAACACTGGCCCTGATGATGACTCTTATTGTCCCCAGGGCTAAAAGCATATTTTCCCCGGGTCGGGATCACTAAATCAGGCTCGGATCATTAATTGCGGGCGACCGGGATGAGTCGGCCATGGGAAGTGGAGCGGGGGGTAAAAATTCGTTTGTCACCCAGTGAATGGACTCGGCTTAAATCCTTCCTCCTCTCATCACTGCCTTCCTGTCCCACCCTACCAATCACCCCTTGGTTTGCATGTTCGGTATATAATGGGAATTTTAAAAGATTTGTTCTTTAAAAAGTATGAAAGAAAAATTAACGATAAAAAGGGCCAATTCAGAAGGATAAGTTTATAGTACTTCAGTCCACTTTCTAAATGCCCGCTTGCATAAGCAACAAAAATTTCTATAGAGGTCTTATTACAGAAACGAAAGAACTTCATGGATGATCCACAATGAATGTTAATACATTTTTAATTAAGATTTCTAGTTTCATCGTACTTAAGTACACTTCGAACTTTGGAAGTTTATATTATTCAGCATAAAATAACCAATGTCAATGGTAAAAAAAATTAAGAATGGATAAACTCAAGATGTCCGAGGGCAAACACCAAGAATTCCAGTTTTACCACATTACTAAGACCAGCATTGGAATATTAGCCTGGTGCTGCACAAGTATCCCTCCGAATTATCACCAATGTATTACTTGAAAGTGAACCGCATTCATAAAGATTTTAAAGAAAACAGGATCTGTTTTAACAGACATGGATTTGTACCTCGGATAAAACCATTATTATTATAATGTTATGTAAGCGACTGGAACCGCCAGATATTCAACACGCACCAGGAAGTAGAAATGTTAAATGTACTCAACTTACTGTGAGTAGGAACTATCCTTTTGGAAGGTATCGCACCAGGAAGCCTTCGGGTGAATAAGAGTTTCAGCATTACATTAAATCTAGACGAAGATAGTTCCGAAGGAGACTACAGGTAAATTATCATCTCAAGAATAACTAATATAAAAACAACCATGTTTGCAACGTTATTATGGAATATATTTAAGGATCTATTAACATCATTATGACTTTTTTTGAGGTCGTATATTAATTCTATGTAGCACTAAAAGATCTGTAAAACACCAAATATAAATAAAAAGTAGTTAAAAGATAAAAAAATCCCTTTATATGGGTCCGATTTCGTTCCTAGACACTAAACACAACAAGAAGACATAATGTTGTGTGTGTAATTGTAAATTGAAAATGTAAATATTTGTGGTTTTCGTAATTTCAATGTTTTTAAGTTGCTGATAAAAAGGTCGGGGTTAGGTTATTTGTAATGCCAAAGGTCGTGGGTTCGAATCCCACCAGTGACACTAACTTTTTCATCTCAACATCTCAAGACCTTGCATAAAAAGAACAATTAATGAAAATAAGTAATTTTTACACTTTTATATAAATTTCTTACTTATATTTATGTGTAGCTACTAATAAATTGCGTCATAAACGATAATTAACTGCTAAACTCTTCCGATTTCTGACGTACCCAACTCAAAGATTTAGTGTATAATTTAAGTTAAGGCAATAGTCCGCAAGAGTAGAAATGATAGTCTCGTAAATTACTTATGGAGAACGGTGGGAACAGCAATTCCTTCCAGCTTCTCTGCCTAATGGGATAAGGGAAATGAGAAAGGAGCCGTTGCCGGTTAACAAATAGAAATATCAGCTCGTAATATGTATACCCCAACAAATGTTCCACTTACATTAAAGTTAATATTAAAGGGGTGGCTCATTACAATCGTCTTGTAACAAATTCACAGATTATTGCCGCAATAACTCCGAGTAGACCACACTTAGCGGAATTGTGTTGTCTTTAACAGGGGAGGAGATGGGAGGAGTTCGGATGAATGTTTCAAGAACTTTGTTTCTCCGTCCATTTATGTTATTAAAACACCTGGTGAATTACCTTTGAACAGATTATAAAATATTTCCTCTGCCTTTTCCCAGCGGTTTTTTCTGACGAGACGAGCCCGGTTATGTGTTCAAAAGACAAAAGAGCAAAATTCAAAGACAGCTGGCCTCCTTTGTTGCCCATTAAAAGGCCACTCTACTTTGTTTAAGCATCATTCCATATGCCACCAAGGATCACGCTTCACATATGCCAGCCCTATTTTCAAAAAGAAACTGGTAAAATGTTTCAAGGGTTTTGGCAAGCGAACAAACTGTTATTAAAGTAGCTATTGTTCCAATCTCCTGTTATCTATACGTTAACTGTAAACAAGTCGTTTAATCATTCGGAATAAAAAATACAACCATGGATTACGATTTCTAATATAAAATAAAGGCTGCGATCTTATTGGACATTTAAGCCTTGAGTCTTACTAGTCAATGGTGCAGCCCGGCCGCATCAGAGCACGGCCCCCGCCAACTCCGGCGCTGAGACAGCCACGGGCTTGGAAAGGAAGGAACCCAACGAATATCTCACAGCTGATGCTTTTAATCTTATTATTGTGCGCAGGGCTTTCTCGCGGAGGGGGTCGGTGTCTAGCCACCACCGACACCACCTCCAAGCTCGCGGGAGATTCCTTGATCTCAGAGTCCGGGGAGGCACCCCTTAATCCAGCACCAGAGGCACCGCATGAGCGCCGCCAGATGTCAGTCACGCCAAACCGCCACACGGGGAACCAGCAAAGGAAACAAGAGCTGAGAGAATTGGATATTAAATTTTATCTGTTAAGAAATCAACAATTTTGATTATTGATGTTTAGTTGTTCTCAGCATGGGCTGGAGGTCTCTGGGTATTTGGTGGAGGGTTCTGTATAGATGTATAAAGAATAATCTATTACGATGTGGGATATTGTGATAGTAGTTTTTCAGAGTGGACATATAGGTTTCAAGGAGGAAACTAAAAAGTAAAGGGTGAGTCGGGAGTGGCCAATCCAAAGCCGGTTAGGAAGGTTTCTTCTTTTCGGGAAGGTCTGGAAAAGGATACCGATTTTTTAAGATCTTTCTTTATTGCGAGGAGCTTGTTTCCTGTGCAGGCACCCCATTCACACTTCCACGCCTCCCACGCGAGCCGCCTAAAGTGGCAGCAGAGGTGGAAGGAAAGGAACCCCTCTGTGAGGAGTACCAACTAAGGCTGCCTCTCTCACTATTCCACTTTCTCAGTTTCAGTTATTCCGTTATTCCAACATGGCCTGGAATCCATTTGAATAATACCTCTACACCTACGTCTTGAAATAGTTTTAGCTTTGAAAGAATGGCCAACCATGAATTGCGTAAAACCTTTTACCAATTGAACTACCGATGAAACGGGCGAAAATGGAAGATATTATGTACATAATTAATGAACAATGGTTAGCAAGAAAACATAATTATTGATGAAAAAGGTCGATTGAGGAGAAACACAACTCCACTCGTTTGTATTTAAGGTTATGGCTATTAATCCAGGATTATCCACTGTTAATAGCATACATCAGCTGAATCGTTTAAAAAATAATTCTATGGAGCGGATGTGGCAGAAGAGGGGTGGATTCGAGGTCCTCTGGTTCCCATTCTTCCTCTTGTAACCAATGCCATGTCACCGAACGGGTACCAGATCGTCAATATCCCATAAAAGCTTATGAAGTGGCTTTCATTCCCCCCTATTTTTAAATGAGGGCCAACATCAATTCAGATGTCACGGGGTGCTGACACCATTTGTTTTCCGTTAAGAGTCGTTGAACACGGCCTAAGTATATTTTAATAACAAATCAGTAAAAGAAGGAAAACGTCCTACGCTGAAATCAATGGGGTGGAATATGAAAAATGATTTCACTACTAGTCTAGATTTTGGTTATAATGTAATACACAAAGAAAGAGACTGGCCCAGTTTCTATTACTTGATAAAACATGGCTTAAGTGTGTTTTAACAAAAAATCAGTAAAGGGAGGAAAAGGATCGAGGCCGAAAACGAAGACGTGGAAGATGAAAAATGATTTCACTGGATTCTTTTTTTTTCGAAAATTAAAGATATTTGTTGTAATGCGATGCACAAAAGGAAGATTTTTTCTTTTCTTGCATGGTAACACAATTCTTCCGTTGTAAAACATAATGACTAACGAAGGTTTTTATTATTTTCATTTAAACAAAAATAAACAATTATAACCAGCTGTTTTTACTGTTTTTGTTTTTGCCTGCCTTGTTCTTTATTTTTACAAAACAATAAATTATTTAATTTTCCCACAGATTCTTTCATTATAAAGAAAAAATCGTACAAACCCAACAACCAGTTGTGAAAACTAATCTTGTTGCTTGCATTTATTATAAATTTGAACATATATTTTTAGTAAGATACTAGGAACTTAAGGGATGCCCTACTGACTACTAATGTACCATCTGTACCGAGTACCAAGGAGCTAGCGTAAGGCTCCTAAAGCAATAGCACCAAAAAGCAGATGCCCAAGATTGTACTAATCAATTTTCAAAATTGTTCTGGTCCCAATACCCTTGAAATATTGAACCACATCGTGCTGAACTGCTGATTGGTTCGAACAAGTTAAACTCGGCATGGCAACAAAAAAATACACGTTATCGATCATACAACGTGTCCGTGAATTAACAATACTTTAGGTTTATCCTACATGTCAATCTGACTTAAAAGCCCCCCATTTGTTCAAAGTTTGTTTCTCAATTGTATTCCACATGTTTTTCTTTTCATATTACCTTATCGTCTTTCACAACTTTATACCAAAGTCATCTTTATCTCACAAAATGATGATGCCATGCAAATTTTGATTACACCGATGTAAAGGGCGTTGAACAACCCATAAGATTCATCTGTTTTTTTATTTTTATTGTACCCTCAAGCAAAAAAACTTCACTTGGGAAATAAAATTTTTACGAGTTTCTAATGTCCTTGTCTAAAGTTTAAGTAAAAATTTCTTGGTCCTGTAAATGTTAATAGATATGGCGCTTACAGAAAAGTTACCACTGGTACTGAGCTGGAAACATACGTACTTACTTTTTCAAAGACGAGTTATCACCAATGTAATTTTTTTTCGATGACAAATGGTTCAAAAGTCAATACGATTTTGAAACTTCTATTAAAAAATAATGAAAATAATACAAATCAAAAAGACGCTTTGGTACAAAGCTGAACGTAATAAAAAACACGAAGCATCTAAAAAAATTAAATTAAATGTTCAAAAGGTCCATCTTGAATAATGCAAATTTGAAATTGTTCCCCGACAGAGTTTACTGCTTTCAATGTTAATCCAGTGGTGAATAAACATATAAACATGGTTATAACTGACATTTGACAAATACGTGCGTTTACAACTCTTTAGGGGGAGCAACTTTTCTTTAAGTGCACTATCTATCAATAGAAACAAGAAAATCTCACTTAAGTATCAGACAAGTTCTTTGGAATAAGCGAAAAGTAAAATCTTATCTTCTAATCGTTTTTGTTTGTTTGCTTAAGGTTACAATAAATTTTTTTAAATTAAAATCCAACTAATAGTTTTCAATGCTATTTTCATTGTTGTTATCAAATTTACATTAGGATTTACATTTGACCATATACAAGGGACTTTATGATATAAAGTTTCTTAAGGTTGAAATAACCTGAAAGGTGAAATATCTCTATGGCAATCAAGACTGGACAATAGGGACTTTTTAATCAAATTGGAGATGTAGAATAACTTCCTAAAGTGTTGACGTCAGTCAACAGGACACCCTGTAAATTCGTAGAACTAAGTTTTGGCCTTAAGTTAAGCTAAGTTAATTGGCCAAATGAACACTGCATATTGCGTATCTTCTTTGGATGAAAGTTAAGTGTATCGTGAAAAAATGGCAATGCGCGACGGTGGAAATCGAACCCTGGACCGATAGTTCAACGAGCCGGGTGTCTATCACGTTAAAACCACTCAGCTACAGGTCCCCTAGAACTAAGTTGATCACTTGATCTTTTGTGATTTTTTCACCTCGGTTTTACAGCCTCTATTGTATTTAAAACAAAGCTTACGTTCATTGAATTTAATTAATCTTATTTAATTACGCCAGGTAGTAGGTTAGTTTATTAGTGGCTCGTCGTGGCTAATGTTTTTAAAGCTTACTGGCCTCTCTACCGTCGAATAGACCCAAAGAATTTATTTTCTGTGATTGATCTTTATTTGGGTACAGATTGATTTGAACGTTTCCTCGGTCATTTAATTTGACCCTTTGCCCAGAGGAAACGAGGACAACCCTCATTCCGATGAGGGCGGCTTGTTGCGGACTCGGAATTCGACACGTGACTGATAGCACCAACTCCATTATTCATTGGCCCGTAGCTGGAAATTGTTTTGTTTGCTTTTATAATAAAACAAGGTGAATGGAAGGGGGAAAGGAAAGGCATCCGTTCGCCCAGTAACTCGTTTAGAGGCTTAATTCATCCAAACTTGTCAGGATGACAACCCTAGACAGTTGCCGCGAGTTTTTCATACTCGGCCAACTTCCATTTCAACCAATTGCCAAATTGCGTTAGCAAGGTTTTAAGGTTTGAAAACCCCTGTCTAATTCCGTCCGACAGTTCCCACCGACCGGGATCACCGTAATTGGTTTACTGGTGTTTTGGCCGTTTAGCCACAGAAGGCGAAGTGTCAGGAGAATCGCGAAATTACTGGATGCTGGGGATAAAAACGCATCATCCTGCCCAAATATAGTGCCAAGTACTGTGTTTGGTCCGCTATTTTTTTCAAAATAAATATAAACCCTCGGAACCAAACTTACATATCGGTACGCAAAACATGAACAAATAATAAAACAGTTAAGCCCAGATAATATTCTTTGTCAACTTTTAATTTATTCAAGCAAAAATCTGGAATAGAAGATTTATTAAACCAATCAAGTTATTTATTGTATAAAACATTATGTAGCAAATTTTAAGGTCATCTTTAAAAAAGAAAGACAAGTTTACATCTGTGCGTTAAACATTAATATATTAAACAAAAACAAAAAACAATCCACTTTAACTTTAGTCAGCTGATTAAGATTATTTTCTAAGTATCGGAAAAATTTCAACTTTGAATTATGAAGATTTTTAAATCTCAAAGTCAGCTTACAGTCAAATCATAATTTTTATAATAAACTAACCATTGTTAATTTTAATCCTAATTTCGCGTTCTCTTAGTTTTATATTCTGACTTTTATAAGCACTTAAATTGTGAGTTATACAATAGAACCTGTCTCTGTCTCGGATCTATCCAGCCTATTCAAGCTGGTTTCGAATTTTTGCCGTATATTTTCACTTTTTACAGAAACTTAATACAGGACTCAACTGAAAAAATACATCAACCTACCACAACGCTAAAACTTGTCTGACAGGCCAAAAACAGCGAGAATAGGCGGACCAGAATGATCAGAGGCGATCAAACTGTACCGTTATTTCACCCTCGGTTAGAAAAGGACATTATCTTTTATGGGGAAAGGGATGGAGAAAGAGAAGGCGAAATTTAAAGAACGAAAAATACTGAACCTATCAAAACAGTGAAACTAGTCTGACCAAACCCAGTGAGAATAGACGGACCAGGATGATCAGAGGCGATCGAACTACGGTTATTTCACACACCGTTAGAAAACAACGTTATTTTTGTATAGGAAAAAGGAAGAAAGAGAAAGAGTGAGTGAGTGAGTGAAAGTGAGAGAGAGAGATATAGAGAGAGAGTGAGTAAGTGAGAGAGAGAGAGAGAGAGAGAAAGAGAGAGAGAGAGAGAGAGAGAG
>CM077103.1:19163512-19176801 GCA_039619505.1 Cimex hemipterus | reverse complement strand
GAGAAAGAGAGAGAGAGAGAGAGAGAGAGAGAGAGAGAGAGAGAGAGAGAGAGACAGACAGACAGACAGACAGACAGACAGACAGACAGACAGAGAAGGCGATTTTTAAAGAAAGAAAAATAATCTGTCAAAACGCTGAAACTAGTCTGACAGACCAAACCAACGATAAGAGGCACAAATCAATAGAAACGGTTTCAAAGTTTTGATGATGGTGATATATTGACGAAATTTTTGAAGAAAGAAATGAGTGTTTTTCTTTCTTTCTAATTGGTCTGTTCCCGATTTTTGAGCCTCATTGAGGCTTATATCAATCGTATAATAAACGTTATTTATTTAGTGGGATCGAAGAAAACTCCTGTATTACGACACGTTTGTTGAAAACGGTCGTTCTATTAACCGCAGCTCCTAACCCTTTCAATTATGGGCAGGAAAAAATCATTATGTTGAATTGTGTAGTGATTAGTGGGCACTCTCAACACGACACGCAAGAATGGCAGAAGTACACAGAAGACAAACACTTTGAGCACAGAAGATGATCTCAATAAAGGTCGAAACGGTGGCACGATAGAGAAAATGTTTTTCAGAAACTTACATCACACCAGACCGCATCTCACGATATTTGAATAATTAAGTTGAATAATTAGGAAAGTCGAAAATACAAAATATTTTTAAAAAATGAATAAACGTTTTGAGATAATGAAAAGAAAAAAAACGATTTTATACATTTCATGTAAAGATACAAGAACGTATCTAAATTATGACAGGGCGTGGTTAATAAAAACGTAACTATACTTAGCGTAGTTTTTGTTGCAAATCATTATATTTTAAAGGACAATTCCAAATTTTGTTTTCGAATGCACTACTACTTGATAATGAAGTCGTCAGCAATCTCATGTTCGTGAGTGCAATTTTAGACTAGACTCAAATATATTTTCCCCGTGGGGAAGTTTAAAACCGACCGAGAGAGGATGTATTTTATGCTGGCCAAATATACCTTTTCCTACGTTAATAGGGCTGTCTGTTAACATATATTTTAACTGTAAAGATGTTCACTTATTCACAGAACACACGGATATTCACAGATTTCCCCAAAATTCTTGACTTATCCCACAAAAAGACCAAGGACCATTGAACGACCTGGATGTGTTTTTCGCTTATTGTTAATGTTTGACCCTTTGATTAAAAAAAAAAATAGGACTTACCGACTCCGTTTTAGTTTTCAGAGCTTTCGGCGTCAGTTTCTGCAGATGGTTGGGTAGTGCGGGTGAGGCAGGCTGCTTCTCTTCTACTTTGTCTGCACCATCTGAAAACATGAAAGGTACAGTTACCGAATTTTCTACGGATAATGTTTAAAAAGCTATTAATATTGCCGAGGTTTTGTAAAGTAAGTAATGAACGTTGTAATCAAGTTAGGATTTACATAGTTTTTATATTTACTTATGCTTGAGCGTTGCATATTTACTTGCTTGTGAGAAAGATTTATAGGTTTAGCAAATATTATATAGATGATTTTTGTCATCAAAACTTACCACTACTATAAATGATCAAGATATGATTTGTTATAAACTAAGTTCTGTTATAAACCATTTTCTATCGTGCCAAGGAATTTGCAATGTTGAAAATGTTACATTTATATAAATTTAATCATGAGTCGTCTATGAAGAACGTACCGTATTTCGCCTTGGATGTTTTTTCCTTTGTTTCTGAGGGTTTTTCGCTGCCGTGGAAATTGTCGCGTGCTCGTCTCAGTTTTTCAGCTTCGACCTCTTTGGCGAGTAGCTGCTTACCCGTATAGCCGAAGATCCGTTCTCTTGGCCTTTCGCCGAAGAATCCAATGTCTTCGATGTTCCTGCGAAGCGATAACAAAATTATTTTAACTTATATTAAGAATTAACATTAACATTATTAACATTAAGAACCAAAAGCAGAAGGGAAAAACCTACGGGTCTAGGTTGAAGATGTAGTTGCCCTCCATCGTCCTTTCTTGCGTGTAGTTCACATTATAGTCAGCCATAATCTGCACAACCCTGTCCAGCTCGGCGCGTTCCTTCGGCGTGTACAGCTGGACACCAACCTGGGAAGCAAAGCATCAGCAACTCTTAAACAAAAAATAGCACTGCGGAAAAACGGACCGGCCTTAAATTCGGTACAATGAGGTGGATTAGGTATGGAATGACGTCGAGAAGAAGCATATCTTTGTTCTGGTAAGCTTGGAGATGCGGAGGCATTCCTACGTGTGCGAACTCGAGAATATGGGCGAACCTTTTCTGCTTCTGATTCATCTACAATATATAATAAAAATATACATATAATAAAATATATAAGAAACACATAATAAAATATGGCAGTTACAAGAAATAAAATATACTTCAAAAATAACTATGGTACTTCAATCAACTTTGCGACATACATATTTTTTTAAATTTGATTGTTTATTATACAGGCAAAGCCTTAATAAGCGTAGCTAAGCCTATTATTGCAAGTGCATTTATAGTGCAAATAGTGATTTATTTATAATTCAAAAGAAACGACAAAAATTTACAAATATAATTAAATAAGATTATAATTTATAATTGTCCTAGGGCCATTACCGGCTCCTCACGATTTGTCAACCTAGTATTTTTTATTACCTCTACTTATGTTTTACCCTTCCACGTGTGATTAAAATGTTACGTTAATTAAAATACACAGCCATACTTCAGACGATAGCCTAAGTTAAGTGGGACTCAAAGTTCTTGATACAGACCCCACCTTACACATGCAGTTTGGAGGCCGGTTTGACGCCCTCTTATAATTCACACTAATAAATACATTCAGAGTAAAAAAATCATTCATTCAGTGTAGTGGTTAACCACAATGGTTCAACAAGTCTGTGGATACATTTCACACAGACCATGATCATTCACACTTAACCACTCATGCAAATAAATATATTCACACAATCGATGTAATAACCAGGATTTTTGAAAAGATTATTGTTATTAATTAGTTTTATTCATGTATTTATCATTTTGGCTATTATCGACAGTGCCAATACTAACATTATCATAATATGACATATTTTATGCATGTTTGTGGTTTATTCTGCAGTACCAGTAAATGTACGATTTAATATGTATACTGGCTATTTTTATAAGGGCTTTGCATATATACTAAATAATAAAATTTTAAAAATATTTATTTTATAAAGGTTTTAAAAAAATTTATAATAATTTTCAAAGTTCTTTTTGGGATAATTTCGCAATCAATCATGGTCAGAAATCGAAGTTTGGGTTTAAGATCTGATTTATCGAAAGAAGATCATCAATCACATAAACTTCATATGTTCTTTTACAAAGGGGACGATTCTAACCAGGCGAACAAATCACAATAGAATAATAAACAATACGATCCGATAAAGTTCTATACGATAGGTATGACAAAGAAAAAGGCAAGTAAATTGACTAATTTTCTTTTTAAAAAGCCAACAAAATTAAAACAAATTTGACAAATCCTTGCTAGTTCAATATCAGTTTAGAGTCCATTATTTACTATTTCCACGAAAGCGCTGCTAATTGAATTTAGCATTTTAACAAACGACCATTTTCACCCCCAACAAATTTATTGCTATTTCAAATGCTTCGACCATCGACGAGTTATAATATAATCCTAATAACGATATTTTATTTATCAAAATGGGAATAAAATAAATATAAAATGCAAACATTCCGTCTACCGAATATAAAGATATAAAAATTTAGGATTACTTAAATGTACTAATTGTCCTGTAACAGGCCTCAGATGCGACAACCATCCTTGATTAGTTTTTTTACAATTCAAAAAATTTTATAAAATTTAGTTGACGGTCTTATGCCTGCCGATCAGGCCGCTGGCTTTCCAAAGTTTTAACTCTTTAAATTTTTTAACAAGAAAAGAAAAAACGGTTGGAAATCATCATCAAGACATTTTGACAGGGTATAACAATTATTTCGAGGTGGAAATGAGATATGGGCCAACTCGAGTAATGAGGCGATGTTTAATGCAAACTTCTCCTTCCTCCTTTGAGAAAAGTCATTACCACCTCTTTATTCCCGAAACGGGCCCAAGTCCATGAGACTAATGGCCTTTTTTCATTTCTGTTTACATAATGTCCTTTTCATCCAGGCCCCAATTACCCTGGACACTCCGGCCCCCGTCCACAAAGGGGATTCAATGAAGAAAGTGATTATCTTTTGTCTTGTAAAGGTTTTTTCGTTTTAATTTCGCCTCAAGGTGCAACGGACTCGAGGGGTGTTTGCGCTTTGAAGAGATTCAAAAGCGATCTCGGAGCCTTCGTTGCTGACATCGTGGAAAACCATGTTTTATATATTTTCAATTTTTGGCTTCCTTTATAGTTTTTAAAACTTCCTTAAAACTTAAACGGCGATTAACATATATTTTTAAAATACGCCTCATTCCATTATTTTGTTTATTTGTAAACAGGGGATGATTTCAGCCCAAGCGTATTAGTCACTTAGGTTTATTTAGTATAAAAAGTGCCTCTGCTAATAGCTCTTATTTATGTCCACAAGAAACCGGGGGACGTCGGTGGCCACAAAGTTTAGGCGGTTTCACACGGCGCTCATCACTTAAGGTAAAGGTCCTGGGTTCGCCTTCAACGGCCCCGCATTCGAACCCGACATTCTTACAAATGGAGAAAAAACTATGTTCTTAAATTGCTACACTGTATAGTTTCAACAATATAAAAAAACTAATTATTTATTTATTACTAAACTGAAACAACGTAAGTTAACTTCCTAATAATTTACTAACCTGCCAATAGGCCTACCAGTCGTCTAACCAAGGGATGACGAGGTAGGTGGTGGGTCACGGATTTTTTTTTCCCTGTGATTCAACACTACACAAAAATCAGACACGTATCCGCCCCTTCTAGTGTAGATTGCACTCGAATCCGATAACTTACAAATGGTGAAAAAAAAGATCTTTTGATAGACTGTATATTTACAACAGTAAAAAAAAAAACTAATTACTTATTTAACACTAAAATTAAATAAAGTAAGTTAACTACCTAATAATCTACCAAGGCATTTATATGCAGTTTCGCCGAATTTAATTAACTTAAGCCTGTCTTTGCCAAATCAACAATCACAACTTTATTTAAAAATTCGTAAATAAAACACGTATTTCTTTCGCCGTATACATTTTATTTTTGTATAAAAAGCAAAAATATCAAATAATAAAATTATTTTCAATTTCAAATGTAAATAATTCAGGGGTAAAATGCAAATATATTTGAGATGTGTTACAAAAACATTAAAAACAAAATAATCAGCATTGTGAAAAATTCTTTAGTAAGCATGTTATGCTATAAAAAATTTATAGTTCATAATTTTTATATTTTTACAAGTTGAGATGTATCGATTAGCATCACTGAGAGATGTATGACACCAATCGCTCACTAGCATACAGACTGGGGTGTACAAATCATTGGAGTGTCATGCTCTCATATTTTCATTTTTTCTGTATTCGCGGTTCAGGATTCAAATCCTGGCATAGGCAATTTTAATTAAGAGTATTTACAAAAATGTATCTTAAGTTGGTTTGACCTACTAGTCCAACTGGATAGTCAGACGTTGAGAAATTTGATAGAAGTTACTATCCTATTTGGATAATAGGAATAGTGGACTACTAGGAACTAATAGTCCACAGACTGATATTACAAATATTTATGACTTGTATTTTTATTTAATATTATTTTTGTCAATATAATATTAAATTCAAATTAAATAGTATGGTTAAATGACATACCTCGTATGGTGTTGAAGGATAGCTCAGCTTTGGCCAGCGGATTGTTGCAAGTGCCAAATTCCAAAAAACAAATGAGTACGGTAGGTAAGGATAAAGGGCATAGTTTTGAGTTGAATGGATAGAGCTGGTCATCATGTCATGAAAACAAAACCACCTTAGAGACTGAACCACCTAAAATATAAACTTACAAATAAAGCAATTGCTGCATCAAAATATTTTATTGATTAAATAGGTTTTGAATATTTTTATTTCATTTTCTTGAAAATATTTGCTGAAAAGCAATGAATGAATTAATGAATCTTCCTTTTTACATATTTCAATCATATGTATGACAAGTTAAAGTCACATGATTTATGTTGATTGACCCATTTTAACGTGATGTTACCTTTTTATTTAGTCACACGATACCAAACCCTCTGTTACACATTTTGTACCTTAGCTATATATGTGTTGGTTATATACAACATTCCTCATAGGACAGCAAAAACAAGGTAATCATTTGAGCATGATTCGTTCTGGTAGTCTTCTGGGTAAATAAGAGAACTAGGTTCGACTTACAGTTACAGATCTGATAAATTATCAGTTTTGTTTTTTATTTTTATTTTAGAAATGGCCTTCTGACCAAACGAAAACCCATTCACAATGCAGCAAACCTAATCACAGTTATTCGACATATGGCAGTCGATGAGATTTACAAAGACATTCCATCCAACACTTCCATAATTCAGTTTGATAGTCAATGCGATGTGCATCACACTGACAATTTCGACACTAGTCACAACACTATGTAAGAATGTCCTGTTTTGAAATTAACCCTTCATTATTGTTCTTGCAAAACAATTTAAGGAGAAATTCCTATTAAATACGTGATTGTGATGTGTCAAAAAAAAAAGTCATTTGCTTGAAAAAACAAAAACACTCGGGTTTGTGCAATTTCTAATTTGATTTTCTTTTCAATACATTTCTTATCAGATACTCAACGACAGTGGATTTCTAAGAAGTTGCTGGTACTATTCGGGAAGTCTGAAAACCCGATTGTCCCAAAAGTAAATGGCGATATTTTACAAGATTTAGATACAAATTATAAAAGAATTGCCCACCACAGTTCTAATGAAATACAAAACACTTTTGTAAGTAGAACAGTTTAAAATAACTAATTTTTTAAATAGTTTTATTTAAAGTCTTGGTTGAGGTGAAAAAGTTAGTGTCACAAGCAGGATTCGAACCCACAACTTTCAGCTCAATGTGCCGCTTCTCTAACCACTTGAGCTATCGTGACTTCGATCCTCTCGGACACCAACTACCCATCTCAACCTACAAACCTTTCACATTTTCCCTCTTTTTCCAATTTTTTAATAACCATACTATTTATGATAGTGTAAACTGGCAATGATCAAACACAAACAAAGAGTCTAAGGGAATAAATAATGATCAGAATCATGGTCATAGTTCAGATATTCACAAAAGTTATTTCATTGAAATTATTGTAGCTGATTCCATGTCTGTATATAATTTACACCTTTTTTGTTTCTTCCTTAAAAGAGTTTTTTTACTTTCTTTAAATTAGTGGTAATCCAAGAGAAACGTTGATTTTTTTTAAAGGTTAGTTTATTTCACATTTTTCTCCTATGTTTTTTCTGCCCATATTCAGAAGGCCTAACAAGAAGTACAGATTATTACACATATAGCACTAGTAATTAATATCATTTACGTTTTTATTTATTTTATGGTTAAAAAAGCATTAATATTAATTACCAAGTAATCTCGCCTACCATTACATTGCATTTTTCCTTGTTCGGACCTCTTGAAAGCTGAATTTTTTTTGTGTGTAATGCCCTTTTGTAATGGGATGATAGGCAAGACTCTAGGTAATCAATATTGATGTTTTTTAACCATAAAATAAAAAACAAAAATATAAATGATATTAATTACTAATGCAACAATGTGTACTAATTTGACTATACTTTTTTTTTATTATGATGGGCAGAAAAATAGCTCGAAATGAAGAAAAATGTGAAATAAACGAACCTTTAAAAAAAAAAAAAACATGTCACTTGGACTACCCCTAAATTAAAAAATGCTTTTCAGAATGAGAAAAAAGGAGAAACATAAAAGTTATTTCATGTAACTATATGTAAGTTAACCCAAGGGAAAAAAGGCTGCATTTTTATGGAAGTTTCATCTTGAATCATTAAAAACTAATATGACGATTCAACCCGTTAACAAAATTTGCAATATTCATTGTTTACTAATCAGTTAGAAAATGCTAAAATAATTTTAAAGAATGCGAATTAAAAATTCAAAGTATACTTTATAAAAAATATATGAATTATTTTACACTTGTACTACGGCTACTACACAATACAATAAATTGTAAATTATTTATTTTAAAGAGAGCATCTATGGCCTAGTTTATTGAGGGGTTTTATTTTTCAGCAGTTTCTCACCATTATAATAATAAAAAGTTACCTAATGACTTGACCTTGACATCCAATAACAGTTGTACGTAAATTTTTTGAAAGCCAAGAATTATTCTTTTATGTTAACTTTCCGAGATGAGTGATGAAATATCATCTCAGCCCCCCAGGTCTAACAAGATATCTCATCCTTGTGGTTTTTTGCCTTTTAGAAATCTTAACTGGCATCTATTGGGCTGAGGTATTGGCCAATGTGTAACAGACAACTCGGTAGTGAATAGAGACCTCCCTCCCACACTTTTTCTTTCCTGCCTTCACCATAATGAAATTGTGACATTCTTTTTTCTGAAAAACCGTACTGCCGCAATATCTTCAATCTCATTGTGAAAGTCAATGTCTGCCTTTTGTATACTTCTTGTCTCTGCCCTTCTCTACCATCTACCCAATTTCCTTTCTGATTTCTCGCCTCTTATCTGCCAAGTGCTCTGTTTTAGTTTTACATCATTTATACTTGTTTATTAGCAATCAATTTTTGTTTTCATTATTATGTTTTAAAATACATAATTAAACCTTTTTGAGTATAAATAGTTTTTTCTCGTTACATTTACTTACTTCCATTGTATGGATCTGTTGTGTGTTTGAGGAATGTTCGCAAATTCTGTCAAATTTTGAATAGAATTGGTGTAACGTGTGTAAAGGTAAAAAAATGAATAACAGCGGTTTAAAACTAATGCTTTGATGATCCATAATGCAAAATAAATCAAGCTACGGGGGACACATAGTGACTTACGCTATAGGCATGGGACTTTTATTATCTGAAAATCAGCCCCAATAAGGTTAATGGTTGATCGGAAATTAAGCTTTACTTGTAGTATTCAAACCAAAAAAGGCTAATTCATTCCAAACTAGTTTAAATTTATACACAGACACGAATAATATAAATTATAATAGTATAGTTAATTTTAAAATAGTACTGTTGATTAAAGCAAATGCTTTGTTTCTTTCTGTTTCAGGAAACTCAAGTCTCAAAAGTGAATTATTGAAAGAGGCTTTTAATAATAAACATGTGTTAAAACAGAATGTAATGTTAACAATAATATAGCATGGAAAAGAATTTAAAGATAAGAATGTCTTTATTTAAAAGTTTAAAAAAAAAATGAAATTACCGGCTTTAGAGATGAATCCTTGGGTTTTAAATTTAAAAAATTCTCAAAGACACCCATTGCAAGGGTGTCATAGTCACTGTAGCTTTGAACCGCAGTCAGGACTTCTTGCAGTCTACAACAATATCAGCAAAACTAATCCGAATTTAGCGCAATTAAAATAATACAAACCTTTTTTTTAAGAGGGGGACATTAGAATCTGAATTTTCTATCTTCTGGTTTTTTCTATTTTTAAAAAATTGCAAGTGTTTAATAAAATTTCTTTGAGTACTTAGTGAGAAATTAAAAAGGCATACCTGTTAAGTTTGATGTGAAATATTTTCTGCCAAACTGAAAACAATCCTTGTTGTACATCTTTTATACCAACGTTTGCCGCCTGGACCTGGCTCAATGTCATCCGTTCGCCCTTCGATTTAAGACAATGCAAAACCGACAAGCAAGACCTGATGTCATTATTTGTCTTTTCACTCAGTGCCATCATAGTTCCTAGATCTGAAATAATCTTCTCAGATTTTGCAATCTCCATTAACCTTTCACCAAGCCTGAAATATTATCATGATAATCAAGTAGAATGTATACGTTGAACTGTAATCTCACCTTACAGATGATAATGGTGGGAAATTTAATGTGTAAGCTATTTGCCTCAAAGGCCTTAAAGCTGGTACATAAATATCATTACATATGCAAATAATAGGTCGTTTTAGAATACCAAAACTTTTCTTTTTCTTTTTTTTATCCTGTTTTTCATTGATAAATTTGACTAGGACCTCAATTGCTGCCTGAAGAAAAGTAAATACACTGATCAATAATTGAATTAAATTATTGAATTAAATCAATTACTTGTGGAGCACCGTCAATTTCATCAAGAATTAAACAATTTGGTTTAGGGTTGACACCCATTACAGATTTCATTTGTGTTGCTGCGTCGAGTTGTACTTTGAAAACTTGGGCGCTCCTGTCATCACTCGCATTGACTTCAACGATATTGTAACCTGCTTGTCGGGCAATCATATGAGCCAGGGTGGTCTTCCCCAGCCCAGGAGGGCCACACAGCAAAGCTATTTTCTGCACGGGTCTGCCGAATTCATCGAACAGCTCTTTTTTCTTTATCTGGTCCATTTTCTTTATCATAATCGGTTCCCTGTGAAAAACAACTTTATCCCAAAGTTTCAGCCAATGAAGGAGAGTTCGATTTGTAGACTAAAAAAAAATTAAAGACAATTTTAGATTTGCATTGTTTTAAATACATTTTCCCTAAATTACTTTTTCAATTTAGATTAGAAAATTAACAGATGAAAAATAAATAGCAATAAACTTATCAGGATTTAAGATAAACTTTAAAACAGAATAATAAAGTATTTTCAAAGGTTCACTAATATGCCACAATAAGCTTATGATAAAGTAAAACTACTTAAGTACAATATATATACTTTTTTTGTTTGATGAATAAACGCGTCTATTCTCATTGATGTTTATCTGTCAGACATGGAAGTTTTACAATTTTCATTAGCTGCCCTGTATATTATTTTTTCAGATAAGATACTTGTTTTGAAAAATAGGCAAACAAGAATAGCTGGAGACAAACAAACTACAGGTTCATCGCCTCACAGGATTCTTATTCTTGTATAAAGTATATATTGTGTTTAGAAATTACAAAAATAAATAAAATAAACCACCAACCTCATCACTTAATAATTCTAGATAGATTTTTGGTTTATATCTTTCAACCCAAAGATCTTTTCCTGTGTTTTCAACTATTTCAATATCTTTTTTGGCTTCTATAGCAATTCTTTCTTGTTTCCTTTTCCTCTGAAAGAAAAAAAAATGAATGCCAATATTTTCATTGTTTATTGAGGAAAGGGGGGTGTGAAAAAAGGTGACATTGGGAATTAAACCCTCAACCACAAGCTCTACGAACCAAGAGCCTGACATGCTGGCCTCTCGGTCCTTCTGATTTTTGAATTTTATCGTTTTAGGTTTATTGCTAATTTTATTACCTCCTTAAATGCAGCTTCTTTCAAAATATCATACGGTATATTCAGCAAGCCAGTTTTTTTATATGCGGATTGAGAATTCTGAAACTTAAATACGAGAAATATACAGTCAGTGACAACAAGCTTTAAAAAACAAATTATCACCTGATTTGAAATGTATTCATCCGAGTGAACCCGCAAATATATACGTTGGCCATTACTGTCAGTGGTAGCAATAAAAGGCCATTTTGGTACATTGCGACTCATGCAGTCTTCAATTTTCTTTACTATTCTAAATTAAATGTATCAATTTAAAATGTTTAAGAAAATTTAATTAATTAAATATACCGTTGTGAATTGTCACTTTCTATAAAACTTCTTTCATCAGAAATTAGTTTCCTTTGTTTCTTTATAGCCTCAATAAGTAAGTCTTGTTTTTCCTCTTTGGATCTGTTTGTTTCGATTCTCCTCTTCTTTGAAAATTCTATACCAACTTTTTTATAAATAACCATCAAAAACAATATTATAAATAAAATCTTACGTTCATTTAATTCGTCAATGTCATCCATGTCATCAAGATCACCAAATAGTTCGCTGACACTCCTCTTGCTGTAATTTTGAAGGGGCAGACATTCTAAAGAATTGTTCGAAGATTGAGCACTAAATGAGTTATCAAGAAGCAAAGACTCGTCCAAATTTGGTTCTTTAACTAGGTCATTTTGCTATAAATTTTTGTTTACACATTTTACATTTTATGAAATTAATAGTAAATTTTAATAAGAAAAGCCTACAGTATTGTGTTTTTTGGTAGTAGTCATTCCTTCTGTTGATGTCAAAGGTTCATTAAAATCCAGACTCCTTTTAGATTTTGGTGGTGGGAAAATTGTACTTGGTGGTTCAAAATCCTCTGTGACAGTTCAATTAATTAATTTAATGAACAATTGCATAAAATTCTAAAGTAAACTTTTTACTTTTATATCATGTACCACAAAATATCAAAAAATGTTTTATAATCTAAAAAAAAATTGTTTGTTTAAGGTGATTTTAAATAAAATTACAGTTTTTTGCCATTCACAGTTACAAGTTTTTATACAAAATCAAAAAACCGAAAGGAAAAACTGTTATTTTATTTTAAAATATCTTCAACAAAAACCATCGAAACAGATATTTTTCGTCTATAACAGGAAAAAGAAGTACAACAATAATGAAGAAAAGAAAAATATTGAATTATAGTATAATTTATTTCTTTTTAAAGTGTGACTACATTGATGCCAAAATGCATCTGATACAAAATAACAAGGTTAATCGGACCGGGAAGATCAATGATGATCAAGTTACAAAAGCACAACCAGTTTTAATCCACAACATTTCCGATATATTTTAACCTTTTCTCAGGTGAGTTAATGCAATGGTTAAATTTTAAGTTATCAAGTTATTACATTTTAAAGTTTCAGTTTTAAGTTATTATAAAGTTTATTGCGTTGACTCACCTGAGGAAGGGTTACAATAAATCCGAAATGTTGTAGATTAAAACTGGTTGTGGTTTTTTTGAGATGACCAACTATCCCACCTTCAAAAAGGAAAAATCATAAGATTAACTGCTGAGGTCGAAAACATCGTTACAAAAGCACTTGTAACACACACTTGGCCTTGTTATTTACAATTGTTTTAATATAATTTAATATGCTTATTAATATTGTTGTATATTCCATGGCTTTATAATTTAGATGTAGAAAATTATAATCAAGTGTTCAGTGTATAAACTATTTTATTCATATTGGATATTCCTGGGATCACTTGCTCATCCACAGAAGGCCTGACAAATAAACACAGCAAAAATAAAGAGCCAATTCCATTCTATATACATGTAGCATGTGCATGTGTGCAAACACATGAACGCACATCAAACTATTTAAATATATATATATATATATATATATATATATATA
>CM077103.1:19144623-19163112 GCA_039619505.1 Cimex hemipterus | reverse complement strand
ATAAGAGACAGATATATAAGATGTGATAAATATATATATATATATATATATATACACTATTTAACCAACTGGTTTTTGTCAATTTTAGTTAAATTTTAATAAACGATATCCCCAATTTCATCTTCATGCCAGGAATATTTTAAATAAACTGACAAAAAATTTAATTGCGATACTGAAGATTAAAAATGTATTCTATATCTTTGTAGATATGGGCAAATTATTCTTATAAACAAGTGAACCTTATAAAGAGAAAAGAGTTAATGCTTTTAAAGTAAGCATAAATTTGCCTTTTTTTTTTTTCTAAGTTTTTTGATAAAAACATTAACATTTCTTAAAGCTCTTTTTCCAACATATTATTTTCCAAGGAATACATTATTTTATTATCTCTGTAATTATGTCTGTAAAATTTATTCTTAAGGTAGGCTGTAGATGACTTGTTTCTGGTCATTTTGGTCTGCTTGTACAAGCAGTTGAGACACATTGAGACTTTTCCCCATTTTCGATGGTTGGTTTATTTCTTTTAGAGATGGTTTATTACAGTCATTTAATATTATAAATAATGTAATATAAATGAGCTGTAACTGTATACCTTGAAATATTTATCATTCGAGAAATCACTTTTTATGTGCACATGTTACATGTATAAACCTATACCATTAATTTGTCCACTTTTTCACCCATCCACCATCCTGCCGTATCTGAAGGAGACATCATACCAGCAGCCGATACTTGTCTGCTTGGCATGAATTCATCAAAATATCTAAACATTTATTGTAATTCTGAGATCGTATGAGAACTTTTATTATCAAGTATTTATTGTATTGAACAGCTCCTCTTGGCTCTTGAATATTGACCCAGGGCTTTATTTATTTTAATTCAGGAGAGCTGGATTTGAACCCAGGACCTTTCCATAATAGTCCCCATCCCTAACCATCCCTAACCATAATAGTGATGACTCACGATAGTTCAAATGGTTACAGCAGTATTGAGCCAAAGGTTGTGGGTTCAATTCCTGCTGACACACTTTTCATCTAAACCAAAAACCTTAGATAAAAAGAATATTTAATTGGAATTTATTAACTGGGTAGAGTATGTTACATTGTCAATGAATAGTACCCCCAGGTTAAATCAGCCTGATTGTTATTACTGTCTATATGCATTCAAAAGGATATTTTATAATAAATTTTAAGAATTGAAAAAAAAAATGAACATGGAAAAATTATTTATTAATGTTCATAATGAGGGATGACCCAGATCCCAACATTCTCTTATTCCCATTGTATTTCATTTATGAAGAAACATTGACAGAAACATGTACTAATTGTGACAGATAAGTCTAATAATTTTAGGTGAGACTTTTTCTTGCCTGCCTCTGTCTTAGTGTTTTTCAATCAAGTTTTTTTTTTGCTATTTTGTGGCAGTATAAAGAAAACAAAAAATTATTTAATTAATTTAATAATTTAAATAAGCCTTAAGCTAATAATAAGTTAGAGAATTCGTTAAATGAACTAACATTGGATGTAAACTGCTCAAAAATACCTAGGGATATCTGAAATTTATCCTTATTCTATTAATTTTAATTAAATTAACTGATATATTCTCATTAGTTGATTAAAACAAAATAGAAAATACCAACCAAAAAACAAAAAAATTATTATTAATATGTATATAGATATTAATAGAAAATGCAAATTAAAAAGAAACAAATGTTAGTCCTCAATTTTAATAGCAGATTTACTCAAAAATAATAAACCCAAATGTTACTCATTTTGCAAACAAACACCCTTTCCCATATTTTCTCCAGTTTAATCCAATTGTATTCTCTTTAACAATGAAAAAACGTCTTGAACCAAAAGTTCACAATATTACTGTAAGGGTCATCGAGGTCACCAACAAGTTGATATTGCCCTTTCTTGAAGACTGGATGATATGGTATGGTGGGAAAGGATACCAGGAGGCGGGGGTTTGTGTACCCCAGGCACTGCAGCCTTCTGGCTTATTGTACCTTCCTAGTTCCTTGGTTTAGTCAATAGACTTGCTCCTATTTCTCAGAAGTATCAAGTCATTGACTGTTGTTGCTTCAATGTGGTTCTCTGAGTCGTTTTTAAGCGTTAGATTGAGCCTCCATTGAGCCATTGTTTCGCATTCAAAGATGATATGAGTGGCTGTTTCCTCCTCCTCATTACATAGTCTGCAAGTGGGATCATCATTGTATATGCCCATGTTATGTAGATGTTTTCTCAGATGCCAGTGGCTGGTTAGTAGTCCTACCACTCCTCTGAGATTTGCCCTCTCCAATTGTAGTAGTGTTTTTGCTAGTTTTGGTGAGGGTTGTTTGTCTAGACTGTTAGTGTTTATCCACTTTTCTCTTTGTTTAGTTTGGATCCATTCTGCGATGGAGGATTCTATGTTTGTTTTTGATATCCCAAGGATAGGCTTGGGGCCTATGTATGGTCTTGCGGATACTCCTCTGACCAGTCTGTCTGCTTCTTCATTACCCAACATTCCTCTGTACCCTGGCACCCAGGATACCGTTACCTTGTGTTCCCTCAGGTTTTGGAGATTTTGAATGCATTCACTGACTAATTTTGATGTAATCCTTGTGCATGCCAGTGCTTTAATAGCTGCTTGGATGTCTTATCATATGAGGATTTTTTTTGTCAGTGTAACCTCTTAAGATTTTCCAGGGCACAAACATTGATGGCACGTATTTCTGCTTGAAAGACCAAGGTGTACTTCCTTAATGAGTTCGATTGCTCATATTTTGGGCTTGTACAGAAAACACCTGATCCAGTCCCTTCATTTGTTTTGGAGCCATCCGTATACCATATCATGGAAGACTGGAAGTGCCAAAGGAGGCCTGATAGTTGATCTCAGCACACTAAGGGTAGACAGAAATTGCTGCAAGATCCTTTTCATTGTGCCCGCTAGAGCTTGAATGAATACAAGGCAAGGCCTTCATCAACTCAAGCAATTCATAATCATTTGTGTGAAGTTGGCTTCATGTTTTGTACCCTTCTGAAATGACCTGCACCAACCCATGAGAATATGGTACAGTGAGTGTCTAAAAAAAACACCAACTGGGATGCTGTTATTTTTACTGACGTGTCTCTTTTCTGCCTATACAATGCACCGAAGATGATGCATACAATGCCCCAATTCATGCTCCCTCCTACAATGCAGTTGTGAGGAGCGGGATTTAAAGATCACTCACCTCAGTCTATTATATCCAAGAAATTATCTATGAATACATCCTTCAAATCAGGGATAACAATGGCAGGGATTTTTGATTTCTGGATCTAATAGAAGCAAAATTGTTCATCAATGTTCAGAAAACCTGGGAATTTCCCATCTGCCCTTTCCCCCATTGCCTCACGACCTGAATCCCATGAGGACATGTGGGATGCCTTGCAGAGGTAGCTTTTCTTTCACCCCTCAGCCAGTTGACCTGCAACAACTTAGTGCAGTCGTAACATCTATGGAGTAGTCAACATGAACATGAACATGAAAGTAGCAACAATTTTATTAGCAGTATACTAACAAGTGTGTCACCAAACGTTGTAGCTAACAGAGGGAATTAATTGTTTAAAAACCTAATGGTCTCCAATAAACACACAATTGTACAAAATTTGTAATTAAAACCTTTTCTGTGATTTTTCAAAATCCCTTAATTAAATTTTCCTTCAGTAAAAAACAATTCCTAATAACTTTTAATGCAATTTATATTTATAAAAAATGCTAGGGCAAGTAAATATTATAAAATTAGCAATATCTCTATTAATTATTGAGTAGTTTATATCATTAATACCGTTGCAACATGCAAATAACACAAATTCAGTATTTAGTTACTTACTACGGAGCGTAGACTTGGTGTATTTAAATGAACAATTTTTTTTACCATCAGTACAAAATTATTTCCTGTTTATTTTGACTCTGATAGTTTTTAATTACATGTAATTAATGTAAAAAGATAATGGATTTAATTTTAATGTATATTAAATGTATTTATCAGTGACAGTGTATTTCACTGAAGGCGTTTTGAAACTTTTACTATGGAGCTTAAATTTTCAAACAATTGAGAATTATCAAGACCTTATTTTTTAAACCATTGTTATTCTTTTGTCTTTTTTTTGTATAATCCTTAATAGATACTGACAGCTTGTCTTACATCAAGCCCCAAAGCTGAAGAATGAAAAATGTCAGCTGGCGTTTCCCCAAAACGGCCTTCGGCTATGGTTTTTCGCGATTTTTCCGTCGGGTAAATGAAAAATTGATGAATTTCAAAAATACGGGTCCGAACTAAATACGGACTTACCCTCCATCTCGCGCATCGCCTCCATCTCATCTCCGTAGAGGAGTTCGAACTCTTCTTCAGGGTCTATGTAATCCATGCCGACAGATTTACAATATAATACAATTAAAATATAAATTATATTTGAATAAAAAAGTCTCGTCGGTTTGAAAAAAATTGTTTTATTGGAACTGATAACAGGCTGCGAGGAAATCTCTCATCAGGTCGTCCTTTGGCGGGAATCAGTTGACGACTTGATCAGACAAGAAATAAACTAAATCGTTTTGTAGAAATTATTCATGTACTTTTTTTTAATTTATCGGCTCATTAATTTAACAAATGATTTTTTCCATTAAGAGAGATTTTTATAGTTTCGAAATAGCGTATTGGGAATTATAGTTTGTTAACAGTAAATATATATTAATGTTAGTATATTAGTGTTATTTTCAATTATTTTTGTCGACTAGAGACAAAAAGCAATCGGTCGGCTGGAAAAAAAACAATGGAAAACGCTTTTGTTTTTAGCAACCTCATTGTACTATGAGTAGGGAGCGCGCGTAGTATATTAAAAAAAGTAAAAGCCTAAAAATCATCCGTTGTCTCGGGAAAATAAGGAGTTTAGTTTCAAAAACTTTCGAATAGAACTGCAGAGTGAAATTTCCGTGTATTTTCATTAGTGTCGATTTGTCGGTTGGCCAGAAGCGGATCGAGGCGGCATTGACGGCTTTATGCGTGTTCGGGAACCGTGAGATGACCCAGTTACAGGCCCTCTTCCTCAAGAAGTGTAGGGATCGTTCGCGTGTGGTTGTGTCTCCTCACATCGGGTCACACAACCCACTTTTTCGTCTTTAAAAAGTAGTTTTAAAACCCCCCCAAAAAAAATCATAAAACTTTAATATAAAAAAAACACCAAAAAAAAAGTAAAATTTTCATAAACAAAAAAAAAATTTTTTTTGTTCGGGAAATCGGTCGTATTTTTTTCCGCGTGTGGTGAAACGTGGCCGTTATTCAATTCCCATTTTTTGAAGGAGGAAGATCTACGATTTTCGGACATTGTGAAGAGGATTTTCGCATTTTCTCGGCCGAAAGGAGTTGGCCATTTTTTTTCTAAAGAGAAGTATAAAACTTATTTTTGTATTTGGCTCTTTATTAAAAAAACCCCGCTCGCTTGTCGGTGTTTTACATCCAAAAGAAAACTCGCATTCTATCCTAGAATAAAACTTTTATTCTAACCATCGCCCGTAGATTTTTATTTTTTCAAACGAATAATATCAATCGGACGAGATGAATCAAGGCCCGGGAGTTCCGAACTATCCCATGGCTTCCCTCTACGTCGGGGACCTCCACTCCGACGTGACTGAAGCCCAGCTTTTCGAAAAGTTTTCAACAGCAGGACCCGTCCTGTCTATACGAGTCTGCAGAGATATGATCACACGTCGTTCTCTTGGGTATGCCTACGTGAATTTTCAACAACCCGCTGATGGTAAGAAAAAATATTTTACTACTTATATTCAAAGAAAATTAAAAAAAAAAAAAAATGCACAGTGACAATTTGTTTAATTATTCCTTTGGGAGGAAAACTCATGGCCTTCCTTGGGACTCGCACCAAGGCCAGTCAATGACATTGAAATATTTTTTACAAACACATTTCAATCAATAATTCACAAAGGGAGAGAGAAAAAACGTTTGCACAACATTGCCAGGAATGTTAAACGCTTTCTAATTTCCCCCTCTGAGTCAACCTCGAAAAAGCCAAAACTGTTGCGCCATACAGATAATACAATCTTTTAACCCATTTCGAGCTAAAAATTTAAAAATTGTAAACTTAATCTTTGAAATTTCCATATGGGTCGTTTTATAGGTTATAATTTGCCACGTTTTCGGTCGAAAATTTGCGTGTGGAAATTATAACCCCGTGCTTTTTTTCCACAAACCACGTGGTTTTATTTGGATCCGTCCCATATTTTTTTTTTTTTTACCTACGTCCCTAGGGTTTGATCATCGAAAAAAAGGTCCATCTGCCACGTGGGATTGTTTTCCCTCGATATTCGCCTTTTCAAGAATCTTCATTCCCATGCATGAATAATTCATTCCCCCCTCCATTTACGATTCGTCATTCTTTTAAAAATAAAAAGAAAGTTAATAAACTTTCATTTGTTTTTTTCCTCCCTTTGGGTTAACCTTGGTCGACATGTTTGAAGGATTGAGATCTGAACTTGGCATATTTTCAATTCAATGTTAAACACGGTTAGGGTATACAATCAATTTTAGCCCTGGTATACCAAGTTCAGTTTCATTTAAAACATTGAGTTAATTTGGATACATGTTAATACTTCCTAATGATGAAAATATAAACAAGAAAATAATCGTAATTTTCCAGAATTTTAGAATGGCCATATCAAAATTTAAACAAACGAATGGCTATGAACTTTTCTCCATTTTACTGTTATTGAATTTTAGAATCCGACATGCCAGAGGACGTTAAGTTGAATCCCTACCTACATTTGTGGATTTTTGATGTGTTCCTCATTAAATATGGCACAAAGTCGAAGGACATTTGAGTAGCATCAAAACCCCACGATTGTAGAAAGACCCAAGGGTGTTGAACATGTGTTCACGTTGACCCTTTTACTAGAATATCATCAATATCGAACTAAAATGGCTGCCTCACCAAAATTTACACAATTTACTTTAATTTAGATTTTTTTATTAGCTTCTGTTACAAAATATATTTCTAAAATATCCATAATTCTTGTGAATTTTAGGTCAGAAGTCTCAGGAAATACTTTGGAATATACAAAAATTAGCATATTTTTCCTTCAAATAATTTATAAGAGCATTACCCTTTCAGATAATCTATTTTGTAGAAATATAATTGAACAAATTTGATTTCCTTTGGAAGACCTATTTCCATTTCAGTAAAAAATGTAAGAATGTTTGATTCCCATCTTCATAGGGAATTAAAGTGTGCCAGTAACAAAATTTGAGACATATTTAACAAACCATGTGAAAACGCATTTATTTTAGGAGCTGGTTTTTTTCCGCTGAAACAAATTTCGAGATAAATTATCAGTATAAAGTGAAGGTTGGACCTTGGATTTTCATTATATGAAAATAAACATGATCAAAGGACTGGTTGGGTAAACAAATTGTCATTGCGCGATTAAACAACAAAATTGTACTCAGTTATCAACTTATGAACTATTACACATGGCCTATCTTTTCTTTCTGTACATTAATTTATAAACAATGCCACCAAAAAATGCTAAATTAAAGGTGGAGATTTCTACATATATATTACAGCCTGTTGAATTTAAATCTGTAGTTATGATCATTTTGGTCCCTCATAACTATGTTGGTATGTCCGATTATTTCGGCAGTCCATAATAGCCAGACAAACAAAGCCAGGATATTCAGACTAAAATGTTAGTTAACTACTAAGTTTAAATTCAACAGCCCGAAATATGCAGTGAGATTATTTATAGGTAGGCCAATGTTTCAAAAATTGAAATGTTCTAAATCTTCAGATCTAAATTTTTTATTGATAATACTTCATTCACCTATATCAATTAATTAATTAATTGTATTTGTTTGTTTACCTTTAGCTGAGAGGGCGCTCGATACAATGAACTTTGATTTTCTAAAAGGACGTCCAATCCGTATTATGTGGTCGCAGCGTGACCCCTCACTCCGTAAATCTGGAGTAGGAAATGTTTTTATCAAGAATCTTGATAAGAGCATTGACAACAAAGCAATGTATGATACTTTCTCAGCATTTGGCAATATTCTTAGTTGCAAAGTCGCACAGGATGAAAATGGTGAATCAAAAGGTTACGGTTTTGTCCATTTTGAAACTGAAGAAGCCGCGACAAAATCCATCGATAAAGTCAACGGAATGATGCTCAGCGGAAAGAAAGTAATTGCCACTTTATTATTACTCACTAATTTGTCATGTCTAAAAATGTGTTACTATAGTTTTATATTGTATTTCATTAACTAAGTTAATAATTATTATATTAATTTTTATAATTATGTTTGGTAAATTAATTTAATAATATTGTGTAATGTTCACTGGACAGATATGTCGTCCCTTCAAAAAGTTTTTTTCTATATGTATATTAATAAAAACAAGCAACTACTAAGGGTTATAATCTGCCTTGAATTAAAAACAATTATTTGCAGTTTTAAATGGATGTGCTTAATCTCTTCATAGTTGTTATTGTTTACATTTTTTTAATTTTTACAGGTTTTCGTCGGTAAATTTATTTCAAGAAAAGAACGTGAGAAAGAATTGGGAGAAAAGGCCAAACTCTTTACGAATGTCTACGTCAAAAATTTTGGGGAAGATTTTACAGATGATATGCTCAAAGAAATGTTTGAAAAATATGGACCTATTACAAGTCACACTGTGGTAAGTTTGTAATAATAACAATAATTACTTTATAATATTTAACAAAGGTTGTAAATTTTACCTTAAATTTTTTTCTCTCTTTTTTAGGTGATGAACAAAGATCAAAAATCAAGAGGATTCGGTTTCGTTGCCTTTGAGGATCCAGAATCAGCTGAAAGGGCTGTCGAGGAACTTAATGGCAAAGAAACTGCAGAAGGAAAAGTATGTCAATTGTAAATATCGCAGTCGCTACAAATATTTATTTTTATCTAAATTACAGTCATTATACGTTGGGAGAGCTCAGAAGAAAGCCGAAAGACAACAGGAATTGAAAAGAAGATTTGAAGTACTTAAGATGGAAAGGATGAATCGTTATCAAGGTGTTAACCTTTATGTTAAAAACTTGGACGACTCAATTGATGATGAAAAACTCAGGACTGAGTTCGGTCCGTATGGAAACATAACAAGTGCAAAGGTGAGTTAAATAAGTTTGAAGTAAATGTTGTGTTTGTTTTTTTGGTTTTCCCCACCCTAAAACAAAAATAATTATTTTGACTTGTCATTTTAGGTAATGTTGGAAGAAGGCAGGAGCAAAGGTTTTGGTTTTGTTTGCTTTTCTTCTCCAGGGGAAGCAACCAAGGCCGTAACTGAAATGAATGGACGTATTGTGGGCACAAAACCATTGTATGTGGCACTTGCACAACGTAAAGAAGACAGGAAAGCACATTTGCATTCCCAATATGTCCAACGTCTTGCCAACATGAGAATGCAACAGATTGGGCAAATATTCCAACCGGGGACAACAGGTGGTTACTTTGTACCGACTCTACCCCAGCCCCAGAGATTTTACGGACCGGCTCAAATGGCGCACGTAAGACCACAGACGAGATGGGCTGCCCAACCGCCCGTCAGAGCAAATACACAAGCCGCGCCAGCAGGCTTTCCCAACATGCAAGGGGGCCCTTTCAGAAACCCGCCGAGAGCACCAACAGCTGGACAAGCTGTCGCTACGATGAGATCCACTGCTATGAATGCAGCTGCTGCAGCCGCCGCCGCAGGAAGTGGGGCTAGAGGCAATGCCGTTGCAGCTGCTGCAGGAGGAGTAGGCCGTGGAGCAGCAGCAGCTGGAGGCCCGGCCCTTGTGAACCAAGGACCTACAGTTGCTGCACCACCGCAGGGCGGCCCACCTGTTTCTGTCTCCGCACAAGGAAGGACCACCAACTACAAGTACACCGCAAACATGAGGAACCCTCCTCAGCCAATGGCTCAGCAACAGCCACCACAAACACAACAAGCAGTACACATCCAAGGCCAAGAACCTCTCACAACAGCAATGTTGACAGCTGCTGGAGCTCAAGAGCAAAAGCAGATGTTAGGAGAGCGTCTCTACCCATTAATCAGAGTCATGCATACCGACTTGGCCGGAAAAATCACAGGAATGTTGCTTGAAATTGATAATGCAGATTTGTTGCATCTTCTTGAAGACCATAACTCCCTTAAAGCTAAGGTAATTTAAATTTGCAATAGCTTTTTCCCATTTTATTATTATTATAGTGCCTGTGATTGTCAAATGTAACACATTATGATTTAATATTTAAAATAATTGTGTTTTAGGTTGAGGAAGCTGTGGCTGTTTTGCAAGCCCATCAGGCAAATAACAAGCAGGCTGCGGCAGCAACAAAGAAAGAGTAAGAACATCGTGACAATTTAGCTGGTGCAGCCAGCAAGTTTGTAATAGGGACAAGGAGAGAATCATATCTTCTCTTGAGCATAAACAAAAAAATTGCAAAACAAAAACAAAAAAAATATGAAACTCTTTTGTATTGAAAATTTCCCTCTTAGTTCACCCTACAACAAAAAAAAAGAAAAATATAAAAAATAAAAAAAAAATAACCAAAAAAATGTAAACGAGAAGAGAAACACAATCTGCCTTAAGTAACTGAAACAAAAAAAAAGGAAAAATGAAACAAACAAAAAAAAATTGAAAAATTATAACAAAAAACAAGTTTTTACTATAGGAAATTTCTTTTTTGAAATTCTAATTTTTCTTAATTTTGTGATTCCTTTTTTTAGTTTGATTTGTTTTGCCTCATTTCTCAGTTTTTCTTGGTAATTTTGTTTAATTTGTTTTATTTCCTCATTTTGTCTTCTTTTTGTTCAATTTCTTCTTTTGTTAATTAAAAATATTTTTTGCCTATGTTTTTTTTTTTCATTATTTTTACTTAAGTTTTTTAATTCAGTAAAGCTGTATTTTTTTTATCTAGATTATTTACAACTTGCATTTATTTTGACATTGTGTTTTACCATATTGTATAACTTGGAAAAATGCTAGGTGGTGATTTGTTTTCCACTTCAGTTATTTGTGTCGGTCAACATTCCAAAAACTTCGAGTTTTTATGACACACCAAATTTTTTGGCAATCCGTGGAAACAAATCTATCATCCTGGCCCCTATTTTCTTTGTATTGGTTTTTTGGGGCTTTTGAATAAACAGAATAAAAATAGAAAAAAGTTTTTTTTATTTATCCCTATTCCATAAAAATATTTTGTTTTCAATTACTAGATATATTTCTAGCACATGAGCCATTTCACTCTCTGGCTGGTTCAACTATTTCTTAATTTCTGTAATTAAATCCCTGTCTTTTTTTTTTAAAAAAGTTGTGTAGAATGTATTGAGTCTGCTGAATTGCTCTCTTAAATTTGCATTGTACATACTACTAAAAGGTTTTTTTAACACCATTTAACCTTGTAGTTGAAATAGCCTTGTCAAAAAATTGTAATGTGGATGACCCCAAGGTGGAGTTAAGCCCCTCTACTTGACCATTTTTTCCTGCATTTTAGGTAGGAAGGTAAGGGGATGTGCCTTTGAAGAGCTAGCAGTCTGCATTTCAAAATGTTTTTTGATAATTAACAGAAACAAAGATTTTAAATAATTCAAATGAGTGAGAAAAAAATTGTAATGTACAATTTTATTATTATACATTGTTTAAATAATTTGTTTTAAATCATTTTGAAAAGAAACATAACTGTAAGTAGAGAAAAAATAAATTGCCTTTTTTTTTTTTTTTCTAAATTCTAAATAGTTATTTGATTGCACAGTTGAATCACACCGAGGAGATTAGACAAAACGCATTGAGTTGCAAATTAGCATGGTCAGACTTTCGCTGCCAGTGTAGAGTCACGGTCTAAAACCCTACAGAAATGCCCTTGTAAATCATAAAACGTTATTTGAACCAAAATGCAATTACGCTCGTTTCATGAAGAAAAAAAAAGAATTTATGATTTCAGATTCGTGATGAATGGGTTAAAATACATTTTCCCATTATTCAATTTTATGCTTAAGAAAATAGATTTTTTTCCATACAAACATGGGGACAGTTATATTAGTAGAACTATTAAATATATAAAAAATAAAATATATTTCATTAGTTATAAATAAGTATTTGATATTTAACAAAATTGATGCATATTTACAGTACACAATAATATATTATATAAATAAAATTAAGTTATTGACATGGAAATAATTGTGCTGGTGTTTAAATTGTACATATCACAATAATTGACTAGAGATCAGCCAGTGAAATTGGGAGCCACTAAGACTTGCCGTTCTACATGTAACGAATGATTTCTCTCGTCAACGGAAACGCTTGGTTGTTACAATCGTTTGAAAAATCATCCGAGTTGAGAGAGAAGATCATCACTCCTCCAAATCCATTCGCCTGGATGTAAAGTGCCTACGAGAAAAAGAAAAAAAAACATTCTGTAAATCTAAAAAAATGTAAAAAGTTAAATCAGATTACTTTTAATTGGACGCTTTGTTGGTCCTCGTACGAAATCCATTCTTTCCCATTGAAAGCATAGGGAACTTTGTAATTGTCGTCTAAGAAATGCGTTGTGGACTTTTCCCTTATAAAAGTGCAAGCTTCTCTAAATGTTGTAAATCCATCTTGGCCGATTTTGCCAAAACCAATGGCTGGCGCATTCCATCCATTGTTATCTTCATTAATTAGTCTGAAAAATATTCAATTTCTATACAACCTAAAAATAAAATAAAAAATCCTAAGTTGTAACAAAAGTAGAGCGTTTTATTCCCTTAAACAAATTAATTATCTTTAATAAAGATTTCAATATAAAGCCCCAAGGAAACAGACAGACATGTTTTGCAATACGACTACCTCAATCCAGCCTGCTAATGCCAACATCTCAACGTCAGATTAGATCAGCATAGCTGTTCAGTATTGAAAGTTATAGTTTACAGGAACACATGTTGAATTGGCACTGGGTCCATCTACATTTGCAGGTTTTTTGAGCTCCTCGCTAAAGATGTACAAAGTCAAAATGAGAGTATGAGTAACATCAAAGATCCTACCAGTGTTGATGAATCCAGTGCCTGTTCAATTCTTACTTCTTGTGTTAAATATGGTTATGTAAATGTATTTATTCAACAAAAACCTAACTGTAAAAAAAGGGCTAAGTTCCAGACCCCCTCCAAAAAAAAATTAGGCTATGTAATATACTGTTTTTTTTTGTTTTTTTTTTTTAAATTTAAATAATAAAATATGAGACGGTAAAAATACTGTCTGGTTAAGTAGGAAGTGTCACACACTGTTTCATAAATATCAATAAAACGCTCAGACTTTAATTATTCTCTTGTAAACATAACATACGTGTAAGAATGTCCGTATGTTGGTATCCCGATATTAATTTTTTCTTTAGGCATACCAGATTCCACCCATTTGTTAGCTGACCAATTCACGTTCATAGTCAACATGTAGCCGGCATCACGAGGGCTCGAATAAAGAGGTGAATTCGGACCAGTTAAAGGGAGGTACTTAGAGTACATATGATAATCATAAGACATCAGATTCACAAAATCTACGATCCTAAAACGGATAGAAATAAAAATCATTAGAAAAATAAAAATGAAATATTGTAAATATAAGTACTTTGCCAGAGATGATATTTCGTAGGACTGGTGTATTATTAGCGCTGGTGCAGCAACATCAATCGATAGAATTAAATGTTTGTAACTAATGTTAATTTTATCCCTAAACCCCTGAAGGAGGCGTGTATAATTGTTTACTTGGTAATAATTTGACTCAGGCCAAGCTGGAAATTCCCAATCCAAATCCAACCCGTCGAAACCAGTATCATTGATAAATTTGAGCGTTGAATTAATGAATCTGTAAGAGGTTAATTAATTAATTTGTTGGATTGATCTAACTGGAACTGTTGCCTACTTTTCTCGAAGAAGTTGGCTTGAAACGATCTTGCTAAACTCTCCGTGACTTGACAAATCCTGCACAGAGAGGAGGACTTTTAGATTCGGGTTGTTGTTCCTCAAGTCTATCACCGCTTTGTATGCCTGACAAATCAATCGAACCATCAATAAAAATAAAAATAAATTAAAATTAAAATATTTTTCTACATACGGCCAAATCGTATTTGTCTGGGTTGACTTCGCTTTTGAAAATTTGAGCAAAACCCGTGATTATATGAGAACAAAAATAAGGGTCTACAGAATTCGGCGGAAGTACGTTGATCCACGAGTTGTTATTTGGGATTACATAATAACAGACAACACGGCCCCTTGGTGGCAAATTTGAGCTACTCTTGTGCACAGAATCACCATGAATCAAACTTATTCTGTTATCTGGAAAAAAAAAATTAATTAATGAAGTCAAAAATTGCACATTCATTTAAATCATAAGTCAATTATAAGGTAATTAAAACAGTGCTGTGAATCGTCAGCCCAAGAATATCATGCCAATGACTGTTAAACTGAGAACAGTCACACTTATTTCAGTTAATTTAAACATTATGGTATATTATTCATTATTATACTATTATTGTACATCTGCAATAGATTAATTGTAACTATTCTCAATTATTATAGATTTTTAATAATAAAATTGAGTAATGAGTCTTCCAGTCTATCAATAATATTATTTCAACCCTCATTCCCAGGGGTCTGTGCATCCAGGATGCTGCATGGAATCATCTTTTACTTCTCGTATGCATAACAGAAGAAGTAATAGCTGGACACTCAGCCAAAATGACTCTTAATAGATGTAGGAAAAAATAAAGATTTGCCGCCAACCTCAGTCAGCACGAGATTGTCGAAGCGACCAAACTCCTACATTACCGAAACACCGTCACAAGATTAAAAAGAACAAAGCCATATGAACTATTGTAGTTTAAAAAATTAGCGAATAGTGAAATGTAAAATCCTATTGTACCAACGGGTTTGTAATAAATGTAAACATTTATCTAATCTATAAATTATTGTAAAATTAATGGTTGGTCTAATAAGACCAGTATTAATAAATAAATTATTTTTTTTATATTTACTTCCTTCCCTCCTTGAAAGCAGGACAAGGCTTACACTACTGAGTGAGTGTGATGAAAGTATTAATATTATTGTCTAAAAAATATATTGCTCAAGTAGAGATATTACATTGTGTACAACTTATCTATACAACCGAGTGATAAAATTATAGACACACCCCTAATTGTTATGATTTTTTAATGTAATGAGTTTGTACTACAAATATGTATTCAAAACACATGAAATAAATGTTTTTCTTCATTAAACTTTAATTTTTCACTAAATAAGAGAAAAAATTATTAAAACACTAAAACTAAACGATTTACAGGCACATGGGATAAAATCAATTTAAAACAAGGATATAATATTTTGCAGCATTACCACTGTTTTATAATTTCCAGTAATCTTTCTGAAATGATTTTATACAAATTTTGAATAAACTCTTGAGGCAAATTATTCCAGGCAGTGTGCCAGCAGTTTTAAGTTGGTTCACAGGGTTGTACTGCTTGGTCTAGATCATCCTCGATAATTTTCCCCGTACATTTTCTATAATGTTCAAGTCTGGGGAGTTCAGTGCTGTTATGTGAAAAACCATTTTTTAACAATTTTTGTATTGTTTATGGGGGCATTTTCCTAATGGAATATTTGAGTACCATTGCATAAATCAGTGAAATTAGTTTTTTCTTTGTCTATTTTCTTGTAATATTCCGTTATTTTTTTGGAAGAAAACTTTTATTTTCATTTTTTTATTACTCCCAATACACCCCCAAATCATCAAATATCCACCACCCATTTGTTGCCGTGACAAAAATTTTTCTTTTTTAGTTAGATCATGAAAGTAGTATGCATATCTGTCAGGCCGTCCAAATTGAATTGTTTTTCACCAGAAAAAATAACTTTTCACTAATGATCTTCATTTTTCAAAATGTGTTTTTTCAGCAAATTTGAGCTGGTTTGCGTTTCAGTTTTCTTCGGACTGTTTTCAATTTTTTTAAGGAATCTCTGAACAGTTCGAACCAAAACAACAACCTTCTCTGCGATGGATTTTGCAGTTGAAATGCTGCTTGAAGCAATGCGCAGGACGTGCAATTTGTCTCTTCTGGCCAAGGAAGGAGTTCTTCCAGAGCCCTCTCCCGTAGTCTTCACCATATTATCTTCGATACCAATGAAAAACTTTGTTTTATGTGTCAGGCAATATCTTGGCAGCTCGTTCTATCTTCATTGAGCAAGTGAATCAACCGGCGCTCCTCATCAGAAAATCTTCTTACTTTGGGCATTTTAAAATAACTTTGAATTGCTCCAAATGAAAGAGTAATCACTTTACTAAGACACAGTACAGTGAATACTTAATAAACTTTGGAGTTATACAATGAACATAAACAAAATGTGTATCTATAATTCTGTTGCAGCTAAATCAAAACAATACTGTTTATTGAGATGTAAATTTGTATAAAATTATCCGATCAAGCCAGTTCGAGAGTTAATTTTCTTTTGATATCATGAACAATATTCTAATAGGAAAAGAAATCGTTTTTGACTGTGAAATAGTGAATTTTGTCACTCAGTTATAGATAAGTTAGATATCCTTATATGGAGAAGATGACTACGAATGCGTTGTGAGAGCTAAATAAGACTTCAAACTTTACAACCTAAACTCTAATAATAACTAAAATGTTAATATGGCAAAATCATAGACCACAATTTTTCTAGAAAACCCATTAAAAAAATGTGGAAAAATAAATAATTAATCCAAAACGTTTATTCACACCGAATGAAGCAAATACCATTTAATAAGCATGGTTGGAAAATTGAAACAGACCTTCGTCACATGAGAACAAAACAATGATTATGTAAGAAAGAAGTTGAAATAGTAAGAACAGGCGTTCTTTGGCATTTCAGGAAGGCCAAAATGGTCATGAAGAGAGTACAGGTTCATCATCCTACTGTCCATATGGAGGACAATATTAAATTTGCCTATTGGAATAACTAGGCAAAACTTATAGAAACAAGAAGAGAAAATATGCAATATTGAAATGTTAATTAAAAAATTAAAACAAAATTTAAAATCATCTTCCGTCTTTTTTTATTTTCATTTGCCTTAGCAATTGACTTTCCTTTTTCTTTACTTTTCTAGACAAACACTCAATTATTAAACATTAATAACTCAATATATAGTAATCAGTTATTAAATGATTACTACATATCACTTTATATAATATATACTTTATATTAGTAGAACATGGCAAATTTTTTCTTGTATCTATTTACAGTTATAATGAACCATAATAATTATGTAAATTAATTATAATTTTTATCTAAGGTTTTGGCTGAGATGAAAAAGATAGTGTAACAAGCAGTTTTCAAGCCCAAGACCTTTTTCACTCAACACACCCCTCAAGTAGTTAAAGAAGCTGTGTGTTGAGTCGAGGGTCGTGGGTTCAAATCCCAGCCACTAGCTTTTTCATCACAACAAAGCACTTAGATAAAAAGGTGTAATTAATTTAAATTGTAAATTTTGAATGCTGCCAAGTCATTCCACTTACGACTGATGCCTTCACGATCCTCCAATTTAATTGCAACACTTTCCACAGATTTACAGTGAATCGTTAAGCACAGAAAGACCAGTATTAATATGCAAATAGCTACATAGGCGAGAATCCTGAACCTGAAATTAATTAATGTTGTTAATCGTGGAAGGTCACACAGAAAACGATCAAACGATCACTTACAGATTATCTTTACCCGGAAACGGCTCATCCTGAGGGCTTTTGCTATATTTGAAAGTTTTGATTTTCATTTCACCAAGTCGAATATAGCATTATCGAAATGATATCACAAATACAACTGCGTTCTTCTTTTTGTAGTATGATTTATAAAAACAAACTGGAGAGAGAGAGTGGGTATGGGCCTGGTCAAGCACCGCCCCTCTAATAGCTCACTGCGTGGAAGTGGATATAAACCAACTATCAGACATAGGTCAACATTAACAGTTCAGCACCAAGAGTTGACGACATGCTTGTAAACAGTAAAAGAGGCGTAACACATAAGCGTAACCTCCACGGTCGACATTCCATCAAACGACCGTCTTGGAAATACCTTGGCTCTAAAGTTTTGGGGGTCATGTCAAAGTGATGTGTTACGTAAAAGTTACAGGGTAAAAAAAGTGCAAATTATAAAGTAATTACGCTAATATAAAATAATGAATTTCCATATAATCACAACTTGATAAAAAAGGTTTAGTTAAAATAATGATAAATTATAAAAATTCATTTAAAACCGAAGGGAAAAATAAATCAATGAAAAGAAAATTTATTAGCGCATATGCAGGAGTTTCCCTAGTACCCCGAGATAATATGAATGTAATTTATTAGCGTGATTGAAGGGGGTTTCCCTCTAATTGCATTGAGTGATCTCGAGTAGGAGTTAATATGAATATAATTTATTAGCGTGAATGAAGGGAGTTTCTCTAATTATATAG
>CM077103.1:19102773-19144613 GCA_039619505.1 Cimex hemipterus | reverse complement strand
GGACTATCAAATACTCTGAAAGTGTGAACGAATTTTGGTGTGTTAATGTAATTTATTAGTGCGAATAAAGAGGCTTCCATCCACTTACATTGTACTGTGTAATATTGTGGTGTGTAAATGTAATTTATTAGTGTGAAGGAAAGGGCTTCCCCCAAGTACACCAAGGGATCCCAAGTACTGTGGGGTAATATGAATGTAATTTATTAGCGTGAATCAGGGGGGTTATATCCAAACACATTCAGGTCTATCAAATATTCTGTGATAGTGTGAACGAGATTTGGTGTGTTACTGTAATTTATTAGCAGGAATGAAGAGGCTTCCATCCAATTACATTGAGGAATATTAAGAACTATGTAATATTGTGGTGTGTAAATGTAATTTATTAGCATGAATGAAGTGGCTTCTTGCCAATTACACTGAAGAACACCGAGTACACTGAGGAAGTGTGAACATAATTTATTTGTATGAATGAAGGTTCTTATTTCCAATTACCCATAGGAATATAAAGTACTCTGCGACAGTGTGAATGTAATTTATTAGCATGAATGAAGAGTCTTTTCTCCAATTACATCAAGGGATCTCGAGTAATCTGACTTAGTATGAATGCCATTTTTAGTGTGATTGAAGGGCCTTCTATCCAATTACAGAGAGTTCCCCCTCTCAACACGATACGCAAGAATGGCACAATTACAAAGAAGATCAACACTTTGAACCCTGAAAATGATCTCAATAAATATCAAAACGTTGGCATGATAAACGTTTACTGAAACCTTCATCACATCAGACCACATCTCACGATTTCGGAATAATTACTTCTTATTAGTGTGAAATTATAGGTTCCTTTCCAATTACACCAAGGAATATCATGTGCTTTGTACTATGGAGGTAGTGCTAATGAATTATGGTGTGCGAATGTAACTTATGTTTGTGAATTCGGTGGCTTCTATCCAATTACATCGAGGAATATAGACTGTGATAGTGTAATAATCTATTGAATTATAATTTATTTGTGGGAATTAAGGGGCTTCTCTCTAATTATGCTATGGAATATCAATTACTCTGAGAGTAGTGTGATCGAATTGTGGTGTGAATGTAATTTATTAGTGCGAATCCAGGGGCCTATCCCCAACTGCCCCAAAGGTTATCAAGACAATAATTTGTGGTAGGTGATTGTAGGGGCTTATTTCCAATTACCCCTTGAAATATTAAGTTCTCTGGGGGGGGGAGTTTGTTTTTATTAAATTTATGTGCAAGGAATAAAATGTAAGATGAAAAATTATTGTTTATGTAAAATCAAAAAACAGCTTTATCAGAGTATTATTTGTTATTTAACAATACTAAAGATGAGTATCTGTTATGTTTTCTTTGCCTTTAACTGAGATTCTTCTTCTTTTATATCATCTTAATATTTTGGGGACCACGATAGCCAAATAGTTAAGTTGTTCGACTCATATTTGCCATGCTAGCAGTTCTGGTTTGCAGAGCGTAAGGCTTTTTTATTGATTATAGTAAGAAAAAATGTATAGTATGGTGGTTTGACTCCTCACCCATTATATTCAATTGGTGGTGTATATGTGTTTGTATAACAATGAAGTTAGAACTATGAAAATAATTATGATATAATTTTTTTTTCTTTAATTTGTCTTAATATTTTGTATTAATAAAGCTCACTCTTCAACATTTGTAAATATATGTGCAGATTATACAAATTAATACAAAGTACAGTGTATAAGTAAATAATATAAATAAAACAACTAATTATCACAAGTATGTAAGTATCACAATGTAATTGATGAAAATGTTGACAAAATGTAACATTTTTTAATACAAGGTTTTCCTGCCTAGATAGTGAAACAATTGAAATCTTGAAAATAATCTTTTATCTTTATTTTATCAATTGTTGACAAAGATATTATTTATATTTCTATATGTTATCAATGTATTTGTACAAGCCACAATCTGGATAGTTTGACCACTTCGAATTGAATTAAGAGATTAAATCATGTATACCCCAGAATGTTTGAATTTAACTAAAAAGGGTCCATTACCTGAGATAACATAAAAATTAGTTATCACAGTAGGACACCAAGGGAAAATTTATTTTTGCATTGTAGCTGGGGAGTCAGCCAAGGTTATTATATCGGTGCATACAGGAATATTGAATACAGTACTTCTATGATGATAATCGTAGAAAAACTTGTTGATATTGCTAATAAGACTTATTCCCACTATAACCATACATTTTTCATGGGAGATTTTAACATTGGCATTATGAAACTGCATCTTCAGTCATGCTAATCATCTGCACACATTATATATTATGTACAAATAAAAAATAAATCGGTAGCCACTTAATGTTCCGCTGATTACTTCTCCTCTCATTCATAACCAAAAGACTGAACCTAGATAAGAGACCATAGAAGAACTTGGAAATACTGTCAAACGGCCTGTTCTCCTTCACACCCAGTCACCCAGAATTCTAGCTAATAAATACATATTTATGTATGCAAAGGAGCAGATTATAGTGTCATACACTTTCACTATTTGTTATTCCAATAAATCTACTGGAATGCACTGTTATGCACCAAGATTTCCTTTTTGCCTGAGGGTAGGCCACACCTGAATCTATAATATTTTAGTTTTGGAAACTCCATCAATATATGACATACTGCGACTGGCATGCTTCTGTTGACTGCTCTCCAGAAAATAGCCGTGGGTGAAAGCGTGGTCTATCAACAGACTTGTTAAGGACGTTCTGTCTTTCGTTTTCATTTCCTCCAAGGGACATGATTGACCGTGTCTTCAATATTTCTGTAATTTCAGTCCAGCGGTTTTGCCATTCTTCATTACTTTCTCTCTCTCTTTCTCTCATTATTTTTTATCGTCTGCTGAATTGACTGGCGTCTCTGAGTCGTATCTCATCAATATGCTTTTCAGGATATTTGTTCGAGTGGGAATTTTTAAATTTAAAGACCCACTGGAAAACAACAGTCTAGACAACCGGGCTTGAAAACTCGGGCAAACTTTTACTGAGCCCCCCCCCCGTTCTTGCAGCAAATACAAAATGTGTACAACAAATAAGCTAATTTGACGTCAAATCGTCACAACTTCCTAAACTAAGTTGTAAGTCCTACTGAAAAATACTTTCAACGTATGAGTTCCTGCTGTTCGCATTTTTAAAATCGGGGGCTTAAAGAAAAACAGAGGAATTTTGATCTCTTTATTTGATATAATTATGTAGTAATGTTGACGCTTGTTGACGATTGTTTTTTAATTCTTAATTAATATTAATGCATGATGTTTTTTGTCATTTAACTTGCTGAAAAAAAGGAAAGATAAAGTATGATTTTTTTTTAATTAACAATTTTTCAAGAAAAATCTTTTTTCACAAATGATTTAAGTTGAAAAGTTGTAAATATCTGTTTTTTTAATTTAATTACTGATTATTTGTAATATTTGCAATAAAATATTGTGATGTAAAGGAGAAAATATTGGAAACTGATTTAATGAAGTTTAAAATGATGTTATAAAGTAGTTTGACAGTTGTTGGTAGGACTGGCAATTATTAGACTGATTTCGATGGACGTCCATATTGAAAACAAGGGAAATGTTTTACTGATTTCATTTTCATTATTTAAAGCCAAATGTAAATAATAATGGACGAGACTAAGGTGATTTACCACATAGACGACGAAGAGACGCCGTACCTGGTCAAGCTGAGCATAGCACCGGAGAAGGTGACTCTCGCCGACTTTAAAAATGTCCTCAACAGGCCTAATTACAAATACTTTTTCAAATCTATGGACGACGATTTCGGGTGAGTGTTACGACCTTTTTCCTTAATCCTCTCATCGTCTTGTTCTGGATTTGAAGTTTATCACATTCGCTTTACAGGGTTGTCAAGGAGGAGATCGTGGACGATGACGCTCACCTGCCTTGTTTCAACGGACGTGTCGTTTCCTGGGTAGGTCCGACGTCTTCGCATCACAACCCTTTATTAATTAATTAATTTAATTGTTCCGTTTTCAGCTTGTGTCAGCCGAAGGCAGCAACCTTTCCGATGGGACGTCCCAATGTACGGAGAGTGCGAGCCATTCGGACGGCAAGAATCCTCCGGACAGGCACAAAGACAATCAGTGAGTACTGCATGTCTGATAACATAATTCTTTATCAAAATTCCTTTGGCTTTCCCTAAAAGAACTTAACTCTGTTAAAAGTCAAGAGAATACACTTGGTGTTTGATTTGGACTGACTGGTTGATTCTGCTCAAAATTACATCTGTATATCTGTTACTTAGACCGGGCACAACGATATCCCCTATCTGTCTTATCCAAGCTAGCGTCTCATTGTTGGATCTCTCCTGTATATCTTGCTGACATTATATTCTCCCAAAATTCGCTCCTCTAAAATGATGCTATCACTTAACAGACCTTCAAAACCTACGTCTTGACATTTGGTCCAAAAAGCAAAAATTAAAATTAACTTCATACTTACAAGGGGACGACCAGTCCACCACGTTGGTGTGTCATGGATTTGGACCAAACTTTTATTTATTCTTCCCTCCAATACAACAGACATATATCCTCCACTTCATGCAAATAGGCCCAGGCTTTGCAAAAAAAAATTTTGAAAGTTGAAATTTTCAGTTTTTCAATGTATACCTATTTAGCTTTCATACTTGCTCAAATCCTCTAAGAGAATATATCGTTTCACAACGTCTTTTATGTATACTGCAGTATAAATATAGAAAAAAAGCTATCAATGTTTGTAGTAATTAGTGTTGAATAATTAATGATAATTGGGTGATTGTGAGGTGCTGTCTATATGATGTAGGTTTAGAAAAACAATTTCTCCATTGTGCCGATGTTTTGTTCTTTAATTGAGCTGAGGAGATGATGAAAATGTTGGTACGATAAACAAAATGTTTTTCAAAGCCTACATCACACAAGACCACATCTCACAATCTCCAAATAATAATTTATTAATAACCAAAACATTTCTAAAAACCTTTCTTTTTTTTTTCAAGTAAACTAGTTCATAATTTTTTTTCTTAAAACCATCATGAAATTTCGTTTTAGCACCACTAGAGACCTCTAAATATACATTTTTGTTTTAATTTAAATGTATCAATTTTTTGACCCCTAAAATTTTTCCTATTTTTAAGAAGTTGTTATCAGAATATCTGTTTGAAATGGCTATAATTCAAAAAGGTTAAAAGTTAACTAAAATTATCCACGGATTTTTAATTTTTTTTTAAATTGAAATAATAGTCTGATTTTTAATGTATGATAGTTGTAAAATGCTCTGAACAGTTTTTTAAAAATGAATTATCATCCATGAAAATCAGTCTTCTAGGTATTGAAGAAAATTATGTTAAAACTTGCACTAGGATTGCTAGTCACGCAGAAAGTCGTCGAAATTATCAGTCAAAAAATTTATTTACACATATTTCTATGAAAGTTTGTATCTAAGATCACAGGAATGCGGTTAAATCCAAGTCCCATATTTTATGTAAGATGTCCATTTGGTCTACAGTGCTCAGAAACCTCTTAGAAATCTCCAGTTGTATCCTGCTATATCTTAAAATATTTTGAAATTAGGGGGGGGGACTGCAGTGGCTGTGTGTTCAAACTCAAAATTTGTTATGCTAGTAGTTCTGGTTTCAAATACTGGCACAACCTGTGGAGTTTTAATTGGTAATAAATAGTACATAAAAAGTATAGTGGTTCTGACCCCTCATCAGACATTAAACAATCCTGTGTACGCCAGGAATCACCTCACTTGATTTTTTTTATTGTGAAATTTCCTTCATTTTAATTACTGAAAAAAAGACTATGAGATATTTAGTGCTTTTTCCTTGTTTTTTTACTATAAAAGTCCCTCTTTAAGTTCATTTCTGAATGGTGAACTTTCATGAGAAAGGTACAGCTGTAAACATGTACATTATACTCAATGTCATCATGAAATATTTTTTAGCAATTACTTTTCTTCCTGCTTCTTTTTTATTTATTGTCATGTTACCTTTGTTCCAAATTATGCAAATTAAAAGAACGTCTGTGATGAGTGCTGTCAAATGCATTTAAAGCTTAAAAGTGCCTCCAGACATACAGTATACATCGAATGACAATTCCTGTTGAATGTCTGCCAAGTTTCAAGATGGTCGTCTTGGCATTCACCAAACAGTATGCCTATGCATACACACATGAGGGGTTTGTATAACCTCCTAGTTGTTGTGGAATCAGCGAATACATATTTGCCAATTGCTGCTAATTCTCAACTTGCTACCAATTGTGATGAAACAACAGTGGAAAAAAAAAATATATATATATATATGTATATAAAGTAAGAAAAGGAGGGTATCACTAAACCATTGTCAACTACCTTGCTTTTGATCTCCTTTATTTTGTATTCAAGACATTCTAAAAGATGTCATTGGTGATTTTTTTTTTTTTTTTTTTTTTAATCAGCCAGGTTACTGATCCCCCATCATAAATTCAACACCTTTCCATGCATCAAAAACCTCATTCTGATTTTTACGATTTGTAAGAGAAGGTTTTGAAATTATTGGTTCTGTTTCGTAAACATCGCAGAACTCCAACTGTTGCATTGGGCTAATGTATTCATGCATTCTAATTCTTTATTGTTATTATGTAATTTAATAACATATGTACTTGTTAGGAATCATTTATTAATGAAAAATAAATAGAAGTGTACACTTACTGCTGATTTTGATATCAGTTGACAGTTGGTAAAAGGTATGTAGTTACAGTTGATTCCTGAATGTGTGGATGCTTTGAGTGCTGGTACTTCATAAATATTTATGCACTTTGAAGTGTACAAGAAAACTGACAATAAGCCAAGCATGGTGAGCACCAAATATTTTTGCTCAGTGAATAACCGAGTATCCATCTTCATTAGTTCGGATTTGGCAAACCTTTGCTTGCCTTGCTAAATCTTTCAGTTTTAATATATCAGCAACAGAGTCAATTGTTTTTATTCGAAGTTTCTTCCTTTTTCTTTTCTTTTTTAAAATTTACTATAGAATGTCGTTCTTACTAAATTTAGCAGGGAGATAGATTGCGTCTCGTTCCTTTCTTCTATAGCTTTTTAAGGTCATCTCTAAATTGTGTAGGCTTTTACTACTTAATATAATCATACAAATAGTCTTAACCAGGACTTGCTTACATTCTAGATCCACCAGTACCATCAACAGGACTTGTTTACTTAACAGAGGTATTTTGCTCCCATTCCTTTGGTTCCTGATGTTTTCAAACTGAACTCTCAAAATAAATGGATATTCGTCCATTATTAGGCTTGTTATCGAACATTCCATTTAAATTGGAGTCATCAGAAAATTCTTCCCTGTTTATTTATTTTATTTTATTTTTTTATTTTTTTGGTCCAAGCTGTTAAATATGCAAGTTGTTGGTTGGCAACTTTTTGATTTTACCTACATCGACATGAATATTTTTTCAAATAAAAAATTAACAGTGTTCATGAGGTCTTATCATATTTTTAAAGTGGCAAAACTCTTTTAACAGGCTTATATGAGTGCAATGTATGAAATAGGAGGCCTCCAAGTTTTGAATATTTGTATTACATACTTTTTTAATTATAAATAAAAGCAAATCATAACATTTTCTTTGCTAGCAACCTTCTCTGAATGTTTTGCATTTATTTACAATAACCATTCCATCTAATACGAGTTCTATACAAACCAATGAGAGTTGCTGAAAAATAAAGTACTTTATCTCCCTGTAAAAATTTAAATTATCTGATTTATTTTAATACTAAAAAAATGGCTTGATGCAGGCTAAAATAATATTTGAGTATATTCTTTTTTTAATTTATCTGTTTAACCAAAGGAAAAATGGAGACATTTGTTGCACAACCTAAAACAAAAAATTAATGTAAATTATAGAACTATTAGAATTGTAGGAATTGATGGAATTATCAAAGTGATAATTGTTTTCTATTTTTGTACTTATTACTTTTTTAACCCCATATTGTTGATAAAATTGTTCAGGTTCCCTATCAGGAAGTTTTCAAAAAAATGTCGAAACAGGCCAGAAAACCTTCATTCTTTAAAAAAAAAAAAATTATATGGAAGTTTAGAGTAATCATGGAAAGTTATTACTTTCCCAAGCAGAATTTTCTAATTGTAAACAATTGTCAATACTAATATTCACACCATTGTATAGTTTTCAGTCCCAGGGAAATTTTAAGATTTATATACAGTAACACTTTTATTTTTAAATTAATTAACTCGTGAAAGTTATCAAGGCAGAATTTTAAATCTGTATTTTATTAGACAGCAAGTAATTTTTTGTGGTTGTGATAGCATACTTGGTTGCTTTATGGGTCCAGTTCTTGACCTCAAAATATTTTATTTATCTTAAGCAGTTTTATTAAATAGTCTCTTGTAATGTCCAATTTTTTGGTATTTATTATGGAAGACAATAATTATCAATAAAAGAATATAAAATTTTTAAAATCTTAACACGTAGTGATATATTTCTGATTTACCAGATAAGTAATAACATTTTCACCTTCTAATTTCTTATAACAAACTTAACATTTTTATACCTTATATAATTTTATTACATATTAGTTTCACTAAATTTGTCGTCTGCTTGACCAATTAATATATTACAATTGAGTACAAAAGTCTCAATACAGTTGAGATACAAAAGTCAATGAAAGATGGCAAAAAGGAGGAGGGAAAATTCAAAAATGGGTTGAGATGGGAAGTTGGTAACCAAGTGGATCGAGGTCACGATAGCTCAAGTGGTAAAACAGCTGCATATCTAGCCGAAGATCGTGGGTTCAAATCCCGCTCATGCTGTTAACTTTTTTTATCTCAACTAAAAACCTTAATTGTATTACATATTAGTCTTGACATATTCCTTTTAAATGCTGGACCTCATTATTTGAGCCTCAGGGGTAAAAAAGATGGTTTATTGATAACTTTTTATTTCAAATCTGGATGTGCATTTGATAGTTTAAACCTAAATTTACCGTGGTAAGAATTAAATAAAGCATTTGTCCCATCTTGTAGTAGTAAATATAATTGCATCAGTAGCTGCAATGGTTTAGATGTTGACACAGCATTTATCACTGTAAGAATCCCAGCAGCTCTGCATTTCATCCCAACATTCTCACTTTTTCCTCCCCAGAAAAGACCGGCACCCCGAGGCTAATATAAGCTTATAGTTGAAATACCCTCATTCATAAAATAAATTAATTAAAAATAATTAAAATAAGAAATATAAAAATTAAATCTTGAGATGATTAGTAAATAATCAAGTAATTAAAGTGAGAAGAAAATTTTCATAATTTTCTGATAAATTGTTTATATCATTCATATTTGTTAATTAAAAACAGTAATTACATAATGTGAATAAAAAACAAACCAATTTAAAAATGTAAAACAAAATACATTCATTTCCATCCATGTACCATGCAATTATTAGTTAAAAATTAATTGTACATTATTAATTGCTTTGTAATATTTTTTCTTTGTACAGCCATGGACATGGGTCTCGAATGAACCAAGAGGACCTGACAGAAACGGAGTCGATTATCAGTTCAAGACCAGGAGGTTTGTTGAGATTTCATAATTCAAGTATTCTAGAAGTTGTTTATACCCGGTAGAATGGTTGATTTTGTAGTTTTGATTTTGTTTTGAGTTTTTTTTTTTTTTTCTATTTAGTTTAAATTTTACAGGTCATCACCATCATGAACCACGAGTTCATGATAAATATCACAAATATAATGGTAAGCCTTTTTCTTTTTTTTCCCTTTGTTTCATTTTTCTTTATTTGTTTGTATGATTCTTTTTTCCTCAAATAAGTGGTTTATTAATAAGAAAGTTAATAATTTGTGTAATTTTTAGGCATTAAGATGAATGGGCATGGAAAATTACCCCTTAGGCTTCATGGATATGAGTCATCGTCAATTTTAAGTTCAGAACTTGAAACAACTAGTTTTTTAGAAAGTGATGAAGAAGAGGATGATGATGCTTCTAGTAGGATAACCACAACTACTGGAAGAGCAACAAACCTATCAGTTGATAGGGGTACTCTAGGTTTGTACACCCTTAAAATAAATTTACTCTTTAATAATATAATTAATTAATTTTCTTAATAAATAAATGCAATCCAGAGGAAGATGGTAAATAATTTATTAGTTCATGTGCACCTTTTCATTTTGTACAATTTGCTTGTTCAATATGTGATTTCTTATCCTTAGAAAGTGGAAGTGTGATGTCTAGAATAGTCGGTAGGCGGAGACCACAAAGGAGAAAAAAACACAGGGCCCCAATGTCCAGGACGTCTTCCTACTCTTCCATCACAGACTCGACAATGTCTTTAAATATAATTACTGTCATCTTGAACATGGATACAGTCAATTTTCTCGGTATAAGCATCGTTGGCCAAAGTAATAAAGGTGGCGATGGAGGAATTTACGTTGGTTCAATTATGAAAGGGTAAACAATTTTGTTATATTTACACAATCAGATTTGATTCTAATGTAGTTTGCCTCTATAGAGGAGCTGTAGCGTTAGACGGAAGGATCGAGCCTGGTGACATGATCCTTCAAGTCAATGATATTAATTTTGAAGATATGTCGAACGACGAAGCAGTGAGAGTTTTGAGAGAAGTGGTCCAGAAACCTGGGTGAGTCATTTTAACATTAACATTGATACTTGTTATTGTTAAGTTTTTAATTGAAAAATAAATGTATAAGTTCAAAAATATGAAAAAATCTAAAAACTTAGCACTTAATTGTTTAATGTAGTTTGACCATAAAAAATTTTTGATATGTTTTTCTACTTTTTTAAACTATTTGTAGTGTGTTCTATATTTTTTATTCTGTGCTTTTTTGTTTCAACAAGTGAAAATATAAATTTAAATTGCTAAGGGAAATGTAAAAAAAGAGAAACAAACAACGATCAATTTCAGTTTTATTAGGTTTTTGCATCCAGTAGTGTGAGTTTCCTCCTTTTGCATTAATTTGAAAAACATCATTAAAGAGCCACTTTGAAAAGGTTGGCTTTGGATAAAAAAATTACAGGATGCCATCTGGAGATTGTAGAGCAAATGTAGACTCATTTGTAAAAAGTACAGCGGACCAATCGTCCCAAGAATGTTGACGTTTTGATGTTCTCAGCAAAATGAAGCAGCCGTGAACCCCTATCTGTTCTTGTCAATTCAGATCCTCCAATTGGGTGAAAAGTCATCAACTTAAACTTATTTAATCTTCTTCAAGCAGTTCATTCAGAGAGTTGTGCGCCCCGAACTTTCTAGAGAAGATGAATTGGTTGAACAAGAGTAAGGTGCCGGTTTCATAAAATTCTCATAGTTAAAAAACAATTGTCCTGTGGTGTGGTTACTAAAGGGCATGCAGAACCAGGTCTTCTTTAATACGACCCAGTGTCATGAAAATGCCTAACTGCATCTCACAGAGTTTCCTAGGCAACTCCATTGGCATTAATCACATATCTAATGGAGCGTTTGCCATCAATAAATGCCACACCATCCTCAACACTAAGAGGCATTTTTAAACTCAATTAAACCATAGATATATAAAACTAGCCAATTTGATTAAAACTACATTGGGACAATGAAATTTTTAAATTCAATCAAATATAGTCAAAAAATTGATTATGGTCTATCAGTGTATGTATGCAAAAAAAGATAAATGTTATAAAAACATGTTAATTTATTATTTATGGAATAAAGTATGGATAAATTTATTACAGGCCAATTAAACTGGTAGTAGCAAAATGTTGGGATCCCAACCCCAAAGGATATTTCACGATACCTCGAACCGAACCTGTAAGACCAATAGATCCCGGTGCGTGGGTTGCCCACACTGCTGCTATTAGAGGTAATTTGTGAATTTCAACACATTAACGCAAACATATTTACACAATAATTTTCACGGTTCTAGGTGAAAGTTATCCATTGAGGCCTCCTTCAATATCAACTTTAGAATCAAATTCGTCCTCAGTTTCATCAAGCATACCAGATATCGATAGAGCTTTAGAAGAACTTCATTTAAACGCAAACACAACAGATATGCTAACGATTGTGAGAGCCATGGCAAGGCCTGAATCAGGTTTGGAGATTCGAGATCGGCTATGGTTGAAAATAACTATCCCAAATGCCTTTATTGGTACGTTGTTTTACTTTTTGCAGTTTCAAATATACTGTTTATAATTTTAATTTATATTTAAAGGGGCTGATGTTGTGGATTGGCTGGAGAGCCATGTCGAAGGTTTAAGTGATAAACGGGATGCTAGGAAATACGCTTCCCAAATGCTAAAAGCAGGTTATATTAAGCATACCGTCAACAAAATAACATTTTCCGAACAGTGTTATTATGTGTTTGCTGACCTTCTATCAGCAGGTGCGCTGCCGCATATTTAAAGCAAATATAAAAAGAAATTTGTCATTTATTAAAAAAATTTTGTTTTTAAGAATTTGGAACACTGAAACTTGACGACATGGCGAATGGTGATCACGACACGGTTGGGCCTTTACCCCCTCCAAGTGGAGGGCCACTTCACTGGCCTCCGCCCGGTGGAGCGCCGCATCCATATGCGACAACATTCTTACCATACACACCTCTACCATACTCGCAATGCTACACAAATGAGCCCTCAATTTACGGATATGCTCCACCTCCGCCACCTCTTTTACCTCATGTTGAAGAAAGCATTCACAGTGGAGGTTCTGGTGAGTTTTCTTTCTCTTCTGTCCATATGCCAAGAAACACGCTCTTTAAAAAGTGTTTGTTACATGTTTATTTATTAGTATTTAAAATTGATGCATTATTATGCCCAGTTAGTTTTTTTAAATTTTACTACACTCTTTATTTCACACCAACATTGGAGTGTAATTCTTATATTGCACTTTTTATTTAATTAATTTGTCTTAACAGTTTATTGATGGGCATTCTCTATAATTGATCATTGATTGTTGAATTTTAATTTCTGTTATTTTAATTAGGCCAACTTTGTAAGGTAGTTTTTATGTTCATAACACAAAATATTATCTTTAGCTTATCACTTACCTTCAAAAATTGTCCTAGTAAAATAAAATAAAAAATCCACAATGGAATAAATAAAGAATGAGAGAAAAATGAAAAAAAAAAATTGAGTGGGAAATTAGTTATTTCTAAATGTGCCATTATGGTTTAATTCAGTGTTTTTTTGGTGATAATATGGACAAAAATAATAGACATATGTCCTTGAGTTCAGCATTCACAAAGTATTCACTGTTCACAAGGCTCTAAATTTAAATGAAATTTTAAGGAAATAATATTAGATGTGTAAAGGGGTTTGGCAAAATTACACCCAGGAAGACTGTAATAAAATGTTAAATATCATGGTGTGTTCTGGCTCTGCAATAGGCTAAAAGTCAATTTCAAAATAATTCTAAAAAAAATTACAAATTTAGATTTTGTATTTCGTTGATTGTTTAGATTTCTTTCTTACTGGCACCCACTCTGTACATTCAGTGGATTTACAAAAAACAATTGCTATAAAAATTACTGTAGCTTCCGCTGGAGAAAAGAAACATTTAAATTATATAAATTTACAAAATAAATCAGTCCCTGGCCTGCGGAATCTGGGCCTAGAAGGGAAAAAGTCGTACTCATCAGGTTGCGCATAGGTCAGACAAGGCAGCAGGCACACATTGCTGATCCATATATCTCAGGGCCATAAATATTTATAACCATATATAGATTTTTGTGCCTTCATGTATGTGAAATATGTTATTTATTGGAATGTATTTATTTACGTGAGTGAGTTTTCCCAATTACTTCAAGTAAAAAAGAGTATTCTGGGGTAGTGTGAATTAAAGTATGAAAGTAATTTATTAGCTTGAATGGAGGGAGGTTATCCCCAATTTTCCCGAGGAATGTCGAGTACTCCGAAGTAGTGTGAATGGTAACCAGACTATTGTGTTTTTATGTTTCTGTGTGATTTTGTTCGGTATTTGTATTATTTATATTTTATTGACGAGGCCCTGAGATAAGGAGAAGCTGTCAGTAAGATAAAGAAAAGAAAGAGTTGTTGGTTACTGTTATAAAAGACAACTTGACAGGAGAATTCGTAAAAGAAATTAGTAGGCTTGAACTTAAGAAAGATAAAAATAGCAAAGCTGAAGAAGAAATCGCTGGTGATGACCAAAGTACTTTGCCGACCCAAAATCTAACTTGGGGAAAAAAGACTGATAGAGCTGTGAGAAATGGCACATTGTGAAGAAAATTTTTGATCATTTTTCCACCTTTTTTTTTGGGGGGGGGCACCTGAAATAAATTGGATGAAACCCCCTCATATCTGTATCTAATATTTCAATATTTTCCATCCTAGTATCACAAGACAAAATTTAATTGAAACTGATGACACCACTACCATAGCCTCCTCTTGTTAGTTATTTAATAAACAAATTTTGTTTTATCACTCAAAACTTGTTGATCAAATCTAGAGAATTACCAAATTACCAATAGTTACCAAATTTGAACATTGAATGCATGTCTACGGATCAATTTTCATATGAAAAATGTGTACATCTTTGCATGTGGCATACAGTTTAGAGGACAGTTATATAATTCTGCAGCCTTGAAAATTTAAATCACGAAGAAGAGTTTTAATCTATTTGTTTTGAAGGCATGAAAAGAAAAGGTCATAGAATAGTACAGATGTTTGTTTTATACAGACTAAAACATAATACAGACATGGTTGCTTAAAACAAAAAAAAAAAAAATGCATAAATCATATATGCGCTTAGATTAAACTAAAGGATGGGATTAATGTAAAACTAACCCAATCGAATTATTATTAAGAAATCAGGCTTGAAATAATTTTAAATCTTTCTTGATTTTTTTTTTTAAATCTCATCAAGGCAAACTAAAAAGAAAACGATAAGAAACCTTCAACATGTCCAAAATATTTGAAACATACAGGCAGGTGGAAATTTAAGGTAATATAAAATATTATAGGAAGTTCAAATGGTAGCGGAGGGTCCAAGGTGAAGAATAATGGGGGCAGTGGAGGTCAAAAGAGCTCAGGGAGCGACAGGGCGACGCAGGTTCGAAGCAACTCGAGGTCGAGTGGCTCTTCAGCAGCGACAGCCACGCCATTGCAGGTCGATCCCCAGCCGGCGAACACCGATATCAGTGGAAGTAGGCAATCTTTTAGGATAGCTATGGGCAACCCGTGTGAGTTTTTTGTAGATGTTATGTAGCTTAATGCGCTTGACTATTATTTTTCAACAGTTGAGAGTAAGGAAAAAGAAGTGACAAATAACAGTTCTTTTAGATTGCATGAACATTTTCATTAATTTGGGATTTTTGTTTTGTTTTTGGTGTTAGTGCATGATAGTGTGTACTAGATGTAGATAATTTGTAATATTTCATCTGTAGCTTTATTAGTGTTTGTATTTTAATCAGAAGTTAATGCTGTGTCTTCACACTTAAATTTTTTTTTTTTTATTTTTGGTTTGCCATATATTATTGTTTATAATAATTTAGTGACTTGTAACAGTTTATTTTTGCCTGAAATGCACTTCATTCCTTGCACGACTCACAATCATTACTTCGCATATATCAATTGTGTAATAATTTTGGAATTTCTGTGTGCAGGAAATTGAGGACATATGAAAAAATATATGCTCAACATTAATACCGAAGACACGGCATAACTTTCATGTTAAACCCCCAAAAAAGAAAGAAAGAAAGCGCGAAAAAAACCAATAGAGAGTTGTATATAGTATTTATATTAATTTTATATCTATATTGAATAATATAAAATTGTAATATTAAAAATAGTATTTGGAATTAATTGAAAAAAAAAAAAGTTTTCATGGGTTAGATTATATAGTCAGACAGGTGCCCTAGAAGAGAAAATTATCTACTAATCTTTTTAATTAATTCTTAATATTTAATATTATAAAATATTAAAATTTTGTATATAAAAATCAAAAATATATATTAATGTATAATTTTGTATAATTTCAAAATAATTGTGAAAGATATATTAAGGAAAAAGAGGGTATTTTTATTATTATTGTTCATTTACAGTTATTTATAGTCAAAATAGTGATGTGGCTTTAATTTTTAAATTTGCGTTTAAATTTTGTTGTTAGTTAAAATAAATGTAAGGTTATATATGAGAATTGGGTTGCTCTTTATTTTAGAAACGTTCCATCGAGACAAGTCGTCAATTCTGAAAATCTATTTTTTTAATTTTTTTTTAATTTAAATTATTAGAAGGTAAGAACAAGTAGATTAGTAGATCAAACAGTAATAATAAAATGGTGCTAAATGGATATATTTTTATATTGTACTACTTTCGATTATTCTCAGGCTGTGGTGTGCTCTAAAAAATAGATTTTTATATTTTAAAAACACGACTTAAAAGTTCATGTTTTGGAATCAACCTGTACGATATTCGTAATAAAGCAGCCTGATTTATTTTTAGTTCGCCTGTTTTTACATCTTAGAGGCCCAATTGCTCTATTTGTAAGCAGTCCTTCATCTCGATTTATTTTCTACCGAGAGGATTTCAATTTATTATTTTTTTAAAATTTCAGGAAAACAATTGAAAGATAAGGCTGTTATAATATGACCTTACATGTGTACATACTTTTCTTTTCTTTTTTTCTTTTTTATTCGGTGAAATTCACTTATGAAAATCATATGAGGACAGTTATGATGAAATCTTTTTAAAAAGACTGAAAGCGTGTGTCGCAGACACCGAAAAACGAATATGCTTTGAATTCCCAATTCTTTTTTACTAATGGCCGACTGTAGAGAGGGGAGGGGAGTTATTTTTATAGGGATTTTTTAAAAATGACAAATCCCTAAAAAAAAATTATGTGAGGGAATTAGCAGAAATGTTTATTAACGCACATTTATTGAAAATTTTAACTTCCACACAAATTTCCTATGAATTGTATACTTGACACCAATGAGCTTAATAACTACTATTATTAATTTTACAATATCAATCATCTTTTTTTTGTATTGTAAGTGTTTTGGCAAGTTTACCATGTTTAGTGTGTTATTCAAATTGTGCCAAGTTTTACTCATTTATACTTTTTTTATTTGTACCCATTATATAAGTTAATGTTACTAACTATTATTATACATATCTTTGTAATGATGCTGGATATCACCTTTTTACCAGCAGAACGTTTTTATTGTTCCCGTTTACTTTTGTTATCATCATATCTGTGTTGAAAATTTGTTTGTTGTTACTTTGTGAAATTTTATTTGGAGACACTGCTTCATCAGCACAGAATTTTGGTTCTACTATTTCTCTTTCCTATGCCGGAAAAATGTTCATACTGAGGTAAAGAATTTTTTTAAAGTATAAAAGAAGTCAACTGTGTTTTGATATATCGTTATGTACTTTGCTGTATTGTGTGGTAGTATGTAGTTCCTGTCCACTTGTTTTTATTTATTTATTTTGTTATGAAAGCAAATGGAAACAACAAGAAACAAAGAGAAATGTTTAACTGAAACAAGTTCAGTGTTAAAAGCCATGTGTAAATAAACAAATCCAAATTTAATTATCTGTTTTTTGGCTTTCAAAACCCAGCATTTAAAATTGTAATCCTTTTTAAAAAAGGATTGAACTCCACACTCACCCCTTCATTTAAAATTCCTTTAAAATTATATCCTTATTATTTACCCTGTTCTTTTTTATTATTATTACTATTTAGTACTTACCAACAATGTAATAAATAAATTTAAACTTTTATATTATATGAATTCCTACAGCCGGATACTTCAGACTCGGATGGAATCCTAGAGAAAATGTGATGACAGAAAAGTACTTTAGTACAACCAGCCAACTCAACCGTTGTCTACAATGATTACGCTGAATTTTAAATGTTGTCTACTCTGCTATGCACTTACTAAGCTATGTTTTTTAGAACTTTGAGGGATGCTGGTTTTGCCGCATCTTAGATGGGTCTAAGGCAGGCAAGGATGTGATATGTACCATGTTTAAGAAAGGTGCGTCCACTTTGTAATTTTTTTCACTTCACTTTAATATTTACACGATGTAATTGATACGAGGTGATGAGGGATCAACTAATCTTTGTGAACCCTCTTGTGCTTGTTTTGGTGAGATACTTTGAAGTCTGAACTGGAATATCTCAGGAAAATGGTGGTGTTTGGAGAGTAACAAAATGTCTGGGAAATCCCAACTTTCAGATACACTGGCCCTTTGAAGCTGTCAAGACCAACGGGCTTAAAAATATATAATAAAATAATACATATATTTTGCTAAACTAAGCAAAATTTTACTTAGAATAAATAAAAGCCTGATTTTCACCATCGTACTCGATGCTCAGGAATCTCCGTGATTGCTCCGGTTTCCTCTGGTGGCGCTTGAGCTGCTCACCTCCCTCTTCTATCCTCTGCTTCTTTTATCATCACCCAGCCACTGACGTCCTGCTATATTTGTGTTAAATGTATGTACTTTTGTACATATCTGATATTAATACAAACTTACTAACTATAATATATACAATAAAAAAACAGTAGTACTTGCTGGGCTAAATAAAGGATCACATTGACCTCTAGATAAGTACTAATTTTTTTTAGGGACAAAAATATTCAGTTCATAAAGTTAAAGTAGTATTAATTAATTTACTTTTATTCGACTGTCTACTTTTTATTACTAAATAAAACTTTTAAGATGCATGACATTTTATTTTTGCAATTTTTGATCTTCTATAGCTACACTGAGTTGTATAGAGGTATTTTTATATTTCACTATCCCTTCATCTTCACTACCCTGATCAGGTGTGGAGTAATTTTCACTATCCTGATCATCTAATTCTTGTGCCAGTTGGAATTCTTCGTTGTCTAATTCTACTATGAGAGGTATCTGAACTTTTTGCTTTATTTCTTCATTGTTTTCCTTCTTTTCGACTGTTGTGAGTTCTTCTGTTTCTGAATCACTGTCGCTTAGATGAATAGTCTCTGTTGCAGGTTCGTCAATTTGGTCGATAATTTTCAACTGTGGGCGTTCAAACGAAGAGTCTTTTCTGCTTTGGCCAAATATGCAACTTATCGGTTCGGCCGTAGCTTGATAATTGTCATCGAGTTCGGACAAAACTGTTGACTCATTTTGGATTAAGTTGTGTTGAATTTTGGGTTCATTGATCGCAATTTGAACATGCCCACTTGTGAGTTCATCAGAATTTTCTTTAATTGAATCAGGTTTTACCCCATCTTTTGAATCACACAAATATTCAGAGTTTGTGTTACTACCTAAAATATCAATAGTACCGCTAGTAGGATTATTTAATTTATTATCGTTAGGTATATCTGTCAATGTTTTGTCATCTGTTAGGGATGATTTAATCTTATATGATTCATTATTACAATCTGTTTGTAAGTTTGTTACCTTATCTATAATCTCCTCGTTTTCACTACTTATGTTTTTCTCAGATTTGTTTATGTCTTGTGATGTATCTGTACCTTCATTTTTTATATATTCGTTGTTACAAGGTTTTACATTTTGTTCTGGCAATCTGTGGATACTTTCTTCTGAATCATTTTGTTCCATTTGAACACTTTCAAGATTTGATTCGTCAATTATGGATAATCTTCTAGAATCTATTATATTTCTGAGGCCCTTGGATTTGACAGGTCTCGATAGTACATTTTTAATTGAATTCAATTCTAATGTCATGGGGCTTGGTTTACTTTCTACTGATAAATCATTTTGCACTATTCCATCAAGATCCTCAGACTCATTAGCTACTGCTGGTTTGTTCGTCTTGATATCATTGATATCTATTTTTCTTCTTAACTTATTAAGCTGCTGAGCGACTATTTCCTCCTCGAGATCCCAGAAATCGTCATCTGAGTCATTCTTTGTTTCTAGAACAGTCGACATTTCTTCATTTTCTGGAACCAGACCTAATTTTTTTAATCTTTTTTGTAAGTCAAATCTGTCCTTTATCATGCATCCTGATTTATCCTTGGCATGTTCGTCCTGATATTGTATTATGCATTCTGCTTCCTTTTTACATTCTTTGTCAAAAGTATCTTTAAATTTAGACTCGGATTCTTTTGGGATTGTGATCTTTATTTCATCCGTTATATCTTCTATGAGTGGCATTTTTTTAACTGCAGTTATTTCAATTTGATTCGACTCATGCAATCCTTTTATGTTTTTGTTTTCCACATTATCAAAATGCTTATCGGGAGTTTCTATTGTTTTATTCATATCACACTCTGCCTGCTCTTCGGAAGGCAACACTTCAATCGATGGTATCTGTTTTGGTGAAACAACGCCATCAAACTCTGTACTCTGCTCTTCAGAGGGTATTTCTTCAATCAATGGTTTTTGTTTCCGTTTAAAAACATCTGATTCCATGTACTCCCCCTTTGAAGGTAATTCTTCAATCAATGGCTTCTTTATTTCGGTCTGAATGCAACCGAACTCTACGATTTGCTCTTCGGCGAGTTGTTCCTCAATTAAGAGTTTCTGTTGAGTAATTTGCTCTTGCGGTATGTTTTCTTCATTCAAAGCTTTTGTTTTCTCTGCTTGAATGCTAACAAACTCCAAACTTTGCTCTTCAGAAGGCAGTACTTCAATCAATGGTTTTGTTTTTTCTCTTTGGATGCTGCTAAATTTAAAACTTTGATTTTCAGATGGAAGCTCTTCTATCAATGGCTTATTTTTTTCTGATTGAATGCTAACAAACTCCAAACTTTGCTCTTCAGAAGGCAGCTCTTCAATCAATGGTTTTGTGTTTTCTGTTTGGATGCTGCTAAATTCCAAACTTTGATTTTCAGATGGAAGCTCTTCTATCAATGGCTTATTTTTTTCTGATTGAATGCTAACAAACTCCAAACTTTGCTCTTCAGAAGACAGCTCTTCAATCAATGGTTTTGTGTTTTCTGTTTGGATGCTGCTAAATTCCATACTTTGATTTTCAGATGGAAGCTCTTCTATCAATGGTTTATTTTTTTCTGTTGGGATGCTAACAAACTCCAAACTTTGCTCTTCAGAAGGCAGCTTTTCAATCAGTGGCTTTGTTTGTTCTGTTTGGATGCTATTGAATTCCAAGCTTTGCTCTTCAGATGGCAGCTCTTCAATCAATGGTTTTGTTTTTCTTGCTGAAATGCTACCAAACTTCAAACCTTGCTGTTCAAAACACAGTTCTTCAATCAGTGGTTTCTGTTGCATAGAAGCATTAAACTGTACATTTTGACTTTCTGGCAAAAGTTCTTGTGCTGGTTTATTTGTCTGTTCTTTAACATCCTCTCTAGAAAGCTCTTCAATCAATGGTTTCTCTGTTTCAAGAGAAAGATCTGTTTTGTAGTTTTCAAGTGGTAATACTTCTATCAATGGCTTAGTTTCTTTTAATGGTGATTCTTTATCTAGATTCTGTGAAATTGGCGTTTCTTGTATCAAAGATTTACCTGGTGTATCACCATCTTTGTTTTGAGATGGTAACAGTTCATGAAGTGTCTCTTTTTCCAATAAAATACCTGATTCATCGCCTTGTGTGTTATTTCCATTCATATTCTGCACAAACTTTTTAGCATCAGATTTAGCCTTTTCCAGTATATGCTCAATTCCTTTTGCTTTATTTTCTTCGCTTTCAAAATATTTGATCGCTTCATCTCGTGCCTGTTCATAAGCTGACCAAGCCTCTTTTGCTGCTGGGTTTTCTGAAAAATCCCTCTGTGTCCCCTCGAAAACCGGGTGCTTTTTCTGGGTTGGCTCTTCGTTAACGGATTCTGTTTTATTTTCTTGACAAGGCTTGCTTTCTAATTCTTCACAGATGTCACAGTGTTCGTCTTCACTTTCAGAACAGCTGTTCTCGGATTCAAGCGAGGGTATTTCATCTTCCTTCGTACCATATTTTTTCAGTTCTTCTGCTCGCTCTTTTTCTAGCCTCTTTAACCTCTTTTCCTCTTCAGGATCTATGTCTTCTTCCATCTTTTTCCTGTTTTTATCTATAAAGTCTTCAAATTCTTGAAGTTCGGGATTTATCTGAAAACGAATCAAACTTATAACTTTAAGATTTTAACTACAAAAATGCCAATATTTACAATCTCTCCATTTTCAATGTCCTTTTCAAGTTCTTCAGTGGATTTTTTACTCTTCTTTCTTAATGATAACAAGGCTGGAAACCATAACAATTCATTAAAAACACAGAAAGGCTACATTTAATGTTCAAAATTCAGATTTTATTTAAGGTGATCTGATTTAATGAGGTGATGAAAATTAAAGTCATAAATACTTTCAATGTAAATAATTAATAAATTTACCATAAACACTGTCCCTTATTTTCTTCTGTTCTGCATCTCTCCATTTTTTTCTTGCTTCCTGTTCAGCTTCATATCCACCAACCAACCTTAAAAGCAGTCAAAAAATATTACATGAAGTTATGTGAAAGTAAAAAGTAAACATTTACCAGGCTTCAGCAGCCAGGCGGTCTTGCTCAAAAATCGGACGATCATCAAGGTAAGTCAAGTTTTTCTGTATTAAAAACAAAATAATTTGTTAGTCTGCTTGGGTTTATAGCAATACAATTCACATACACAAGTACAAGTCATTGTTTTCCTGTAGTTCCTTATTTTCGATATCACCGGATTTCCCATTAAGTTCAAGACACGCAATTCTTTCATTGCACCAAAAATCTAAACAATCAATTTAATTATTATTCTTTAATTCATTTCAGAAAAAAAACAGCAGCCTACCTCTAAAATTTTTGGATCATCCAATAGATTGTGTGAAAGATCAAGCACAGAAAGTTTTTTACACAATATTAAATGCTCTACATCCTCATAGCTCTGCAATTTATTGTGGCTTATGTTCAGCGTGTTTAAAAAAGGACAGCAATCTGAAAATATTACATTTTTTTTTTTTAATTTTCAAGCTCTGTATTTTTAAAAATACCATATTACCTAAGCCACCAAGCTTGGGGATGAAATTGTGACACAGGGTTATTGAATCAAGCAGCCCCATTCCTTCTAGGTTTTCAATATTCCTGATTATGTTGTTTTGCAGGTAGAGACACTTGAGTGCAGTCTGGTTTTCCAAATTTTCAATTTTGCTCAAAGCATTGTGAGCAAGCCAAAGGCTCTTAAGTCCAGTGTACTCATCAAGATTTTCTATCTTTGTAAAACCTATAATATTGTAAAAGTGTTAATTTTAGAAATAATATATGACCTTTTTGCTAGGGTGGAAATAAAATAGGGGCTCATATTTTTTATGGATATTTTATGATATTTGTATTCTTGTAAGTCAGATGCATTTAACTTAGTTATAACCAATTCAATATTCTCTCTCTCTCTCTTTTTGACACACTCTATCTCTCTGTTCTTTGAATTTCTATCCTCATCTTTTCACTCTCACTCCTTTCCATTTTGTTTTTTTCTCTTTTCTATCTCACCCTTCTTTGCTTTCCGTTTTTGTCACTTTCACTCTCAGTCTCTCATTTTCATCCACTATCTCTTTCCTTCTTTCCAACTTTCTCTCTTCTTTCTACCTCTTTCTATTCTTTCCATTTATTTCATTGCTCCATCTCTTCTTTTCATTTATCTTTCTTTATTCTCTCCCACTCTTTTTCATCTCTTTCTCCCTCCTTTCCATCTCTCACTCTCGCTCTTCCTTTCCATTTCTTGCTCTATCTTCTTCTTTCCATCTCTTTTTCCCCTCCTTTTTATATTTTCTCTCTCTCTCTCTCTCTCCCCCTCTCTCTAATCTATCTATCTTACTCAATAAGTCAATGTCTATTCATCCGCATCTGTTTCTGTGAGCGAGTTATGATTTTGGTATGTAGCAAAACTTCAGTATAAACAAAAAATTTAATAAACTATTCATGGTTTATAATTTTGTCAATAGTGTCACATTTATTTTATTTCATACTTAATCATGATTGGATTTTAAAACAGTGATTGTACTTTTTCAAATTGCTTGAAAGAATGGGAGTTAAGAAGATTTTAAAAAGCCTGCATCCTAAGAGCACGGTTTAAAGTCTAGAAAGTCCAAATAGGAAGCCGACCAATGTCAGATTGTGCCCGGGGGCTGAAATAACTCGATTTATTGACAATTACCTTGGTAATGAAGATAGAGGACGTCGTTCAGATTCGGCGTCGTGTACAGCTTGTGCTCTTTGCACAGCTTCCTCAGGGATTCGGTCGTCATTCTAGAAAAAAAAAATCGATGAACTTAAATACGGCCCAAGTTTTCGCGTTTATGTAACTAACGTTAAAAATAAACAGGAGGACAAATCACGATTTGAAAATATTTTTGAACCTAGTATGTATTACAAAAAATTAAACAAAATTATCAAAAAAGTACCAAGATGAGAAACATTTAAAGCAATCTAAACTTTCAAAATAATACCTTCGGCCTTTACCTTTTAAAAGTTACGAAAACTTGAACACTATAATATACTTCTTTTTGTCAAAAATAAAACCTGGAAAAGTAGAAACAATTGTATGCAGCTTGGCCATTTCCGATTTTAGATTCAACTCGTCTAATTTAATTCGAAGACAAAACTAGCGGACCAGTTCTCTATCGAGTTCATTGCCTCAATATTTCACATATTAACTCATTTTGACCATAGAACAATAATGACTTATTACAATGTAGGGATTGTTTATCATTTACACAACCAAATTATGAATTAATTATATTGTAGTTAAATGTAAGTATCAGTAAGTACTGAAGAGCAAAAAATAAATTAATATATCATGAATTAATAATATATCAATTCAAAGCCCTCCCCACAAGACGTTTTTGCTTAGAATGTTTATTTCATTTTATTATTATTTTGCAGAAGTAATTCTCAACATTACAACGATTTTTATGTAGAAAGGTAGCAATTAAACTATTTTTGAAAGATTTCCTGTTGAATTCTGCACTGTGATTTCCTTTCTTGGTCCGTCAGTTAACGCTATTTTGGTCGGTTCTGGTTCCTCTTTCAGCATTTTTTCATCTTCAGAGGTTTATGCTATAAACTTTTTGTCTTACTATCAATAAAATCAACACAACGAGCAAGACAATCGTATAAACTCGTAGAAAATATATACGGGTTTTTAATGGGGCATAAAAATCCTCTTTGATGTTTTATTACGTGATGCTTAGCACTAGAAGTCGTATAAGACGATAAAAACTAATGCAATATATTAAGTTAATATACTCAACGAAAGAAAACGTTACTAAATGACTTTAATCGGCAATAACTAGCGGGCAGATTAATGATCAAACTGTTGGCTTGAGACCTGAGACATACCCCGATATCATGCTGTTTTTAATAACATAATAAAAATATTTTGTGTGGTTTTGGTCAGGAAAAACGTTTTCTGTCCGAATAGGTGATGCACAGAATTATTTAATAGACAGTCAATAGATACGAACATTATTGTGCAAGAAGTAGCAATATTTTTAAATCAATAAAAAATGTTTATTTTTCAAAAAGAAACCTCTTTCTTCAATTTGTTCCAGCTGTTAAAACAATTTATCAAGGTTTACCTTTTTTTTTGTAAATAAAAAAAATCGTTTTGAATTTATTTTTTTTCGTCATTGAAAACTTTTTCCGGGAGGAAAAATTAAGTCGAGAGAACTTACTTGCTCGGGTTGTCGTAGTTGGACTCTTTAATTACCATCTTGCTTTCTCTGTGGAACTAATTGCAACAAATAATATCAAAAAAAGGGGATACTGAAATGTTTGATCGTTGCTATGGCTGTAGTAGATTTACTACTGAAAGTGGGCACCTATTCGCCAGCAGGTTATCCTACCGGGAGAATGAACAAATTTGAATGCAATTAAGCCATCAAATATTTATTAAAATTAGCAAATATTTTGTTGTAATTTATTTTTTAATGTGAACGTCCAGACCAAAGCGTACAAATCTTAAGAGCCGACAACACCCTCAAATTTTTTTCCTAGTAAGCAAGATGAAATCTTTTTAATTCAAGCCTAAATTCAAAACGTAATATTTTAATAGACTGATTTGAAATAATATTAAACAATCATAGAACAAGTTTTCAGGTCCAAGAAGTCAACTGAAAACGAAGATGCGAAATATTCCGCAGTTTGGCCCCCGTATAATTCTCCCGTCTGAGCTTTTGTGAATGAGAATTTCTTGTTTAGGATATTTATCGATCTTTTAATATATCTTTATTATATTAATAAATATACATTAAATCGTTTAAAAGGGCAATATCATCTAATACATCCATGGGGGGCGTCGGTGGCCGCAACGGTTTAGTTGTTGACGCGGCGTTCATCACTGTAAGGCAAAAGGTTCTGGGTTCGAATGCAGGGTCAATGCATTCGAACCCGACATACTTGCTGGCTAATGTTTTTTTCAAAAACACCGGTACCCCGGAAAAAAAGCGGTCTGGTAGGTCGACGTAGGTTTTAAAAACATTTTCTTCATTGTGCCACGTTTCGAGCTTTATTGAGATCATCTTCAGGGACTGGGATATAAAAACATTGTTTAAATTTTACAAATACACGCAGGATGTGAAAAAATGAATTTATACAATGCTAGAAATTTTGGATTAAAAAAAATAAAATGAATTTAGACAATCCTAGAAAATTTTAGATTAAGAAATATATATAAAATGCTAGAAAATTTTACTTCAAAAATGAATTTATAAAGTGTTACAATTTTTTTCAAATTTTTATTTATTTTTTTAATCTAACATTTTCTAGCATTGTATAGATCACAATTTTCACATCCTACAAGTATTTGTAAAATTTAAACAATATTTATAAATCCCAGGCGCTGAAGATGATCTCAATAAAGATCGAAACGTTGGCACGATAAAGAAAATGTTTTCCTAAAACATACATTACACCAGACCGCACCTCAAGATCTCCAAATAATCATTAAAAAAATATTATTGAGCTAAACAATATTATGGTTTTGTTAAAATAATAAATAATATAGTTATTTTGATAATTTTATTCAATTTCACCCTAAATTTTTAGCAATTATCCTGTTGACAGGTTTAACGCTGTACTTAATCATAACAATGGTGAAATTAGATTTGAAATTAACTGATTCAGATATGTTTTTACTTGCATTGATGAATGAAAGATATATTCTGATAAGTGACATATAACATATTCTCGTGGAAGACTTAAATAAAATGTCAATATATTATCATGGAAAATGCTATTTATGGCGAGGAATGCACGGAAAGTCTACGGTCTGAGAGAATGCATAAATAAAATTTCTAAAAATTTAACAACCGTTCGTCACCGGAAACTACAAAAAGACGACAGATTTCGTCCATGAAGATACAAAAAAAAAAGCTGAGAAAAGAGGACATGCGTGCAGGGAAATTCCCCACCGGGCTGACAAGACGTCACAAATTACGAAGTATAAAACGAAAAATTGTTTGAACAAAAAAGGACGTGTAAGCTGGAACTTTTCCCTATGTGCTGACGACGTCATTACGGAAGGCAAAAAAATCATCCTAAATAAAAATGTATTGTTTAAAAATTGTTCTACGTTGTTAAATAATATACAATATAAAAAAACGGCTTATTTAGTCTGATAGATATTTTAAAAACGTACATTGGTCGTTAGCCTAAAAATCTGTCGTTAATCTAAAAATAGTTTATCCTCTAAACAACTGAGTTGTGTAACCAGGACAAAATTGGGGGATTTTCAGTAAATGTTGGAGTCAAACAAGGAGCTCTATTGAGCCCGATACTATTTTCTGATTTGAAAAAGAATATTAAGAGTGGGTGTGTGCAATAAGGAAGATTTGATACATTGGTAAAATTCAGATGGCCAAAAGACAAAATCCAAACGAGTTCCAACCTACTTACTCAAAGTACGTTGGAAAAAGAAACTCACATAAACTCCGTGTAATTTTGTCTCAGAGTACCACTTACAACATCAAACCTCACATTAAAAAAGTCAACGGGAATAACAAATCGAATAAGATTCTCCGATTCTTTATTAAAAAAAATTGTATCAGACCGATGCAGACCCCAGATATGATTACCTATGATGTACTATTGATGTGTGCCTATTACGGTATTAGGTTACGTGCCCAAATCTATGTTGTGACTACATCTCAAGGGTCTTATGTTCAACCTACTTCAAGATGTATGGTGATTGGCGACCGTTGATCGATAATTATTTAGAAATCGAGAGATGCGGTCTGGTGTGATGTAGGTTTCAAAAAACCATTATCTTTATCGTGCCGAAGTTTCGATCTTTATTGAGATCATCTTCAGGCCTTTTCACCACAAAGAAGCCGACGCCTTATACAAAAAGGTTTTTTCTATACCGATTTCCTTCCGTAGCCCTTAAAAATCCAACGTACATAAACATAAAACAGCAAAATCTCACTGGCACTCAACACGACACGCAAGAATAGCATTACTCAGAAGACAAACACTTTGAGTGAGTAGAAAAACTTTGGTTGAATATATAAAAAAAATTTATTTTGCATTGTATAAATTCACTTTTCCCCATCCAAAATGTAGTTGCTAAATGTAACAATGTGTAAACAATGTTTGTAAATCCCTGGCCCTGAAGATGATCTCAATAAAGATCGAAACGTCGGCATGATAAAGAAAATGTTTTTCTGACTGCTACATCACACCAGACCGTATCTCACGATTTCTAAATAACTACCTTAAGAGATTAAAAAATTGTCTATATTAGGGTCCCAACACAATAATTAATTTTTCAACGGTTTTACAATCAACCTTTTGAGTAAAACTATGTCAGAAATAATTATTCCTGGCAAGTAAAACATCTAAAATGAAAATTTATCAGCAATTATTATTAGAGAATTATTTTCTGACTTTTCACACCTAATTCCCATATTTAAGAAATTAATTATATCTGGCCTAATGAACTAAATCCTTTGAAAATTTATATCTATGTTTTTTTCTGTGAAATCTTGCTTTTCCGTCATCATCTCTTAAATTAAAATTAAAGATTAGATTAAAAAGTAGTGCAAAAAGAGTTGAACGAGAACGGCGAGCATAAACGGACTATAACAAGAAGTTAGAAGTGTAAGCATACTTTTGTTGGTTCAAAACGGAATGTACTAAAACGACATTTTTAAGGTTGTAAACATTTTGAAACAGTAAAAGCCAGATTGTGTTTCTGGAAAGATTCGTTTTACTTGCTTGTCTTCGGGTCTAGTACTGAAAGATATTTTAGAATTAGAAAGATAGTTTTCCCTTAAACCATATTTTTAATCCGGTAAGCCGACGAGCCAATAAAATACACCAATGAACAAAATAAATCTTGTTTTAAAGTTGTAAAAAAATTTTAAAACTGGTACAATTTTTTTTTTTTTTAATTTGAAATTCATTTAAGCATGCTCTTTCAGCAAAAATCTGAGGAAGATAAGCCTCTATACAGGCCCGCTGTCCTTTTAAATTCAATGTAAAGAAGACGAAGCAAAGCCGAAACAGATACATGCAGATTTTGTCCACCTTGACATATTCTTGCACCAAGAGAGTGCACAAAGAAGCACCGATGAGTGCTTAGTTTGGCGGGGAAAAGCGAACTTTCCCCGGTACGGACTTAATCGTAGGGATTCCACAACAGGCAAAAGTTGTTAACACTCCTAAGTATTTTTGTGTTGGGTGCTGAAAAATGTCTTAGAATTAGATCTTTGCATTTACTACTTTCTTTAAATACAGCGAGAATAGGCGGACCGTGATGATAGGACGTTAAGATGTACAGGGATATTTTCAATAATCTAGACCGACGAATCATTGATCCTGGATAATGTGTTAGAATTAGTTTGATATTAACCGTTTAAACACAGCGAGATAAGGCGGACCATGAAGACCAACGTGATTTGTATCTTGATCAATACAGACTGACGTACCAAAATCTGTAGAATTCACCAAAATGACCTAGTTTTAAGTTTCTAAAGTGTCTGAAAAATATATTCTTATGGAACGATTCGTTCGTTGCGTTAAGTGTAGATTTGTTAAGAATCTGGTCTATTTACTGTCTGAAAGCATTTTTTGTTTATATTCATAATAATCTATTTGTAGCCTGTACATATTGTAGATATTCCAGCACTGCATTTTGAGGAGGCGTGCTAAGAGAAACTGTTCAGCGCTGCCACTCAGTAGAGGGATAAGGGGTGAGGACATCGTCGTTGGTGACCTGGCGGGTTCTCAGGAGGGGAAAGCCTAGTGAGTACTTGGGCAGTAAACCTTGGTCTGGAACTATCTAACTATCGAAATTAATTAATTGAAACCTTGGTATGGAACTTATGAAGCGGTATTGGAATAGTTGACAAAAGGCATGTCGAGGCCATTATTTGTTATTAGTTAGTAGTATCTAGGCATAAAGTGGAATTGTTGAGTTTTGACGGTCAAAACATACTTTGGTCTTATAGGTCTTCGAAGTTATTCAAGTCTCCTGTTAATTGTTGTCACTTAGGTGTTGTGTGAAGTTGGATAGAAGATTTTTCTTTATCCAATCTTGTCCTCCACTTTCTTGGTTTTCTTAGTTAAAATCAAGGCGGCCTTGGATAAGATTCGGATTAGAAGAAAGTTTTTCTGGTATCGTCCCTTTGACGGTGTTGGATAGGAAAGCCAGCAGTATAAATGTATAGGATTGGACCAATCATTCTCCCTTGAGCAACGTTGGCTACTATTGGTCTAATATCTACTACTCATTCCCTCACCTCATTCTGAAAAAGTGTTCAGTTAAATAGTAGTTTAAGATAATTAGAAGTTTGTAAGAAGGGATTTACTATAGATGATGTTTTGGTGTCAGATCCTCTTAAAAAGCTTGGGGGTCACATACAGAAACTGAAGTAATATTCTGCGCTAGACCGGAGGAAATGTCAATATTTCTGAAATCTTCTTTGATCGCGGAATGATTGGGAAAGAAGCCGAATTGGTTTTAAAGTTTTGAAAGGAGCCTTTCAAGGATTTTGGACATTGCAGGTAAAGGTCTATAGTATATGTGGTTGGAAGGAAGTTTTAAAGATGAGAATGACGACGATTGGAAGAAATTAAGTTATGTTTTCAATATCTCATGAAATCATGGAACTTCATGCTGTTCTTTAATTCTAACTGTAGTGAACGTGTTCGATGCAAATGCCGGATTTTTTTTTCTACTGTGTTCGCAGATCTCAGCTCTTGCTTAAAATTACCAATAATTTAAGAAAAATGTGGACGATATGCCTAACAGATTTTGTACTGTTTCTAGCTAGTCATTCCCGATTTATGTAGAGATCCTCATTGAAGAAGTCTAGTCAGTTCGATTACTCATAAGATATAACATAACAAATCTATGATTTGTCATCGCTTATCTCTCGAAAAAATATAGTTAAGCCGGAGAGATTTTGCTTTCTTAGGGGGAAGGGATGGAAGGGATTTATCATTTCGTTTCGAGATTTAAGAGAGGCAAGTCCGGAGAATGTTTAAGATGCAATCGTCCCACTTCTTCTGCCTCATTTCCATGCTGCTTACGGTAAACAAGCCAGTTTGAGACATCAGAGCGATAAACGTTTATAATTGTAGCTAATTCCAGACGGCGAAGCTGAGCCACGCCAGCGGCGAACAGTCAAACCAGAAGATCCTACAGTCCAGCATCGAGGCAACCCTTATGAAATACTTCGACGTCAAGGAGGACGAGGTGTCTTTTCTTGTTAAAAGTGTAAGATACGACTTCGAGAAGCAGATCGCCACATTCGATCTGGAGGCGGTACTCCACCTGGAAATGATATTGAGGTCCGACGATTCCGTCTCCGGGGAAAAGAGGAGGGCGAACAAGCCCAGGAAGGGCAGACGGAGCGTTTTAAACGGCACCGACTCACTTAATGAGTAAGTACGACTCTTTCTATTAAACCTAAAAATAATTTATTTTTACGACGGACAGCTTTGCTTTGTTTCCTAATGAAAAACAACCGTGAACTTCTCTGAGGTCAAGCGTTTTCCATTTCAGTAGAAATCAATTTACTCTGTACAAGTGCGCAGTTCATTAAAACGCAATAAACTAATTTAAAACAAATAAAAGTAATATTTATAAAAGATAAAAAGGACGGGCTGAATCGGCAAACATCACTCACGATTAAAGGGTGGCTTGGTTCTACATAAAGATCTAGTAGCCAACCGATGTCCCTGGGTCCCCCTTCTTCAATATTTTGTAAGAGATACCTTTTACTGTTTATAATGGATAATAAATAATTTTTGTTGTAAGATTGTATTTTGAGCTCTGCGGGCGATAAACATGCATTTGATCGTTCCAGATCATCCTGGTCCGCCCATATTGGTGATTCGGTATGCTTGGCGCGTTCGGAATTTTTACTTCTTCAGTGTGGGATTCCAGGTTTTCATCGCGTCCGTTCTATTTTCTTACTCATTCTGCAGACGGTCTTGACGGTTATTACTTACCTTGATAGTTATGATGGTAAATAATAAGAATCAAGACCATCTGCAGAATGAGCAAGAAAATCGTACGGACACGATGAAAATGTGGAGGAACTTTGAAAAGAAAAAAACAAGGAAAATTTATTATTCATCACTAGAAAACTTAGAAAAATGAGAAAAATCATGCAAATATAAGCAAAACGATATAAAGCTGAAATAACTAAGCATAACTAAAAGAGTTCAAGTCATCAATAATCAGGGTCAGCAATGATCCAACTGTCACTACGCTCACGATATCCCGCTGTGTTTATTTCGAAAAAATAACCTTAAGTATATTAATACCGGCTTTTCTGTCAATGAAAAACAGACAAGCCAGTCGAGATGAAAGTCAGAATTGCGTCTGACATTATAAAACAGCGGGGATAGACAGACCCAGGATACATGCTCTTTTGTCTTTGTAACAATCACGTTTCATCTAGTGGATAGTATTTATTAGCGAGAATTGAACTAGGCTATCAGAATATATTGATTGACATGAAAAACTGCGAGAGAGATATTCAAAAAGAATATCTAGTAAAAACACACTTCCCCCCAAAATGTTACCATATTTATTTAAAAAAAATAGATACAGTATAATTAACTTATATTAGAACTCTTTGAATATTTTTAAAAATAATATTTTGTCTTCATGGCACTAAAAATCAAACTCCCAAAATTAGGCAGTGTACATATATTCTAGGTGGTCTGCTGTCAGATATTGAATTTTAAATTTTTTTTAGCAATGCTGGGTGTTTTTAGTTGAGAAGGTTTTTGTTATTTTCTTAATTTAAATTGAAGAGAGTTTGAAAATTTATCACCTGGCCTTCCGACGAACTCGAACACTAATCATTTCGTGATTCAGTTTTTCCAATTTTAAATTTTCGATTAGAAACTTTCGATCGTCTAATATGAACGAATGACACTAAGAAATACACTGAATATTTAATCAGAATTATTTATTGATCTGTATTAAATTTTGTTTAAAGCGGATTGTGGTTGTTGGCCTCCGATTCGGCGGTTGCTCCAACGCACGGTCATCTCCAGTGAGGAAGGAAATTTAACACATTACGATAGTTTTGTAAAAGAACAAAAAACGCACGGACTACAATTAAGTAGTGTTACAAAGTATAAAAGTCTTTTTTATTTAATTATTCTTACTTTTTTTTACTCGAAATTCTAAAAGTGTGATTTTTTTTGTTACAACGAGGCATATATAACTTTAATTTTTCAAAATTATTTCGATATTTATTAATGAATGATGAATGCTTATTGTGTTATAATTAAAATGTTATTTTTAGCCCTCCTTGACCATGTTTCATTATTTTTGTATTTTTTATCGAAAGAATTACAGTTATCAACTTTTATATCGAAGCCTCGTAAATTTAACTGTAAATTCAATTTTTTCTCGTCACTTTCGAACTATAAGTAAAAAATGTAATCAAGGCAGATCGTTAGATTTCAGTGTATGTGAACGCAAAGATTTTTGCACAATAACAAAATTACTCTACTTTTTTTATTCTTCTCTTTCAAAGGGAGTAACAAGGAAAATATAATTTGCAATTTCAATTCCGTTGTATGAGAGCACAATGGAAAAGATTATTAATTTGAGGACTGTTACACTCTTTGACAATGTTGAGACTGAGTTTTTCATCAAAGAAATTTAAAATCGCCTATTGAAAACTTAATTGTGTCAATTTGTAGACTTATTCAAGTACTTATGCCCTGATGATGTTAAAATAGGTCGAAGGCTTGACAGTAACAATTGAATTTGTTTTTTCATCAATACCAATCCGAGATCCAGATTATTCTAAAAATTACTAAACAAAAGAAACAATTTACTTGGCTTCAGTTTTGGTAGTTAATCCTCAATAAAACAGAACAGATGCACGCGCACACACACATGCATTTTTTATGAGGGTTTTTAACCGGAGAGGTCATATAAACCCTCAGGGTCCCGGTGTTTTTGAAAAAAAGCCTATTTGTATGTTGGGTTTGAATGCAGGGCCGCTGGATTCGAACCCGGGACCTTTACCTTACAGCGATGAGCGCCGTGTCAAAGCACACACACATCCTTCCTAACCTATACAAAACATAATCTTAATTGTTATACATAAGGTTAAATTTTGTTCAATTGCAATTTTTTCGTAATTTCGATGAATCAGAATAATGTGTTTTTATTTTTATTTATTTATTTATTTATTTTTTTTTTTTTCAGAGAGTCGCTAGGTGAGGAATCGCTCATACCAGAAACGGAGTTGACATCCACCAGCTAAACTTTTAATTTTGTAAAATCCCTGCTTGTAAATAAATTATTATTATTAATTGTTATGTTTTTTTTTTTACAATCTCGTTTTACGTCCGACAAAATGAGCAATAGACCAAAACCAGAAATACAAAGATTTTTCTTGCACCGCTGTTTTCAGTTTTTTGTTGGTTCTTTCATGATGTGTGTTCTAGTATTTAAATACGTCAGATTATTCTCTCGCTTAAAAAGTCTAATCGTGATGAATTTCGTCTAGATTTCCCAGTCCGGTAGTGTTTTGGTTATATTAATTTTCGTGCATACAAGAAAGTCCGTCGAGCACAGTCAGCCCAAGGTTAAACAGCGAGAAAAAACGGGCCATTTACAAATCGGCCTCAAAAAATTCTTTTAAAAAATTACAGAAGAGTTTACTTCACTAGGTATATATTATATTATTGATTGATATATAATTGTACACTTAAAAAGGAAAGCGATAAATAAGTTTAGGAGACGCTCAGGACACTCGGTGCTTGTGGTAAGTCCTTCGCGTTCAAATGATAAGATATGTTGTGGTCAACTGAGTAATTAAGCTAATTAATCTTTAATATTATGAGACTAATAAATGTAAAGGTTTATCAAATCACCTAATGAATCAGATGGGGGTGCTGAGACCAAAAAACTTCTATAATTGATTACTGATCAAATACTTAACAGTTAAACCGCCATAAAGCTAATGAACCGTGCTGTTCATTAAATCAATCGGCGTTGACAAATTTTCGTATAATTTTTTTCCCTTTTCATCACCCCGCCGAATCTGAGGAAGACCCCCATATCGGCGGATAAACGCTTTAAGTTATTGGAATTTATAAATCTAAGGGACTTCAAATAAATGGGGTTTATCTCCCGACGGTCTTTCCTTCAGGCTGATCGGTTTTCGAGGGAGGTATATTTTCATTTTAAAAACAAGAGGTCTTCCTCTGTTGGTTTCCCCTTGCACACTTCCATTTTCGTAATTTTTTTTCTATATGTTTCTATTGATTAAAATGTTCTAACTAAGAAGAGGAAAACAACTCGGAATCTTAAACCTAAACCTATGTTTAATTATACAATAAACTAATAAATAACTCTAACAATAATTAATTAAGGTTTCAAGTTGAGATAAAAAAGTCAGTGTCACGAGCGGGATTCGAACACACGACCTTCTGCTTGATACGCCGCTGCTAGACCACTTGAGCTATCGTGATTTCGATCCCCCTTTTATCTCAACTTAAAACCTTAATTAATTGTATGATATTAATTGGTCAAGGGGGCCACGAAAATATATTGAATTTGATGAATTAAAATGAAGTCTACTTCACTAAAGCTCTCCGAGGCCAATTCATTTGTCGCCGAGAATCAAACCCGATTACACGAGATTTGAAAAATGACAAAAACGAGAGAAAATTCAAAAAGGTGGGTCTGAGATTGGAAATTAATGTTCGAGTGGGTCCAAGTCACGATAGCCCATGTGGTCGAGCAACGGCGTTTTAGCCGAAGATCGTGGATCGAATCCCGCTCGTGACACTGACTTTTTAATTCAACAAAACCTTAGTTAATTGTATGATATTAATTGGTCAAGCGGACCACGAAAAAAATAGTGCATCTAACAACACCAACAATATTCGGCTTAGTAAGCAGAACACATAGGGACTTGTTATTTAAGGCGAAGTGCTGCAAATGATTTGGTCTTTCGCAAAAGTTCTCTTTCTGCATTGAATTTGCTGTTTCCGTTCCGCGTGTTCTTTAGTATTTCAAAGGGAGATAGCTTGCGAAGTTTTCACGTCCTCGCGGTATTTTGTTGGTCGCAGTAGTCGGTGTGTAGCCATTTTGCTTTTTGTCTCCTTTCGAAACTTTTCGTACGTTGTACGTAAAATTATTTTTAAAAAAAATGAACAATTTGAAATTTTTATTTGTTTTGAATGAAAAAGTTCAGTGAGTTCCGTGCTTTATTTGGTAAGGGCGATTAAGTTAAAAAAAAATATCTAGCACGATCCAATAAATCTGAATTGCAAAATGACCTCGTCGATGACTTTTCCCAATGATGAGATTATTTTACCTTTCAGGGAATGGAATTGACGGAGCCGACAGGAAATTCCAGCAGTCGGAAACATCCTACTGCCACGAATACGATTTACCTTTATAACCTTGTTATTTAACGTTTCTGTTAAATAATAACCGTTTGAGGAAATCTGCTTCTTCAGTTCTTCTCCTGCTTCCAACCCTAACCTTCCTCTATCGACCCTGACAGTGTTTTTTCTCCCCCTAATTAAAAAAAACCCTGATGGATTTATTGTAAGGAGGCAAAAAGGGCCAAACAATTAATAAATAATACATAAAATTCACAACTATTAAGAATCAGAAAATAATATTGTTTATACGACCGGTTCATCGAAGAATGGTTTAAAAATCGTTTGCATTCGATTTTCCCCCTTAGAATTTCAAGTTTTAGAGTGATGATAAGAGCTTTGATGAAATCATCACCAATATCGTGTAATCGCATAATCCATTATGTTCACTTCCAAAGCAAAAGATAGTTGGTAGGTTTTCATGTCATTTTCTAAGACATTCCTAGTTTGTTTTTCATATTCCCGAAGTCAATGTAAACAATGTATCCGCAATAAATAATTTGTACCAAGGCCGGTGGTGTTTTTGTTTAATTGAAAAATCTTCGCTCACTCAAGGGAAGCGAAATCCCAATAGCAATGACGTAAGGTAATGAGATGTTTTTCATGTTGTAGACATTATGTAATTTGCGGTCAACCTTATTTTTGATCTATTTCATCCCGTGTTCCCATTTCTATCGTACGCTTTCGGTTTCACGTCGTTAATTCAAACCTAGAAGTAGACTAGAAAGGGTGGAATTGATAAATCCAACGGGCGATTGGTTTGTTTTGTAAAACTATTCAAAAATGCAACAGCATGAAAGATAAGTGAGCAACACATTTCAAACAAATGTGGGTCGTGCTTAAAAAAAATTAAAAAAAAAAAACACAGAGTAGTTAAGAAAGTAGTAGTCAAGTAACATTTCAATGTCACTTTCAAAAGGACAACAAGATTGGCAGTATTACGCAGTAAACAAACACTTTGAGCCCTGAAGATGATCTCAATAAAGCTCGAAACGTTGGCACGAAAAAGAAAATGTTTTTCTAAAACCTACATCTCACCATTTCTAAATAAATATTGCTTAAGTTATTTTGAATCGAGAATATACATGAAATAAACTCAAAACAAAATACTACAAATGCATAAGATATTTTTTAAAAGTACAATATAATGAAGACAATAAGTAAATATTTTAATTTTTGTGTTGAACTAGTAGTTTACTGTAGTCTATTTTTAATTAGTTTTGTTCTTTCAAATTGGCATTAAGAAACACCGATTGCCAATGTTTTGTGAATGAGTATTCACCAGGTTAAAGTGTTTTTTTTTTCCTTTTGGCCTTTTTCTTACTAATTGGCCATTAGCAGGGGCTCCCTGTCTTTTATTTCTTGTTTCATTCTTTTTCTTTTCTTCGTTTGCCTTAATGACCTGTATAGAAGCCATCCAATTACAAATCACAGTTGGCGTGGAAGGAAGAAAAATGAATGAAAAAAAAGGAAAAAAGGTAGGAACCCCGGCTAATCCCTGAAATGGCCAATTGGTAATAATAGCGAAAATGGGGGGAAACAAATAAACCTTAAAGTGGTGAATACACATTCACAGAACATTGGAAATTGGATTTTCTGAATACGTCTTTTTCTGAGTTTATCAATAGTATTTTTGTTTTAAAAATAATAGAGAGAGAGAGAGAGAGAGAGAGAGAGAGAGAGAGAGAGAGAGAGAGACAGACAGACAGACAGACAGACAGACAGACAGACAGAGGGAGAGAGAGACAGACAGACACAGACAGATAGACAATAGACAAACAGACAAACAGATAATGAGAGAAAAAGAAAAGAAAAAAAGAAACAAACTGAGAGAAGGAAAGACAGAATGAATGAGAAAGAGAGAGGGTGAGAGAAGAGGGAGGGAAAGAGAGAGAAAATAAATAAACTGAGAGAAAGAAAAACAGTGGTAGAGAGATAGATAGATAGATAGAGATAGAGAGAGACAGAGAGAGAGATAGAGTGAGAGAGGGAAGGAGAGAAAAAGAAGGATGAAGTGAGAAATGTAAAAAAAGTGAGAACGTAAGAAAATCCTATATGAAATGAAGGTAGATGAAAAAAAGATAAACTGATATAGGTTAAGTTAAAAAGAGTAAAAATAGTTAGAAAGAGAGAGAAGGAGAGTGGGCGATATAGAAGATTATTTTTAAGAAATGACGAAAAAAGGTTCTTTACTGCCTGCTATTTTCATTTTATAATCGTCTTGAAATCTTCTCGATTTATTTATTAATAAAGTACTTAATCCAATTCATTTATATTAATGTATATGTTTTGTATCATACATCTTTAAACCTATCATACTTGGTCAAAATATTCACCGCCATGTTTTGAATGTAATTAACCCGAAAAAAATACAAATCTAGGCTGGAATCCTGGATCATTTGAATAATCGAACCTAGGCGAAACAAAATATTATTCATAAGCGTGTGAAGTTAAATTATGTTCTTTTATACATGCTGATGAGAGAAAATATATATTCTGTATGCTGACAGAAATCGATTTTATTAGTTGGGGGCTTTCACGCGAAATTTTAAACACCATTTTTTAAACCATATCTTTAAATAGAAATGTATATTATATAATAAATTTAAAATGTTGTTTTTGTTGATTGGAGACATTGAAAAACGTCAGCTGATATGGGAACAAACTCGATCGACTCCAGTTTTGCAACAGATTATATTAATTCAGTCATGAATTCATTTTCCTTAATTATTTCACACATCTGGTACAATTAGATTGTTTCGTAGATGAGATAACAATAGATGAGCATGAATGTAATTGCAAGTTATTTCTTTTTTGCCGTTACTTTCCTTCTACACGGACCAGTTGCATCCTTGAAAACGCTGATTCGTTTTAGAACGCAAACTATAAAAAATAGTATTTTATTTAGGTTGTCAACAAATATTTATTATGTTTAGTTCAAGAGATTGATACAATATCTAGTTTTTAAATATATAATATGATATAGGTTGTTTTGGCGAGATTGTATTTCCTTTTTAGATGTTTATAATCACTTTGTAATTTTCTTTTACCCTAAAATCATGTTTAACCTATTTTCATTATTGTTTTAAAATAATCAGACTCATTACAAAATTTGCTGTTAGTAGATAAAGTAATAGTAATTTTTTCTAGCCTATTTGGGAGTTATAAATTTTTATTGTCCGCTTTTTCTCTCAAGAAGAATTAGACTGCAATATTTACTATTTCACCTGTAAAGTAAATCCGTGGACAAATGAAAAAATACGAAAATTTCGGAACAGAAATGATGACCGCAATTTTTAGCAGATGCATTCTTGAATGTTCGTACAATCGGAAAAAATCTTTTCTTGTTAGAGAAATAAAAGACTTGCCGTTACAGGAGTTGAACGTAAACAGATTTCCGATTAAATGCCAAATCGTCTCGATGAATAAATAATGAAGGCGAGCGAAAAGAAGTCCGTTCCAAATGATAATGGAGGGCGGTTGAAAGAGATATGCATCGACTATGTCAAGGACTTTGCACAATCGGAACATTCCACCATGTTCTACTCATAATCATATAAAGTCATTTCTGATACTCAAACAAGTATATAAAGATCGGTGGAGTGACTTATTTTCTTTTATTTATGTTTTATTTTTTTACGTTTAGAATCATTTTTATATTTTACAAATTTGTGTGAGGTCAGGTTTTGTATCCTGTAATTTCTCCGTTTGTGAATTTGTAAAAAAAAGCTCTTTTACTTGACTGCTTGTAAGCCTGAAAGATTTATTGTTGTATTCTATACTTTGTCAACAATCTATTATTTTTTCGAAATAACTTATTTTCTTTCAAACTGCTGTTTTCTTCTTCATAATAGATTACTTTCGTACAGTCTAGTACATCTCTTCTTGAGACAAATTTTTTTTCTTAGTTTAATACATTTTTTCTTTATACTCTATTTTTTCCTGTCTATTACGGTTGTATTTCAAAACCTATTGTTTTCTATATGGTGTACTGCAGTTTTTCTTCATATCCTATTGGCTTTTCCTCGGCTGCAACGATTGTACTTCAGATTTTATTTCGTTCCGATGGAGTACTGTATTTTTGTTCTTAAGTGTTCTTTTTTTTATTTTTGTTCGGTCTACAGCATTTTTTTCAGAATCTATTGTTTTCTTACAGTCTATTGCTTTTTACGACGTTCGCCCCTTTTTTCATATTCTATTTTTTGTTCTGTTCATTCTTTAAAATGTATTCCTTTCTCTCAGTGAACAGCATTCTTTATACTCTATTTTTTACATAATCTATTGTTTGTATTGTTTGGAGAAAGAGAGAGAGAGAGAGAGAGAGAGAGAGAGAGAGTGAGAGACAGACAGAGATTACAGCATTTCCAATACAAATACAAACGACAGTTTTCGACATAATCATTCTTTCATATGTTACTAGCTATTTTACGACTTAACTCTACGTTACATGTTTATAAATATGAATTCTAATTTTCATACACTCTATTAGTTGTTTCAGAATTTTCATTTTTTCATTATACTGGGTTTTTTCTTCAGAATATATTGTTTTCTTACAATCTACTGCGTTATTTTTTCATATAGTACTCTTTTTGTTTGTTTGTTATAGTCTACTTCACAACAATTGCATTCTTAGGATGTTCCGAATTTTTATTCATATCTTTTCTTCTTTAAAATATATTGACTATTGCTTTCTCACAGTGAACAACATTTTTTTTCTTTATAATCTTTTTTTTTGTACACATAATCTATTGTTTTGAGAGAAAGAGAGAGAGAGATGATACAAAGAATAGAAAGAAAATGAGAAGAATGTTTGAAGAATAATCAGATAAAGTGAACAAGTATTATAGAAAAATGTGATGGTACGCAAGAATAGATAGAAAGAAGAATATGTGAGAGAGAGGTAAAAGTTTAAAAGAATATAAAGCTAAAAGAATGGAAAGAAAGAGAGAAGAAAGCAGAGAGAGAAAGAGAGAGAGAGAGAGAGAGAGAGAGAGAGAGAGA
>CM077103.1:19073495-19097344 GCA_039619505.1 Cimex hemipterus | reverse complement strand
AATTCAACTCCTCACATCACTCCCATAAGACCCGCTCATCCCCAATCGACCTTATCCTTCCGCAACATACAGCCTATACTTTCGAAAGATCCTTTCTGATCCGAGCCCCTAAACTCTGGAACTCCTTTCCCCTTTCTATTCGTCACGCTGCCTCCTTTAAAAATCCCATTTTTATAATCACCTCCTCTCTCTCCAAGCAGAGACCTCACGATAGCATTTATTATTTTTGTTTTTGTTAATTTTCTCTTCTGACCCGCCTTGCTGGCATACATTGTTCCACGATGTATATCTATCTTTTTTTTTAATTATGTGACATCATAGAAGGTTATTTATTGTATCTCATGTAAATTATTCTTATAGGACACCAGTTCCAGAATAAAGTGATTTTTCTTCTTATTCTTCTTCTTGAACTGTTGCTTCGCATTCACAGACAATATGGGTGGAGGTTTCCTCCTCCTCATTACATAATTTGCAGATGGGATCTTCGTTGTATATGCCCGTGTTGTGTAGATGTTTTCTCAGATGCCAGTGACCGGTTGGTAGTCCAACCACTCCTCTGAGTTTGGCCCTCCACTTGCAACAATGATTTTGCCAGATCGAGGTTATTTTATCATTAATTTTCTATGTCTAGCGCCGCTAATCCGCTTCTCCTTTTGTTTTGCTTGGATCCATTCTGCGATAGAGGATTCTCTATTTGTTTTTGTTATCCCAAGTCCAGGTTCGAGGCCTGTGTATGGTCTTGCAGATCTTTTCTGGCCAGTCTATCTGCTTTCTCATTACCCAAAATTCCCCTTTGCCCTGGCACCCAAGATACCATCAGGTTGTTGTGTTTCCCCAGGTTTTGGATGCATTTACTGACTAATTTTGTAAGGATTTTTTTTGTCCGTGTAACCTCTTTTGAGGCTTCCAGGGCAATGATGGCATGTACTTCTGCTTGAAAGACCGACGTGTACTTCCCTAATGAATGGACTTGTGCATAAAACCCCCGGTCCTGTTCGATCTTTTGTTTTGGGGCTATCTGTATACAATATGATGGCATCTGATGCTCGCCTATGTTCCTCCTCTACTTTATAGTCTATTGAGACTGTGTAGAACGTTGTAAATCATGTTTTCGGGATCAGACCCAATGTAAACCATAGGTTTAATTCATTCAGTTGTTGTATTGAGGGATCCGAATTACGTGTAAAAATTCCAGTATTATCAGACAATAGGCGTAGGAATATCTTCAATGTAAATTGAAACTAGAAATGGGCCAATTATACTTCCTTGAGGTTGAGCTGTAATGTAGAAGGTGAAACTTCAGATTGGATTTCAGTATGAGGTAGTATGTATGAAGGAGGATGCTCTTCAGTTCCCAAAGCAACAACACACCCAAACAATGCTGTTTTTATTTTATTTTTATTTATTTTTTACCGGCAATACGATGCAATTGTTGAGCTATCGAGTGTAATGAGCTGAATACAAACTGATGATCTGAAATTATATTACATTAGAACAATTTTTTTCAACAATTTGGCAGAATCAGTTTCGAAAACGCCAACACGCGAAAAATTTAAATTGCCCCAAGGAAAGAAAATCCATTAAAAATTTTCCAACAAAAAATGGTACTAGAAAAAATTTTCCTCTGATCTTCCAATCGTAATCAATACATTTCACATATCATATACATCGATTTAAAGGATTTTCTTCAAGGGAAAATAGACCATAAACAAACAGCATTGAGCCAAGTTGTAAACACGGTCTGAAATCAGTGTTCAAGACGGCCTCGACCGTGCCGAACATGAAAACGAAACAAGTCACAACATTCGATTTTCAAGGCGCCAAACGGAAATCCGTTTTTAAAACGTTTAAAACATTAAATAAAATCCCAAATCGATTTTACCCTCTTCTTCCAGGGATATAATGCGTTTTGAAAGGGTGAATTGTGATTCGTAATCGTAATGAGAAACATACGCGTCTTAAATAGCCAAGGTTACGCTGACAGCTCATCGTTCAAGCCCCGATAAACCACAACATGGAAAAACAAAAACGTAAAATCAAATCAACATAAATGAACAATGGAGAAAGAAGTCTTGATCCATTATTCAATAATTAAGCCATCAGTGAATTGACCCGATCCAAAAGTGTCATTTATTAATGTACTTTTACGTGCTGATATAGGCAAAATCTGATAAATTTTTGTACTGAGCAATGCTTAAACAAATGTCATTTTATACATCAACATAATTAATATTTTAACTTGTGACGTCATTCTTTAGTAATGCGTAAATTGCTGATTTGTTTATTTCAGTTAGAACGTATGTATTGTCAACATTCCGACAAACAATTATTTTAAGACTTGTTCTTTTTCAAGTTTTACTTGGCTAGTGTACACTAGTACAAGGCAAAAAAAGGCTTTTATTTGCTTAATTAAACTTGATTTAGTAAATGTTTAAGATACATGCTTGGTCGCCGACAGCCAAAGGAATCGACATTATATCTTATTAAATTAATTATATTTCGTGGTCTATTGACCAAATTACTTCTTTCAATCAATAAATCTCTTTATGTAAGGTTTTCGTGAAATGAAAAAGTGTCACGAGCGGGATCGAACCCACGACCTTCCGCTCAATACGCCGCCGCTCTACCGCTTGAGCTTTTGCAGATTATTACAGATTGTCTTATTATTTTAAGAAAGAATAATCACTAATAATTTTGACAAGATATAGTTTATTTTGTGTAGAATTGTTAGATTAATTTATTTGAAATTTTATAATCACTGATCTTTTCGGTTCAACTTGGTGGATTGGCCTGTCAGACGCAATTTTGGATACTGAGCATGGCAAAATATTGAAACTTGTCTGACGGATCAACACAGCTAGGATTGGCGGACCAGGATGATCGATACTGGCCAATTTGGAAATTATTGTTTCATCTATACTAACAATTAATTAAGGTTTTTAGTTGAGTTAAAAAAGTCATTGGCACGAGCGGGATTCGAACCCACGATCTTCGACACAATACGCCGCCGTTCTACAGCTTGAGCTTTCGTGATAGATTGTCTTATTTTTATAAGAAAAAAATAATCACTAATAATTTTGATTAGATGTATTTTATTTTGTACAGATATGTAGAATTTGTTAGATTAATTTATTTAAAATTTTCTCGTTACTGATCATTTCGGTACATCCTCGGTGGATAGGCCTGTCAAACGCATTTTTCGATACTGAACATGGCAAAATAATTGAAAAGCGTCTGACAGACCAACACAGCGACGATTGGCGGACCAGGCTGGCCAAATTTGGTAATTGCTGTTTCATTAATACTAACAAACATTTCTTGTTGAAGCAGAACTAACTATTTTGAAAATTATCTTTTCTTTCTTGTTGGCCTACAAAGTAGACTACTTTTTCAGTAAATAGTTATGAAAAGTGATTTACCAAAATACGAGCCTAACGTTATCATAAATTGTTGAATGTGTGAATAAAATATCATTTGCCGTTGGGAAAAAAAATTGCCTCTCTATAAAATTTTCACCACCTGTTTGAACGCTGTTCTGTACATCCAGAATGACACGTATTGCTGTTTTAATCCTTTTTTTTCAGAAAGGACCAATTTGTCTTCTTTACGCTTGTTATGTTTTACAAAGACGCAGAAGATTCTGAAAGGGGTGAAAAAATGCCAAATATGTCACACTGTGCAAAATTAGGCGTCCTCCCCCCCAGGAAAAAAAATCCATTTTCGGTCCATATTCGAACAAGGTTCTTCAACCGGTGTTTATCGAATCGGTTCAAACAATCGAGACGGCACGTAGTCATCGTTGCTGAAAATACTTCATGGCTGGTTTATCCGATGCGATAATAACAGGCTATGACGACGTGTTCGACTACTACGCATATTCATAATTCATCGTTCATTCTTTTGGTAGTTCCATCCAGTTGCACTATCAAATAAACAAAATTATCACAGAAAAATGCAGAAAACCAACAGAATCTTATGTCCATCCTTAGATGACACCGAAGAGTCTAAAGACAAAAATTACCCCGAACAAATAAAAATATCCAACCTCAAGTATTTTTGTTTTATTTTATGTAACAAATCTAACAAAAACATATTTCAACAGGTGAATAGCCTACTGTCAAAACTAAGAAAGTAAAAATATCGTCGTTAAGAGAAGAATAGTCAAAGGGCACACATGTATGTTATGCCAAATTATCTCTGTACACGAGCGTGCAGGCTGTTATCTTCGAACCACGGTAAAGTGCGTAAGTTAAACTTTCTCACAAATGGAGACACCTAGACATTATTGTTAAAAATTGTAAGAGCATAAAAATGCAGTGACCGTTAGGTGATGATTATTTTGACATCATGAGTGGCGGTCGGGTGTGATGTAGGTTTAGCAAAACATTTTAGTTATCGTACTAACGTTTCGATCTTTATTGAGATCATCTTCAGGGCTCAAAATGTTTGTTTTCTGTATAGATTTGTCATTACTGTGTAACGTGTTGAGAATGCCCTAGTTTGCTATACTAGTGTTCAAATCAGCGTACGTATTTCTTTTTAACCGATTACAGCAATAACACTAAGGCCAGCGTTACACCCGGAGGACACATGCCAATGCTGGCCCTCAGTATGAGAGATTAAGGGGCAAGGAGGTCTCGAGGCCACCATACATTAAGGTAATTTTCTCCAGACTGGAATGTGCTGAGAGGACTCGAGCAGTAGGGCCAAGAGTTTGGTGCGAAAATTTTGGTATCGGGAACGTATCAGTTCGTCCACTAAAAGAATATTGAGGTCGGTGTGGATAGAGAGGTTAGTGAAGTAGTAATCTTTGACGATTTTTCCGATGACTTTTGACTGGAAGTATTGAATTCGCTTGATGTTGGATGGCATGGCAGAACCACACAGGTCCTCTCCATATCTTCAATGCGGTCGCAGTGAAGTCTTGCATAAGGTTTAGTTGTCTTGACGGTAAAGACAGATTTCGGTCCCAGTCTTCCTCCTGTACCCCCAAAGGAGGAGGATTCACGGACACCCGACGAGACCGTGGGATCCCCCTCTCCAGTTGAAAATTGTATGTTGTATGTATGGTGTTTTGTGTACGGTGATATGCGTTGCAAAATGTAGTGGCCGTTAGTTGATGATTATTTTAAAATCATGAGATTGAGGTAGGTTTAGAAAAACATTTTCTTTGTCATACTGACATTTCGATCTTTATTGAGATCATCTCAGGACTCAAAGTGTTTGTTTTCTGTATAGATGTGTCATTATTGTGAGACGTCATCTTCGGGTTCCGAGACCCTTGGTCGCGTGCATAGACCTGTTTATTGGTGGTGGCGTGCTAATGGGGAGCCTAGACATCCCTTCAATCATCAGTGGTGTACCAAGCCTTGCCACCACATTGAGTGAGGTGAGGCGGAGTTGTGTCCGTACTGGGGCGCCATATCCAGTAAGTGAGGATTTTAGTTCTTCCCAAGGGGGGGGGTTCTTCTTCCTAGGGGCGGTAGCCCTAGGGTGTGAGTATGTTTTGTATGCGGACGCAGTTTACCCTCATTTATGTTCACAGTATTATAATTATTGCTTATAAATATAACAAACTTTATTATTATTACTTTTCAATTAATCAATCTTTATGAAAGGTATTGGTTGAGATAAAAAGTCAGTGTCACAATCGTGATTCAAACCCACCGAAATGACTTTTATATCTCAACCAATACTTTTCATAAAGATTAATTAATTGAAAAAAAGTTATTCGGTTAATCAGACTAAGACGGATTATTATTACTTTCGAAACAGTACAAGAAATTTAAAAAACAGTGACAAAAGCAACTTTATACGATGTTGCTTTTGATTTTCCTTGTTCTTTAAAGTACAAAAGTCTCAACTGTCAAAATTTTAAAGTCAGTTTTTAAAAATATACTAAGATTTTTGACAAAAAATATCATTTAACGTGAAATTCATTTATTATTGCCATAATACGATTTGAAAATTATTTAGAAGTTTTATATTATTCGTATGATTGTGTGGAATAATTAAAAAATCATAGTTATTTATATCTATTAAAGAAATATTAATTCGTCCAGTTTTTAATTAATTTTTACAAAATTATTTTAGAGCCCTGATGAAGATCAAATAAAAGATCGAAAGCTTGGCAAAGTTATGATTATAATTCATTTACATTCACATCCCTGATCTGATTGATAATTAAAATTTTTATATATAAAAGTTTATAGAAGATTGTTTTTCGGGTGCAGTGTATTCTCAAGAAAAGTATTTTTAAGTTTATTGGATGGACTCAGTTGAACAAAAATATATTTCAATAATTTGCCAACTTACGTATTTAAAAGTGTAAATTTCTATACTTCGCCTTATTCGATTTAAAGGGAATATTAATAGATTAATATTAATAGTTGGAAGGGGGCGTCGGTGGCCGGAACGGTTTAGGCGTTGACACGGCGCTCATCACTGTAAGGTGAAGGTCCCGGGTTCAAATCCACCGGCCAATTCGAACCCGAATTCGACACACACACACAAAATAGTTGTAAATGGGATGAAATGCGAATATAATTGTTGTACAGACCTGATGAAGATCAAATAAAAGATCGAAAGCTTGGCAAAGTTAAAATAATAATTCATTGATCTCTGTAACATCAATGTACGTTCGGAGTTCGTTGATTGTCATCATCAGAAAAAAATCATTAGAAAATTATAAAACATGCAATGATTGCAACGATCAAAAAGTTAAATTATGTTATCTTTCTTTCAATCGATGAAGAACAGATAAATTCTGAACGCTAGTTAGAATAAAATATACTGAAAAAATGGTGCTGGTGAAAATCAAATTGTAAGGGAATCATGATTTTTAAAATGTGCAATTAGTTTTCAATGTGAATAATATGAAAACAGGATTTGGCCAATTTTTCTCGAGGATGCCCCGTCAACCTTCTTGAGCATCTTCCATATTCCAAATCAAACTTTTGCCACATATTTCAGCATACTGCGTGCATCAGCGTTGCTATAGAAACGCTTGTTTAGCCCTTACGACCACGTGGGGACCGGCCTTCGCGGCGGAAATGTTGCCGGAAACCCAAGGTGGTGGGGCCCGGCCGAGAGGGAGTCTCTCCCCGTGAAACAGACTCATGCCAGTCTCAGTTATGTTTCTGCCACTCCAGCAAACATGCACCAAGCTGTACACAGTGAGTCAAATCGTTTCTTGAACAATATTTTACTCAAGATAGACATTACGAGTCAAAAACCAAGAGGTCTGACACAGTGTTTTCTCGACTCTGATTATATTATTTCCCCCACGTTTTGGATAATTGTTAAAAATAATTTACATGCTTTTTTTAAATAAAAATACTATAGCATATATTAACTTCACTTTATCGCCTTATAAAAAACGTTTTTTGGAAAATGAATTCTTTGTCAAATTTTCTAGTATTTTAAATTTGAGTATGTAAAATTGATTAAGAGCCTTATCTAATATTTTATTTCATCTTGATAAAATCTTCATATATATAAATATATTACCGATACATTTTTTTATAATTTCAAATCTGACAAATTTTTTCTATTGTGCACACAACTATCTGACCAGATTTTAACAATAATCCATGCAATCTACATGCTTAAATTCACAAAATTAAAACAAATAGCTCGAAAAATGATCCTTTTGAAAACTATTATAGGACTATTTAGTCCTATTTAAAACTATAGGATTCCCTTATAGGAAAAGTGACAAAGGATATTTTCACCAAATTTCATGAAGATTGACGCAGTTTCGCGTTTACAGTAGGTCAGAGTACAAAGTGGGTACTTTCAGCCAAAAAGGTGCAAAAGTTTGATCGGTCATAAAAACTTGATTTCAAGGCATTTTTTTCAATCTGTTTTCTCTACCTTATAGGATATATTTTTGATAGATCTATAGTTTTCACTCTTCCTAAATTTAAAATTCAGTTCGAAAGTCATAATTTAAAAAAATATTTTAGGCTAAATTGCACATAAATATTTTGAGAAATCGATCGCTCTCAGGCTTCCTATATTTAAAATTTAATTTTCAACCCGCATGATTCAAGTCAGTTACCGAACACCCTTCTCTAATATTTCATTTCCTATTTACAAAATTTTTATACAACTCATTCTATATACTTATGGTTTTTTTTAAAAATTTTCAAATCTGGTAAACTATTTCCCAGATATTCATATAACTTTCTGGACAGTTTTAAATAATAATATCTACAATGTACTATCATAAAGTACAAAATCAAAACAAAAAGCTTGAAAGTCATCATGAAAGAAAAAATATTTTAGCCTATAATTGCATATGAAAATTTTGAGAAATCATTCTCAGATTTTCTATATTTAAAATTAAGTATCAATATACATAATTTCTGGCTGTTTCTAAACATCTTTATCTAATCTTTTATTTCCTATTTACAATAATATGTGTAAATATGTTTATTAATGTTAAAAGCTTATAATTTATTTTCAAAAACAAATAAACCATTTCACACATTTTTAGACAAATTTCAACAATTTGTCCCCCCCTCAATCTAACAGCAAAATTATAAAAAAAGAGCTCGAAAATAATTTTTTTTTAATATTTAGGCGTATAAATAAAGTTTTTGAGAAATCGATAGCTATATTTAAAATTGAATCATCAATCTACATGATTCAAGGCAGTTTTCAAACATCCTTCTGTATTTTTTTATTTTCTCTTTAATAAACTATGTAAATATTCTGTTTTTTGTAATACTACTTTTTTCGTTTTCATATCTAAAAACTATTTTTCTATACGTACATAACTTTCTGAAAAGTTTTTTTAAAAATAATCCTTCCAACCTGATAGCTTTACAAAATTTAAAAAATTCCTCAAAATTTTTAGAAAATGATCCTTTTCAAAAATTTATTTGTATAAGATTGCTTATATAAATTTAAAGAAATCGCTCTTTACTTTTAAAAGTTTAATAATCTACATAAATCAAGGCAGTGCCCAAACGTTCTTTTTTTAATAATTTATTTCTACTTTGTCTTTATTTATTTAATTAATTAACAGACGAAAAATGGCTAATGTTTCCCCCCCCGCCCGTTGAAATCAACAATTGCCAAGAATTTGCACCGAATCTAAATAAATTTAGTAATTAGTTTGCCTTATTTCATTTATACAGAATAATTGCACATGACATACGTTAAATAATAAATTAATATTAATAATTAGAGTGGGATGCAATGAGAAATGTTTATGGTTGTCATTGATTTGTTTGAATGTAGTATTGTGCAGAAAATGCTATCCAGAAAATCCTATTTTTCATTTGGGTCCAATCAACAATCTTTGTTTGATTACGTACGTTTCTATAATTACTTGATATAAGGCTTAGAAGTCAATATTTTAAAGAGCCAAATTGGTAACTTAAAATGTGGGGAATTAGGAATTTTCGTTAAAACGAGATTTACCACGGTTCAGTGTGTGATATCTCTCCCAAGACAAGGTTGAAGATAATTAATAACATCGGGTATAAAGAAAATGTGCCAATGTAAATTTTATCGTAATTTATCATTTTTTAAACGTTTATTAACCTTTATGTCAAATTTTTAATTTAAAATCCGAATTACAAAGTTGTAGTTAAGTTAATAAATAACTCTTGAGATTTTACTTGCCTTTGCGGGGGTGACGGACTTATAGTTTGATCCGTTTGTCTTCGCTGTGTTTCTACATTTAGCCATATTGTTCGGTGGATCTTCGAGGGAAATATCCGTTAAAATCTAAAACCAGTCATTTCCCTTATTGCATCTTTAATTGAAGAAAAAAAGCCAAACATCTGAATATAAATTTATTATTTCATCCGTTACATTATATTTTACATTTAAACTCTATCTTATCACATAAAAAAATAAGTATTACAATCGTAAGTAATTTGTTTTTAGTCTTGTTTTTCGTGGCAAATTGTTAGGGTGTCCCACATTGTGCCACGCTAGAGGTTCAGGTTTCGAATCTTCCACGCCCGTGGAATGTAAAAACTATTTTAAATTTTAAGCAGGTAGTTAGACGTTCAGAACCCTGTTAAATTATTTTACTATTTTTACAAATGGGCAGGAGTACTAACCACGACCATCTGTGTATTTATATGTAACTATTAAATTATTATTAATTAATTAAATATTATGTCTATTAATATGCAGATGAGAGATTTTAGAACGATCGAAAAAAAAATATTTTGACCGAAAGTACGTAAAATTTTAATATTACAATATAACAAAATCCTGGGATATTTCTTGCAGCAGATAAATGAAATTACATCCAGAGAAAATCCCAAGATTTTGGATTTAAAAAAAAAGTTGGACAACCTTACAAATTTTGTATACGTATTTTGTAAGGTTGTCCAACTTTTTTTTTACGTATTTTTCTTTTGGCTTGTCGCTCGTGTAATTATTTTTTGCTTTTTTTGTTGAATACGGATGAGAATCTGGATAATAAAAACATCGTAAGCTTTTATTTTTTACGCATTTCCTGCTGAAAAGATCCAGATTCTCATCCGTATCCTACAAAAAAAGCAAAAAAATAACTACAGGAGCGACAAGCCAAAAGAAAAATACGTAAAAAAACAAAAAGTTTGACAACCTTACGAAGTTTTTTTAATCCAAAATCTTGGGATTTTCTCTGGATGTATTTTCATTTGTCTGGATTTTCTAAGGAATAAACTTTTTTTTTGTATGTGTGTGCCTGTTTTCCTTTGACGTTTTTATATATACCATTAACCATACCGGGTGATGTAATTTGAATTCTCGGAAGGTGGGAAAGGATGCACGCAAATCCTGATGCGTTCATTGCAAAAAAGATCGGCGTCAAAGATCGTCATGCTGGTCACGCGTCGGTCGAAATTTCCCCCCTTTGTTTTTCTTCCCATGGAATCGAACCGTACAGGTATTGTATTGTAGAGACATCTACTTCTTAGAAAGTAGGTCAAGGTCCATGGATATATGCGAATCGCATCACTAAAACACAGGTGAATAAGGTTTGATTGTATTCTTGTTTTCTTGATTTGATTGGTTGCCGTATGGGCGTCAATATATAAGTACACATTTAAAGTACAGTATTGTAACCAAATGGATAATTCTATAAAGACAACTTTTGACAAAGATATTCCTATGAAAGGACACCTCCTGTAAATTTATTAGCAAAAGTTTTCTTTGTCTGTACATGAAATTATAGAATAATTTTATTTTAATGGAACAAAGTATAAAGTATTTTAAAGAAAAATCATTTTACTCCAATTAATAGGACAGCTCATATCCGCAAGGCTAAGGTTTCAAATTCATTGCCAAGGCCGTCAGAACTCGCCTAGGTTCAATCCGTCCCCCCACAGATTGATCAATTCGGCAAAGCAATTTTCACTACTAATCTCTGGATTAGCCGTTCAAAATTTGCTACAAGAAAAATCAAAAATCCCGTAGCTTTATATTGTTCTTTTGTTTTTACTTTTGACAATGTAGAAAAAAAAATCGTTCAATGTTACACTTATTGTCTTTATCCCGAACAAACCTGATCATGAGGTCGACAAAATAGCCGTTAGCCTTACCCCAGATCGCGATAATAAATTGTTTAATAAATAAACATAAATTTAATTTATTTTAAAAGAGCAGGCACAGTGGAAAAACAATTTATTCTATTCTCTCGTGTGTCACTCGTGTTAAATTTGTTGTGTGGAAGGAAGTGGATAATCCTACGATAATGGATACGAATTACATCCGTTCAATTTGTTAAAGTTCCACGCGAGAGGTAAAAGTTCATAAAAAATAGTTCTTTTAATTTGCTAACAGTTCGATGAATAGGGTTTATATTTTGATACTGTTACTTTCATTGTCAATCCTGGTCCGCCTAGGCTCGCTTTATCCTTCAGACAAACACGTCCTCACTAATAGCAGAACTCTTCAAACCTTCGGAACATAAGTCTTTCAAATAAATTGCTAATCGTTAATACAATAAAATAATTGACAATTAGGTATTTCACGTTAAATATCTTAAAATAATTCTATAACTAGTATCAGTAGAATTTATCAGTTTGACAGACTATCCTGGTCCATCTAGTCTAGGTAAATTGGTCTAACTCGTAATCAATCAAACATTAAACGATTTTTAATTGATGTGTTGCTAGAAATTGTTTTTGAGGGTCTGGCACTCAAGCTTTCTTTGTCAACATAAGCTTCAACCCTTATTACCTCAGCCTGGAATAACCTGGCCTACGTAGGAGCTGGCAGCAAGTACCCAGCTGGCGTCCCGCAAGGAAGCATGTCCTTTCCTATACATGTCAACACTTTCGTGACAGTGCTCTTTTAACCCGAATCCTATCCAAGCAACTTTCAAAACCCAAGGACACCTGTGTGATGCGTCAAAGACTGATGCTGAAGTGGAGGTCAAAACTGAAAGAGAAAACTGCACCGAGTAATTTACCGTGAAAAAAGAATCGAGCTTTCAACTGAATATCAATAACAAGAAGCTACCGACTTCCGCAATCATACTATACTTAGAAAGCAGACTGACGTGGCATTCCAAGATAAGATGTAAGAGTCAGCTTAGCAGAAGACTTGGATAGATGTTCCAACCTTTACTCATTGATGTCGAAGCCCGCGAGGTGCTTTAACGACTTATCTCCGAAGGGGCTCACAGACGCCCAGTGTTCTTAAAGAGAACACCAGGAAGATCTTACATGCATGGACTTGTCATATTCCTCGGCTAGCGAGGCTGTGCAATGGTAACCAAGTTCAGATGTGTCCTGAAAAGACTTGTGCCTTGAAAAAGGCAGGTGGTGGTTTTTGGCACAGCCTTTGAGCCGTGATAGAGAAGACTATCTCCGGCTCAGGTTCGCCGGTACCCTCTAGCTAAGGAACAATTTGCAAACCACTACCACCACGAGCCCAACTTCAATTGGTAGAGTCACTCGGATACTCTACTTCCGTGATTCAGTATTATTTTTAAGGTGTGACTCGGGATCATACGAGCCCCCTTACCGGTACACCCCGTTGCCTGAACAGTGCTGGTTCAGTAACCCAAAGCCCAGTGTCAAAGCAGAGGGGTGGGAAGGAAAATAAAAGGGTAAGGTAAGGTAGGGAAGGTAAAGAAGACTCGGGCAACTACGAACACCTTTTGGACCGAAACATCTTACAAACTATAAACAATGCATTACCTGGTTCGAAGTGGATTCCGCCAATTCATTCAATATCTAAAGTATCCAATCCTGCTAATCAAAAGTCCTCTGACAAATTGTAAAACTATTTATTAGTTTTACGTCACCAACCTTACTATCCAACATTCCTTTTGTCTACTTGTCAATTAATCTGCTCCCGCGTGACAAAGTTCCGTGTTGTCACCAAGCTTTCGATCCATCCTAACCTTACAAGCATTAATCTAAATTTTTCCATCCTGAAAATTCACCTCGTCACGAACGACCAGTAACGAGACCTCCTGTTGATTCGCTAGCGTTGGCTGGTTTCTATTAATCTGTGACCTCCGATGCAGTACTGGTGTCAGTGTGTGACGCGAGAGAAAAACATCAATCACATAATTTTGTAATATATCTTTGATATGTATGGGTTAGAAATAAATTCTTTACATGTTTTTAAGTTTGGGAGCGTCGGTGACCGCATGACGGATTGACACGGTGACTCATGGCTGTAAGGTCCCGGGTTCAAATCGCAGCGTCTCTGAATTCGAGCCCATTATACTTACAAATGTATTTTCGTCTCTCTCAAAAACACCGGCACCTCAGAGCTTATATAATCTCCTAGTTGAAATACAATAATAAATTGTTTTCAAAAAAAGTTTATACCTGTGTGGTTTACTCCTTTAGACCTAGGCAATATTACGCTACTTTTCTTCTGAAATTGTTCCATTTTTGAATTTAGAAATGATAAAGGGGGTTGTTATGAAATTGTTATATGACAAAAAAACATTTCAAAACAATTGTTCCTTGACCCATTGTTTGAGTATATTATATTTAGAAGTCTAGATCATAATTTTTATAGATATAATTTGTTGTTTATTCTCACCTAAAACCGTCTGAAATCAGTGAGAATTAGTTTACGTATTAAAACCTAAATTGGTTTATTTATTCGCTTATGAAAATACATAAATTCAGTTTATTGATTTTTTACACAATGACTTGTTTTTATAGCTTCTTATTTCTTTGGGTGTTTGTGCATAATGTTTTTGTTTGTAGATTAGGTGCCTTGTTTAGATGCGTGCTGATAAAAATATTTCAAAAGATATTAAAAAAATTTAGTTGATTAAATAGAAAGATTGTATTTTATCGTCTGCCCGTTCCTACGGTTGTTTTCCTTTATTACTTTAAGCTTGAAATTTTACATGCAAATCTTCTTGGAATTGTTATTGTGAAACACTATTTTCTCTTTGTATTGTGAAAGTAATACATTCGTAGAGTGATGACATGAGTTACGACTAGCATGCTAATAGTACACTTTCTCCTGAAACATGCTTAAATAGAACTTGAAAAATGGCAAAAAGGAGGGAAAATTCAAAAAGGTGGGGTTGATATGAGAAGTAGGTGTCCGAGTGGATGGAGGTCACGATAGTTCAAGTGGTAGAGCAGCGGCGTATCTAGCCGAAAATCGTGGGTTCGAATCGAAAAACCTTAATTAATTGGAACTTAAATAGAACAATGAACAGAGGGAAAAATCTCAATTTCACTCTGTGGTAGTCAACTTGATCTTTTTATACACAAATTGTTAATGGGCTCCTGTATTTATTACATGCAATTTACATTAAAATCTTCTGTGGGAAGGAAAATCAAAAAACGACCAAATTTTCATATTGTTCGAGATTTTCCAACGTGCAAGTAAAGAAATCGACAGCGCATAATGTTTAACTCTTCGAGTGTTTTCAATTAGAAAGATCGGATAATTTACAGTTCAATGAGGTCATAACGTCAGATTTGACATGTGTTTTCATTTTTAATTCGTTGCGCGCCTCTTGGTGCTCTCCTGCCCACGGTGTTCACCGACTAAAGAGCCCATTATGTATATCCTGTCAATTACTTAATCTTGTAATCGCCGTCGCGTCAACGACTACGCGAGCTAAATTTCGACTTGTCAATGCCTCTTTTAATTTTCTAACGATCAGTACTGTTTCATTGGCAGACATGACTATAACCCCTATGTATGGACCCCGGTATAATTGATTTTTTAAATAGAGCAACTATGAGAATAGAGTAACAGCCAAAAAAAGCGTACACTGTCCAGAAGTATTCGGTAACCACGTGGGAACTGTTGTGGAGCTCGCACCTGGACATTTAGCAATAGATATTCAGCATTAAATGGTGCCACACTTCATGGTTTGAGCGATACCATACCAGCTTTGGTTCAAGGATATCAAGGTATGACGATTGCCTCTTGTTGCGACAGTCTGTTGTACGTAGATGTCATCACTGTTGCAACTCAGGAGGGCACCAAGCTTTAGCTTTGACATAGAATCTTTTTTCGTCATTTCAGTCCAAAATCCATGGCATGAACGTACTCATCTTTGGTTGATATCAAGGTTTGGCCATTGCCTCTTGTTGTGACAGTCTGTTGTACGTAGATGTCATCACTGTTGCAACTCAGGAGGGCACCGAGCTTTAGCTTTGACATAGAATCTTTTTTCGTCATTACAGTCCAAAATCCATGGCATGAACGTACTCAGCTTTGGTTGATATCAAGGTTTGGCCATTGCCTCTAGTTGTGACAGTCTGTTGTACGTAGATGTCATCACTGCTGCAACTCAGGAGAGCACCGAGCTTTAGCTTTGACATAGAATCTTCTTTCGTAATTACTGCCCAAAATCCATGGAACCATTTAGACATGTTAGCACTCGTGGGTCGTATGAAATTCGATTAGCGGGTTGACTAGATAGTATCAGTTTTGTACTTATCATTCAGCTGATTTTCAATTGGCATGTACGCAATTCTTTAGTTCTAAGTGGAAAAAGATCCGTCTATTGCATGTGAATCGATCTTGGGAGATTCTTCGTACTTCAGCTATCATATCCTGTAGTCAGGTACATACTCTTAAACATGACATAATGACAAAAACCACAAAGGGGGATATTCTTCTATTATACTATCTATGTCTTAAATCCCGAGTACACTTTATATATTTTGGCACTCCCTCGGTCGAACGCTATACGGTAACTTGACTCAGGCAAGCTTCTAGCAGCACACTTATTTTACAACCGATTAAAAAAAAAAACTTCTCAAAAGGTGTGTATGATTCTTCAGTTCCAAGTGGAATAAGTTCCGCTTAATTCACGTTCATCAAGCCAGGGAGACTCTACGTAAGTACTTCACCTGTAATCATTAGTGGGCAGGTACTTTCTCTTAACTTTGCCATCATGTACTTCATTTAGTACAAAAAACCATCTTGGCTTCTACTCACATAGTAAACGCCCGTTGATGAAAAGGTGTCAACATGGCCTTTGATGTATATTGGTATATGTAGCCTTAAATCTATTGGCACTTGGTCGTACGGTTTCTTTGCCCAGAATAGCAGTTTTTATACGTATAGATATAGAGGTATTGGCCGGGGTGTAGTATACTGCTCCGATTAAGAGGTATTGTTTCCCCTGTTCTCTGCCTAAAAAACACCGGTGTGTTTCATCGAACTGATTCCTGATTTCAGTGGCTGAATCTCTTCTATTGTCACATTGTACATCCCAAATCACCTGAATCTAAGTTTTTATACTTATTAAGTAACTGATTTTAAACTTTATGTATATGTCATGATATCCCCAATGCTGTATATGATTTTTCAGTTTCCAGACAGGTTCCACACAATTCATGTGCATTTGCCCGGGGGAGTCTCTTGGATAGTTGTTCAGTTGTATTTTCATTAGGCAGGTGTTCACCCTTAAGGATGTCATCGTGTACTTCATTTTTTACAAAAAAAACCTTCCTTAGCAGTTTTCCCAGTAATCAAATTCTGTCTATGATGAGGCGTCCACGTGGCCTTTTTATTGAACAACGATAACAACTCCACTGCGCAGACTGTTTTATTCAAGAGGATTAGATTTTATAGACAATTTCTTAATATTTGTATGGTCTAAGTTTTATGTTTTGTTTAGACGTACGTTGAAATGTTCAATTTTTTTTTCCATCAACATTAAGGAATTTTCAACTGTAACAGTTTTTTACGTTATATCATTAATATTAAAAAATCCATATTAATTATGTTTATGTATAAAACTTTTCGCTTGTTTGTGTATATGTTTTTAAGCTAAGAAACATCGGAAGCAAGGGAAAATTTTTAAATAAATAAAACGTAGCTTTTGTGGCTTTGTTGTTTTAGCGATTATGCAGTAAATTTGCCAAGTTTAAAAGGTATTTTTCTTGAATTCAGATTAATTGATTCAGAATTAATTGATTTGAAAAATGATAAATAACGTGATCAGTTACAAAAATTACAGAGAAAGGTAAAGTAATAAATCAAAATTTAATAGATTGTTGATCAAATTGATTGGAAAGAGTACAATTTATCCATATATCATTATAGATCATAAGCCACATACCCAATACAGTTACGATCATTAATCAAAGATCATAGTTTTCTTTGGATGAATACAATTTTCCTTTTTTGCGTGAAAAAAGTGAATCATTGGCAAACAAAAACTTCACGTAAATCTATAATGGTATGCGCATTATTTGAGGTGGTACGGGTTTAAGGAAAATCTTTATCTGGTAGACGAAGGATGCAAAGAAAGTCTGTCAGCCGGAGATTAAAACTATAATTATCCTCTGTTGTTTTTTATGAATAGGTTAATAGATTCCCAGCAAATTATTTGCAAGAAATTTTAATAATTTATTTTGCCGAAATGAATTTAGTTGCGAATTTTCGCCTTAATAGCGTCCTTCAAATCGTCTTTGCCCCATTTTGTCAATGGCCAGCCGGAAAAGGAATACGTAAGTTATTGCAATTTAGGCGTTTTTTTTTTGTTTTTTTTATTTATTTATTTTTTATTTAAAAAATTTTTTTTTAATGGTTAGGTTCATCTATTTCTAAGAAATTTCCTGTTGAAAATAAAACTAATGTTTCGTCTAGGAAATTCAATTTATCGTCGGTTCGCGTTTAACTTTTAGTAGGGCCATTATCTAAAAATATTCGTAAAATGCGGATATCCCGTTATTTTTCGTCTTTCTAGCCACACGAATCACACTTACGCATCGTTTCCTTGTTTGATTCCCTATTATAAAAAAAAAAAATAATCGTCTTTTCGAATATTGTCACCTGCGAGGTAAACAAACAGTTTAATAAAGCGGTAAGGCATAGACTTTCGCTGATGATGACGTTGACCCGACGACCGTGTCTACAACAAAACATAAAAAGGCGGATCAGTCGTCCTATCATAAAAAATACATCGTGATTTGGCTCTCAAGCTTGATTTTTCCAATGATTCCAAATTCTGTAGATCTAAAAATTTAATCATATTTTGATATTTTATACAATTGTACTCTTTTTAAATGGAAAGGTCATTGTCTTTTGGCAGTTTTTTTATGCTTGATTATATTTGTACAGGTTAATTATTTTTTATACTACAAAAACGACATATTGAAACGTCATCCTAGTTTGAAAGCCAGTTAGCTTTTAAAAAAATAAAATTAACAAAAAATGGCAGAGATTGTGTACTAACGTAAATTTGCCCTGTTCACGATATCTCAATGATCATGTTGATGTCATTTGTACAGGTTAATTATTCTATATTCTACACTATTCTATTTACCTAACTTGCAAACTAATTAGTTTATAATAAAATAAGAGAATGAATTGTGTTTTCATAATAACCACTAATATAATTTTATTCTGCCGACGGTATGTAAATGTTGAATAATGCAGGGATAAAAACTGAACCTTGGGGGAACCTTCGACCCGTTTATTACATTCGGTATATGACACAAATGTCGTGTACAAAAAAAATAGTACAAATTGTGCGATAAAACTACCAGCATAATTTGGGTCTGTTTGTGATTTCCTAATGATCTATAATAATCTATAATGATCTATGATAATTATTTATTTTATTTACGAGGATTCGCAACAGCAGAGCTCATATAAACGCTCAGGGTGCCGGTATTTTTGAAAAATGCCCATTTGTAAGTATGTCGGGTTCGAATGCAGGGCCGCTGGATTCGAACCCAGGACCTTTACCTTACAGCGATGGGCGCTGTGTCAAAGATTAAAACCTTGCGGCCACCGACGCCCTCTTAAATTAATTATTAAAAATCGTCTTAATTTGCAAGCTAGTGTGTTAACAATAATAGGGCAAATTGTACATAAATAAAAACTACTAACGTAAACACGCTCCTTTTATGATTTTTAATGATCATATTAATATTTGTACAGGTTAATTATTTTTTATTCTAAACAAAAGAATTATTAAAACGTCGTCCTAGTTTGAAAGCCAGTTAGTTTATAAAAGATAAATTGTGTTTTCATAAAAACCACTATTGTTATTTTGTTCTATACACGATATGTAAATGTTGAATATGCAGGGCTAAAAACTGAACCTTGGGGGAACCTTCGACTCATTTATTACATTCGGTATATGACACAAATGTCGCGTACAAAAATAATTTCAGATTTTAAGCCATTAAAAAAATAGTACAAATAGTGTGATAAAACTACCAGCATAATTTTGGTCTGTTCGTGATTTCCTAATGATCACATTGATATTTCTGTAAAGGTTTATTATTCTACATTCTGGGATAAATTAATTATTAAAATTTTTCTTAGTTTGCAAGCTAGTGTGTTAAAAATCATAGAACAAATTGTGCTTTAATAAAAACTGCTAACGTAATCTCGCTCTCTTTATGATTTCAATGATCATATTAATATTTGTACAGGTTAATTATTCTGTATTCTTACAGAAATGAATTCTTAAAATTCATCTTGGCTTGCAAGCTTGTTAGTTAAAAAAAAAATCAAATTGTGTTTTGTCTACCAATGTAATTTTTCTCTATCCGTGATAAGTAAATGTTGAATAATGAGGGGTAAAAACTAAACCTTGGCCCACCCCCGGCTTACCTATTACATGTGGTATATTTGTTATTAGAAACATTAACGGGAAATGACTATTATGTAAGTAACTATGAATAAAATGAACCAAATAACTGGAGAAACTTTATTGGATTAAAATGAACACTTTTGTGCCACACAGTCGAAGATAAGGAAAACTAGCTTACATGGTTTATGTAAAATCTGTGAATTGTGCCTGCAGAAAAGTTTACTTTAAAAAAATAAGAAGGTTAAACTATAATAGATATTTCACTTTGGTTTATACTTATCTTCTTTTTATTCTCTAGCGTAATTAAATAGGCTTTAAATTTCGAAACGCTTGTCAAAAAGAGAACTATTTTAAAATAAACTTCGTTCTTAACAGCAATCCTGCAATTGTTGACCATTGTTGGCGAGTCGATTAAATTTCCACGGGAAGAAAAAAAAATTCATCCTTGACATTGAAAGATTTCCACGCCTTTAATACCAGGCAATCTTTTAATGGAGATTTCGAGTTAATAACGTGAAATCCAAATTTATATTTTCAAATTGCCTTTTATCGTTCTATATAAGATGTCCTCAATGTAAGCAAAACGTTTATAATTGAGTGTTAATTTATGCGGCTAAGGGGATTTGGAAAGAGATATCGTGTAAGAAAGTCGGCCAAGAAAATTAGCAATATCCAACCGTACAAAATCGTTTAAATTTCAATATTTTCAGAAGACCGTGAAACGGATTTAATTTCTTTAATTAACCCTAGTCGAGAAAAAACTTGCAAAACTATTCGTATCGAGACATTGCCCGAATTTCCTTCAAGTTGCCCCCAATATAGCGTAAACCGTGTTATACTTAAAAAAAATCCGAGGGCTTGTAAGGAGCAGACGATTTCGACAGTTCTCTCGTAATGAATGTAAATGGAACAGTCGAATATTGATTAAAAACGAAACCATCAATCCCTTCTCCGGATCCTTTTACTTGAGCAGATATTGAAATAGTCATCGTCCACCTGTCGATTATTTTGCTCCACATCCAACGACTTAGTAGACAATGAAGAAAAAATGTTAAGTTACATCTATCAAAGTTAAAAAAGAAGCAAGTGAGATGGGCTTTTTTTTCTGCAAAAGTATTCCCGTGGAGCTTTGGGATTTCCTAACACTCCTGTTATCTCCTCCTGCGTCAAATATATAACTAATTCAAAACTAGATCAACCTCCAGTTGATGAGTAATTCCTGACAAGTATTATTCTTCTGTTTTCCTTATTTTAGAAATTAAAAAAAAAAAAAAACTTTGCCTTACTCAACCGGGCGTAAAGGACCGGTTTGTTAAGGTTTGAAAATCTGACCTTCTAGATATTGTATAGGTCAGTTCAGGCACCTAGCAGTCTGGCAATTTAATTTACAGACAAAAAAGTGTTGTCTGGTTTTTAAAAAAGTTTTAACTTATTTTCTATTAAATAAATTTTATTAAAAACAAAATATTTCTGAAAAATACGTTATCCGTTTTAGCGACGAGCTCCTTTGGTTTCGTACTCGCCCACTTCTCACAAGAGGTTTGTACAGAAATGTTCCAATTTCCGGCCATTCATGGGAAAACCATCAAATCGGATCGTGACACGATAGGGAAATTTTTTTCAATATCCGACCTAATGAGGACTTTTCAATCGTGATGTCTTTAAACGTTGCGCAAGAACCTAGACAATCGTTGTTGTTTTTTTTTTTTCAAATACAGCACCGACTTTTATAGAAGATTAGACGTTTGTGAATGAAACTCTAACGAGACCTCCTTTCAAACTAATCGAAATAATTGGCAGGGCATGCTGAAACGAAAAATTGCTGAACTAACTGCTAAATCTATTCTGGAAATGACGTGGGAAATGGATTAACCTTAATTTGCCGTATAAGCATGTATAAGTACAAGTTCGTTGTACGCCTTTCTATTGTTGAAAGTTTGTCTTTTGAACATCTTTGACCATCCGCTTAAGCTCGTTTTTTGTTTGGACGTTTATTTTCCTTTCCTACGTTTTTTACATGTTTAACAGGCCAAACCATCCTAGGAAAAAACCGACCAGGTTGATACACAATCTCCCAGCCTTCGACAAATTATCTCGCTATTTCCTTTTAAAAATTTGCCAATTTGAAATATGATTTTCTGAGTAACGTAATCGAACCAAGCCTAAATTATTGCATTGAACATAATTAACAATTATAAAATTCATCACAGACTCTTTCATACATGTTTCTGTTGATGTTTGAACAAACATATTTACAGATATGGCACTAGAAAAGATAGAAATGGAGGAAAGATTGTATACATATAATCGAAATTAGGAAAACTTAATAATCTACACCCTTTTTTGAAATCCCCTAATAAATTATTTATTTAGATTTAGATCGTAGAATTATATTATTATAATTGTTTGATATTTTACCCTACTGTGCACTATCCTTTAAGGACAATTTTTTTAAACAAATTGTGACATTGTGAGCATCAAGAAAAACATTGATTTCCGACTAGTACAGCTAAGAAGAATAATATGAAGTTTTTATTATATAATATTTCTTTAAAAGAACTCTTTTGTGAGAGCCGAAAATATACTGTTTGTCGGAGAGAGAGATCGATAGATAGATTTATAGACGGATAGATAGACAGATAGGGAGAGAGAGAGAGAAAAGATTTCTTTTCAGAGGACCTTCGGAAGAGGTCAAAACAGAGAAAACTTCCTTACGGTTTTCGCCGAGCTTTCGACAGTTTTATACTGTCATCTTCAGGGCCTGTTTTATTATCAAATAAACAAAACAATTATGACATGAAAAACCAGTAATTACAATAATAATTGAATATCTTACTTTAAAACCTTAACAGGAATTTAAATAACATGGTGTTTTGGGCACAGAAATACAATGATTTTTTGTGGCTCAGCATCTAAATATGAATTTAAATTGAGAAAACAAATAATTATAGGTGAAATTACAATACCGTAAGGAAGTTTTCTCTGTTTTGACCTCTTCCGAAGATCCTCTGAAAAAGAACTTCTTGTATCCAGCAGGTCGATAATTTATTTTAATCGTAAAGAAAAAATAATAATCTACGCATTTGTTGAATTTTTTCAAAAAAATTTAATAAATCCATTGTGAAATTGACCCTACTTTATTTCGTTCCTCTGACACTGTACTATCGTTAAGGTAATACGAATTTTTTTAAACAAATTGGGACATTGTGAGTCTAAAGAAAAACATCGATTTCTTACTAGTATAGCCAAGAATGACGCTGAAATTTTTATTATAATATTTATAAAACAAATAGGTATTCCGTGTGGTATTAGGAAGCACGAGAGTGGCCCCAACCGAAAATAAAAGCAATGTTTATGCGTATAAGCAGTGCCTCTAAGACTGAGAGAGAGAGAGAGAAAGAGAGAAATGAATAGGAAGAAAGCGAGAAGAATGCGTGAAAAAAATCAGATACAGTCAAGAAGTATCATAGAAGAATATGTTGGTACACAAGAATAGAAAGAAAAAAGAATATGTGAGGGGTGAAAGTTTAGAGGAGTATAAACATACAAAGAATTGAAAGAAAGCAGAGAGAGAGAGAGAGAGAGAGAGAGAGAGAGGGAGGGAGAGAGAGAGAAAGGGAGAAATGAATACGAAGAAAGCGAGAAGAATGCGTGAAAAAATCAGATAAAGTCAAGAAGTATCATAGAAAAATATGTTGGTACACAAGAATAGAAAGAAAAAAGAATATGTGAGGGGTGAAAAAGTTTAGAGGAGTATAAACATACAAAGAATTGAAAGAAAGCAGAGAGAGAGAGAGAGAGAGAGAGAGAGAGAGAGAGAGAGAGAGAG
>CM077103.1:18970854-19059086 GCA_039619505.1 Cimex hemipterus | reverse complement strand
CTCTCTCTCTCTCTCTCTCTCTCTCTCTCTCTCTCTCTCTCTCTGCTTTTTCACAAATTCGCTCAATCACTCTCTGTCTCTTAACACACGCACTCTCTACGTTAATCCATATCTCTACCTCTCACCCTAATTCACCCTACATACTCTCTCTTCTCACTTCTCCTCATGCACCTATCTACGTTTTTATATCTTTCTTTGCTGTGATTCTAGAAATTTATTTTGGTTAGACGATAATCTAACCTTGCCAAATACAGATTATCACTAACAGCAAACAGGATGATACATTGATAAAAAGGATTTTAACCTAGCAGTACTAAACTTTTGCAATTTTAGTATTTTATAATATTCCATGTTAAAATTGTAGATTGAAAAGTTAATTTTATATTATATATTTTATAATTGGTGTTTTAATTTTATGATTTGTTTGTAAGAAAATGGCTATATTTTTAAACAGTACATTATCTAAAACTGAACAATTTTAAGATATTTAATTAGTGTTCGTTCCTACTGCCTAAATTCCTCAAAAGATTGTAAAAAAAGGAATTTCTTTAAATTAGACCAATTTAATTAATTAATACGTGGGTATAGCTTCAGAAATGTAGTTTACTCGTAAAAATTTCTTCGATAAACCCATTGAATTATAAACTCGAGGAATATATTATGATATAGTTTAAATCATACATTTGGACATCCGTGATTTTTGATTCTTATGGCAAACAATTGAAACTGCATAAGACATCAAGATTATCGGTTTGCCCAGGAAAAGTGAAGATTTGTCGTCAACCTTGATCAAAGCGATTGGAATTGCGACAGATCGAAGAAGAGCATGGAAAAATCAAAGGTTGTGGTTCAAACGAGTCATCCGAGAAAATGGTGCAACTATGAATGAACTTGGACAGACCCACGACTCGCTGGCTGCCCTCTTCGACCGTCCTTGGAAATTACCAATTCTCAACTGAGTTTGGCAATATTTTGGAAAGTCAACCGGCGACTCGGCGGAGAGTAGAAGCGGGATAATAATTCGCCCATTTTGCACAACCTTCACAACACAAACAGGACTTGAAGGGGTTGTTAGACTTTGGTGGTTTGGTTTCGACACTGATCTGTCCCGTTGTATTTTTTAAACCCCGTTAACTGTTGGACTCCTGGCAATATTTATACAAAAAATTTTTAAATGTTTGATTTTTAAAAAAATCGATTTAAAGTCTGATAGGCCATGAACCAACTGTGCAATTTGATCATCTTTTAGCCCGCTTCAGTGGTTATCTGTTATTCAGGCCTTTCGTGAACTTTTAAATAAAAGAACGAAACTGCTTAAAACGGACTCAACCGACCAATTAACACTCAGACAAAAAATCGAAACTTACGATTAGACGCAAAGTTTAGTTTTTGTAACTACCATGTTGTAATTTACGAAAAATTTTGTAGTTCCATCGTTTTCTTCTTATTTTTTTTTTTTTTTTTAATTTTCATTCCTTGCCCTTGTAGATTAATTATTGTGCAATTGTATAAGTCAAAATCGACACACAGGTCAACATAAATTTTCATGATTTCTGGGCCTTCCTGGTTATCATTAATAAATCATTACACATAAAAACGTAATTATAAGCTTAATAAAAGAAAAATTTATACTGGCATATCTTCGTGATTTTTTCTAAATCTATATGATAAATTGTCCTTGCCCATCTTCCATAGAATGCTTTTCAAATATGAAATCCCCATTTTATTATAAATAATTTATGACTTTGGTAGGTTACGTAATAAACCCAATCTAATTACTTTAATTTTGACTTAAAATAAATTAGTATTCTTGGAAAATAACAGAGCCTTAAATGACATATAAAACAGACCTTATCGATTTATTTGTTAATACTGATTTATTAGATCCTATTTGTCGATCCCAAACTCCCACTCACAGAAGAGCCAAAATGGTAAAAACTCCCAGACAAATCATTGACCACGGATCAAAACCAACAAAAAAAGCCCAATTTTGGTGGGGTTTTTAAATAAAAACTTGTTATATTTACCGTGGTTAGTTACTCCTGATCCGTCTCGTCTCGCTGTTTGTTTCCTTCCATGCGTGTTTCGGCTTCATAAGTGGCTAGAACATTGAAAAACAGAAAAGGTGACCAAAATTGTCTTTAGGACAAAAATGTTCTTCTCTAACGTGTAGTAAAAAAATGCCGTATCAGAATTATTCTTAATATTCCTTGATTATTTAAAACAATTATTTTCCAAAATAAAAGTTCGAGTACAATGGCGATGCCCTTGTCCGTTTTTTTTTTCTTCTCTTACTTGGAGTTGAAGTGCATTTCCCGGGCATTTCCGTTTTAAGACGATTCGGGAAAGGTGCTATAGGATTCTGCTTGATTGGGTAATCGGGATTCCCTTCTTTTCACTGCTTATGAAAGACGATTTCTATTTGCATAATGATCACATAACACTAATGACCTCTCAGCGTGTGGTCGTCAGTTCTAGCGGGCTAGTTTTTACTTTCGAATTTGTCATGATCGAGACCAAGTAAACCAAAAATTGATTTGATCCGTTTTTCATATGGTTACTGTAACTTGAGCACGAATTCGGTTTTTTGAACATAGGTTGAACTCGAGTTGTAACTTTTTCTTACAAAAAATCCCCCATTTTCCACTCTTATACCATTAATCACAGCTTGTTAACTATAATAACTTGTGTCTTAGAGTCATGTTTGATAGTAATCTTACTTTAAGATACATTTACAAGAAATCAAAAATTGCTGTTTTAAAATATTTGGCTTCATCGTCCAAAATGTCCATTGTTCATCCTGTTCTTGAGTATGCCTCAATCACCTGGAATCCGCACTACTACACTGATACAAAACTTCTTCAAACTGTTCAAAATGAATTCCTTCGAAATTATATTTCAAATTGTACTGTCACATTGATAAATCCTCTCATGCCCCCGAAGAGTATTTTGGGATAATTTTTATTCTCAAATTAATAATTACATAGATTACCCAGAAATCCTTGGCAAACTCGGATTTTGTGTACCTCCTTGCCACGTCAGATATCAGAAAATATTTTTTATTGAATATAAAGGAACAAATTGTTCACTACACTCCCCGATGAATCGCATGATGATAGAATGTAACAACACATGCAATTTTGAAGATCGTGAGTTGTGCTCTGGTGTGATGTACGTTTTTGAAAAACATTTTCTTTATCGCGCCAACGATTTGATCTTTATTGAGATAATCATCAGGGTTCAAAGTGTTCGTCTTCTGTGCATGTCATTCTTGTGCGTCATGAAAAAAAAAACACTTTGGGCCCTGAAGAAGATTTCAATAAAGTTCGAAATGTTGGGGCGATAAAGAAAATGTTTGTTCTAAAACCTATAACACACCAGACCACATTTTACAATTTTCAAATAATCATTAACTAACAGTCACTAAAAGTTATGTAAATAATAAACAATGATAGATTTTTTTTTATTAGGAAAAATGATTTAATAGTTATTTCTTATTTTTGTAGCTATTTGTGGCACTGGTGATTCACACAAACTCTATATCTATTGGTATGTCACAAGGCTTCTCCGCCGTTCTTATACCGCAGTTGGAAAACAGCTCAATAAAAATAGATAGCGAAGACGCATCATGGATCGGTAAGATTGGAGAAATTTTCTTTCATAAAAGGTACCTAATTTTGGAAAACTTTTACAGCCAGTTTGGGAGTGATATCAACACCCGGAGGTGCCTTGATCTCAGGACTTCTTGCAGAAGCCGTCGGAAGGAAAACGACTCTTCAAATCACAGCTTTCCCGTTTCTCTGCGGTTGGATCCTAATGGCGCTTGCACAGAACAAAATATGGTTATGCATCGGAAGATTCATCACTGGATTTGCTATTGGTAAATAAATTACGCATTATTAAATTCAACTTAAATTATTTTTAAATTAGTTTTACTGTAAAGACAGTCATTGTTATAAAAAAAAATTAATAGTAATAATTTATGTCCACCTAAGCTAAACATAAAAGCTGGATTGGGGGATTTTAATAAATAAATAAAAGTCAAATAGAATATCATGCCATACATGAGGGCTTAACATCCAACTATATCAGGTACTAGCAGTCAAACCACTTTACAGTACATTTTTCATTCTACGATCAATTAAAAAGCCATGGGCTCTGCCGAGATTCGAACCTCGAACCACTATCATGGCGAATATGAGCCTTAATCAATTTGGTCACTCACTCTCGAATCCAAAGTGTTCGATTGTATCTGAGAAATTAACACAAATAAAAACCAGCTAAAACACAAAAACTAAAATGATATAATGCCAGTTTTTGTACCATTAAAGTAAATTATTCCTTCTTGAATGAACTCTAATTTTATGGCATAATCACCTTGATTTTTTTTCTATTCTACTTATTAAGTAAAACTTTTAAAATGAGTTCTTCATTAAAAAATTCATTAAAGAACAATCATGACTGATAAATCGTCAAAAATTATTATTTTAATTATTAATTACTTCCTGATTCTTAAAATTTGTAAACAAAAATCGTTGGAACATGGTTTTAATATGTTCTAAAATATAATAATACACAGCAGCATGAGCAGTAATGACAGTCTATTAAAAAAAAAAAAATTAAATTGTCAATTGCACTGAATTAACTAGGAAAATTAAGTGCTTTATAAAATTACTATAAATAATAGTTTGGTTATAATAATGTAATATTTTTTTTTTTTTTTTTAGGGATGGCAGCAACTAGTTATGTGTACTTAGCTGAGATCAGCTTACCATCTGAAAGAGGAATGCTTGCTTCACTTGGGCCAGTTTTTGTCTCGTTCGGTGTTTTATTGGTCTACTGCTTCGGGTATTTTATGGATTGGCACCTCGCTTGCATTGTGTGCGCTGCGACTGCTGCGTTCAGTTTTGTCGTCATTCACTTCTTGCCGGAGACACCACCTTACCTCGTATCAAAAGGAAAATACGAGGAAGCGCAAAACACGCTTTTTTCTCTAAGAGCATCTAGAGACGTGGCCGAAAAAGAAATGAACCAAGTGTTACTATCCATTCACAAAAAGAAGACGCTCTCACTTACGGAATATCTTTCTCAGCTTAAAGAGCCAGGCGTGTGGAAACCATTTCTCATCCTCGTATTCTTTTTTATTTGTCAGGAAGGCTCGGGGATGTACATTTTGGTCTACTACATGACCAACATTTTCCAAGATATTGGGTCTGTTTTTGACAGTTCGGTCGAATCGATAATTGTAGGCGGTGTACGGCTTTGTACGAGTGCTGTTGGATCAATCTGTATCCAAAATTTTGGCCGTAGACCCCTTGCAATGTTCTCCGGATTGGGAATGGGTATTTCAATGGGTTGCGCTGCCATTTACGAATATAAATTTGGCCATTTGTTCATCGAAGACAGGCCTTGCCCGTACATACCTTTGATATGCTTTATTCTGAACGTGGTTGCTAGCATGTTGGGTATGCTCCAACTGCCATGGCTTATGATCGGTGAACTTTTTCCTTTATCAGTACGAGGTGCGATGAGCGGAGTCGTATCATCATTAGCTTATTTATTTATATTTGCACTTATCAAAGTTTATCCAAATTTAATGTCGTTGGAATTGTTCGGCATGATGGGGTTGTTCAGCATTATATCACTTATGGCTGTTGTATTTGTACATTTTTTCTTACCTGAGACCCAAGGGAAACTTCTAATCGACATTGAAAATTCATTCAAAAAGGCAAAAACAGAGCAAATATCAGATCCAATTTACATCCTTAAAATACCATGAGCATTCATTATTTTAAAAAAAACTGCTGCTAAAACAAGTTCCTTATTTAATTATTTATTTTTCTCATTTAGGGAAAATTAAGTTTGAGTGTTTACAGTTTTATTTTTCAGGAAATTAACATTTATGTTATTTCAGGCTGTGATGTAGAATTTATTTTTTTTCTTTGTATAGAGCAAAGTGTTTTAAGAATAGTTTATACTCTAATAAAGAACCGTCCAAAGAAATGAATTTAAGATATGTAACTTTAGTTTTATAAATAACAATCTTTTGTTTCAATTTGTCATCTTATTTTTGTCCTAATTCATTTTTATAATATCTACTATTTGTTATCAAATATTTGGTAATATTTAAATAAATTCTTTATAATTTTTTTAAATTTATATTATTCCAAACCTGAGGTAATACCATGCCAATCACATGTGAAACTAAATGAAAGTAAGTTGAAAAAGCCACATTATAAAAATTTTATTGGACCATGTTTGAATCCTATCCACATGGATATACTTGACGGCCATAAAGACACACAGGGTAAATGAAAAAATTTGTAAATAAAGTAAATTATATTTTACATACATTTTTACATGAACATTACATAATAAATGTATATTTATCAATCATCGTTCAGCAATAGATTCTAAATGTCTAGTGGCCGCCTTCAAAGTAGCGACTAAACTTTTCAACTGGTTCACAGTGCATACAAAATTAATTTTTTCAGTCTCAACGTTAAAATTTTGAATCGAGTTATTTTTCCCGATTACCAGCTGGATGAAGTAAAGCAATTTCCCGTCAAAGTCGGAAAATGAAGTCTAAAAAAAAACATTAATTTTTTTTGTTTTTGTTTTTTGTTTTTAATAAATATAATCAACTACCTTCACACAAAAATGCATTTTCCAAGTTACATCAAATATGTGCGGAGGATTCGAGTTAAAACTCTTCAATGAAAGCCTGAGTGGAAGCTTCTGCTTAGTGTACACGTCTAAGATCTTTTCGACTCTGTCGTCTGGTACATTTTGATTACCAAGGATGCACTTGAGCGTCAGAGGATCTTCATTCCGTCTCATTCCTTCAATCAGGAATGTCAATAGCGACGCGTATATCACTTTGAGGACATCTATATCCGGTATATCTGGAGGGATACCTGAAAATAGTTCTATTATAATAATCACATCAAACATTGCTGACAATTCTTGAAAGGCAAAAATTTAATTTGTGGCTTAAAAAAATGTCTATTTGGTTTTTATAATTTTTTTACATTAATTTTTTTCAACGTTTCAGGAATTTACACCCATCATCAGTGTCATAGTTTTTCATTACATACAGTCTCATTTAAAAGTTATATGACCATTTTGCATTAATAAGCCATTAATGGCTGTGTACAAGATGGGAGAAGGCTTTCTATTTAAAAAAAAAAAAAAAAAAAAAAAAATTCATAGCTATATATAAATACATATAAAATGAATACAACAAAGCTGAATAAACCACTATGAACACTAAAAAATGTAAGAAACTAATGGTGGTTTTATCGATTAGTTTTAATCCCCAAACTGGCCAATAAGAACATCAGATTGGAAAAGGGAAAAGTAATTTTTTGAAGACAATGAGAACAACCCAAGAAGAGATTTTTAAATAGAAAGTTAGAAATAGATTTAATTTTTTCGAATAACATGTAAGATAACAAATGAATCATGTAAAAAATAAATTATAAAATTGACTTATATATTCACAAATAAAAAGCAATAGTGAAGAAAGAAAGACAAAATGGAGACATTCAGGACTTGATTGGGTTACGAGCTTAAAAGAAGATAAGCCTGTTGAAAGTTACACAAGAAAAAGAAAGAAAGATTTTTTTTACAATAAAATGGATTCTTAATGAGTCCAAAACCTGGTGAACAATGCCACAAGCATGAGTATGCGAAGAGATTCATAGATGGGACTGCAAAACTTACAAAATAATTACTGGAAAGCAATCACAGCTGAAGAATTCTGGTGGGACTCCTGCCTGGGCACTGCCACCTAAGAAAGCACATACCAAAGATAGATGTATAGACAGAAAAAACACTGTGATGATACTGCCAGGAAGGTGAGGAAAATGCAGAACATATTTTATGTTTTTTTGAATGTCTATGTAGGAGCAGATTCTCGCAACTAAGACAAGAAAAACCACAAGCAAGATCCTACTCTAAGGAGCTGCTGGCCAGGCCAAGCTATGGACGTTGATTAACAACCTGAAGCTGGCCAGTGAGTTATAAAAAACCGAGGAGTACAATCTACCCAAGTAGAGGTGTAGAAGGCCTAATAGCTGCCTCTTTTATCCCTATCCCTATCTGAAATAAAGGTGGTTCAAATCATCTTAATCATCATAAAATAATGCAGGATGGTAAATCTCCATATAAGAGTTTTTGACTGGGATGTGAGATATACCCAATAAAACAATTAATATTTCAATTAGTCTAAAAAATATAAGAGGAATATGATTAATTTTATTGTAAAGTTGTGAAACAGATCCATTGAAGAATGTTATTTGTGTTGGAAGATTCTTTTACAAAGAGGACATGTTTATACTCTGCTGGTTGAGTATGTTATGGACCAACCATTAAAGATGGCAAATATGGGGGTAAATAAAGAGCTCGCCAATTCATTGTGGTAATCCTCCAAGTAATGAGTGACAAATCGAGCTACATGCTGTCAAGCGCTATCATTCATTAATACGAAGTTGTCCCCAATAAATGAAGTGAATGAGACACAGCTTCCAGAAGAACTCGAAGAAGTCAAAGAACCATTGATATATGATAATCGGTTCGGTATGGGCATGGTTGGTACCACCCCATACCTTTTGTCATGTCACCTGTCTTTAAAAAGGCATATGAAGAAAGCATTCTCCACTACACTATACCGGTAATTACTTACTACAAAATCATACATGCTATCAATGCTTGTGCCCTGGAAAATCTTAAAAGAGGTTACACTGACAAAAAAATCCTCATAAGATCAGACAGCCAAGCAGCTCTCAAAGCACTGGCATGTACAAGGATTACATCAAAATTAATCAGTGAATGCATCCAAAATCTCCAAAACCAGGGAAAACACAACAAGGTAACGATATCTTGGGTGCCAGGGCACAGGGGAATTTTGGGTAATGAAGAAGCAGACAGACTGGCCAGAGGAGGATCCGCAAGACCATACATAGGCCCTGAGCCCTTGGGATATCAAAAACAAACATAGAATCCTCCATCGCAGAATGGATCCAAATAAAAAAAAAAAAAAAAAAAAAAAGAAAAATGGATAAACTCTAGCAGTGCTGGATACAGTAAACTTATGATAAAACAACCCTCACAAAAACTAGCAAAAACACTACTACAATTAGAGAGGGCAAATGTGAGAGGAGTGGTAGGACTACTAACCGGCCACTGGCATCTGAGAAAACATCTACATAACATGGGCATATACAATGAGGACTCCATCTGCAGACTATGTAATGAGAAGGAGGAAACAGCCACTCATATCATCTTCGAATGCGAAGCAACAGCTCAATGAAGGTTCAATCTAACGCATAAAAACAACTCAGAGAACCACATTGAAGCAATAAGAGTCAATGACTTGATACTTCTCAGAAAAAGGATCGAGTCTATTGACTAAACCAAGGAACTAGGAAGGTACAATAAGCCAGAAGGCTGCAGTGCCTGAGGCACACAAACCCCACTTCCTAGTACCTTGCCACCATACCATACTACAAAATCAAACCATCACAATACCAAAAGCCTGTCTCACTAAGGACATATGAAGCAAAAACGTTCTCCACACTTGATCCCACTGATACTATTGGCACAAACCAAACCATTAATATGTGAATTGAAACCCATTGTTCAAGTGTCCAAGCTGATTTGTAAAGTGCCTTTCTACTCGATCCCTCTCCAGTAGTAGAGAACCAAATGTGGCACATAGTGTCCTAAGCATCACAACCTGATAATATAACTGACTGTATTTGAAACGGCTGAGACTCACACGGGACGTATGAAGAATCCTCCACACACAGTCCTGCTGATGCAATTGCCACAAATCAAACTAGCAACCTGTGAATTGAAAGATTGTTTGTGTCCAAGCTTGATGGTGATTTGCGAATAGTCACCTTTCTATTCAATGCCTCCTCACCAAAGAACTGTTTAACATGTTTAATGACTTAAGACAGTGTGTTACGGCTATTTTCATGCAGCCTTCTAACGGCTGTTTTGGACTGAATTGTCTACCTATCAACGAAGATGTTAAATGACATTTCATACTGCGATAAGAACAATAACGACCATCTCTGTAGGCATCACACTTAACCACTACATTCTCTTCAATCTTCCAGTGGGGCTAAACCGTTTTCAACCATCATGGATGATAAATGCACCACACTTATGACATTACTTCTACCGAGCAAAGCAACTGCCTGAGCAAGATCTCAACTTAACACCATGCTTTTAAGAAGAAAAAAATTAACTCGAATTGATTGTCTTAAACCGACAAATATTCACATTTGAGAATGTCTTATGACAGTTGACATCCAATCCTACTTCCTTAAAATGTATTTATTTTAAATTTATTTTTAAAAAATAATAAGAGAGAGAAAGTAATTATTGTTTGTTTCTGGTAGGTATTGGGCGTTTTTGAATTCCCATACAAACTGATAAGATCTTTAAATCGCCGATAGCTCTTGTTTATGTCAAATTGATAACTTATCACCCGGAGTTGTACGTTTAATTTCTTGCTTTCCCTTGTAATAAAATGAATGAATTATTAAGAAAATGAGAAGAAAGTAATTTACCGACTGAGTGGTTCGGATTGAGAGGAAATTCCAGATAAGTGGAAATTTCTTTAAGCAAATTTTCCAGGCGTTGTTCGTCCAACAAACTTGCCTCGCCGATCTGTTTGAGCCCGTCGAGTATTTCCTGTGAAATTCTCATGGCGAGACCGTCCGCCTGGAAATAATAATAATAAAAGGAGGGAAAAAAGGGGGAAAAAGTTCTTGGATGTTTGAAATGTCAAAGAAACAGTAAATAACAGGGACGGTGTCGGAGTGACGGCGCTCGGTCGAGTTGGGCGAAATCGGAACTCACGAATAAAAAGGTTATCGAGTCCGTAGAACCGAGGGAGAAGTGGAGGCGCTGTCTGATTGAAATACGCTTCAAAAACGCGTTTTTTACTTTTTTTGTTTTGTTTTGTTTAGTTTTTTCGTTTTTCCTTTTATCGTTTCCTCGGCCGCGCCGTTTTCCGACCAGGCCTGGACCCTCCCGAAATCGGGATTTGACGAAATGTGAGAGTTTCGAACCGAGGCCCCTTTTTAAAACCAGTGGCTTTTATTTTGAAAAATCGGATGTGGGACAAACTCTGAGGTCAGTGTTTTGTTGGATTAACCTAATTTTTATGACGGATTAAAACGGTTTTTATCGGATTTTCCGACTTAACTCTGCCCACCGTCGGTGGACGGCTTTTATTTATAAATAGATCTTTATTAAAATTTTCTACTCCCGAAATTTCCTCGATCCACGCTGAATGATACCACCCCTCGCTGGGACAACCTGTGAAGGAGAAAGTCCTATATTCAACTTTTATTTGTATTTATTTACGCTGATTCCTGTCTTAACAACTAATTTAAACTTTTTTTAAAATAAATTAATCCCGATATTTTCTGTTTATTAGCCAATAACGCCTTATATGCGCATTTCATAACACCGAGGCAAAAACCTTCAAAGAGTTTCTAGAAATCAAATAGCGATTTTCAGCAATTTTCCTCGATTTAACAACCCATAAACAGCAAATAAAACGTTTAACATCAATTATTGAACAGTAAACAATACATAGTCTAACATTCCTACACCCATAATGCTACCCAAACATTATAAAACCGTATTAAAAAAAGTTAACTAGTAGTCAGTTTATTTTATTATCCAGTATAAATTAAAACAAACCTTTATGGAAAGCGGAAAAGTTTCTATTTATATCAAGCTATTTAGTAAATAATCAATTTTGCATTTGACTAAGTACAAAGACTGTATTGCTCAAAAATGCTTCATTCTTGTAACATTGTATTCGTTGTTTCATCATTTATTTCAATTTATTATGTATTATTTTATCACATTCAAATATATTTTTAATCTGTATATTGGGAAATATGCACAATTTCTCATCTACGATATCCTATAAAACCGTATGGATAAACTTCTCCATGTATAGGTCATTCATTTCCTTATCAAACAGTAATAAGTAATAAAAGTTATATCTATATTAGCAAAATATAGGTATTTTTCTATTTGTTTATCACACAAGTAAGTCAAATCAGCAATTTGGAAAGTACGATGATCGTATGAGTCAAAAAGCTTTTCTTGTAACGGTGCTACATTCTACTATTTCATCATTTACTTCAGTATATTATGTGATATTTTATTATTATGAAATATATTTTTAATATATATATTGGGATATATATATGCACAATTTCACATCTGTGATATGCTCTAAAACCGTATCGATAAACTTCTGCATGTATAGGTAATTCATTTCCTTACCCAAGAATAAGTAATAAAAGTTAAATCTATATTAGCAAAATATAGGTATTTTTTATTTGTTTATCATGTTAGTAACTCAATTAAGTCAGCAATTTGGAAAGTACGATGATTGTATAGTATTGTATTGTATTGTATTGTATCAAAAAGTTACATTTTTGTAACGTTGCTACACTTTCTTATTCCATCACCTACTTCAAGATATTATGTGATATTTTATTATTATCAAATATATTTTTAAGTTTTATATTGTGATAAATCAAAAATTTTACACCTACGATATACTGTAAAGCAGTATGGATAAACGTATCTAAGTATAGATCATTCAATTATTTACCTAAGAGTAATAAATAATAAAAGTTAAATATATATTAGCAAAACGTGAGTATTTTATGATTTGTTTATCATGTTAGTAACTCAATTAAATCAGCAGTTTGGAAAGTACGATGATTGTATAGGTCAAAAAGTTATTCTTGTAACATCGTTACACTCTGTTATTTCATCACTCACTGATAAGTATATCATGTGTTATTTTATTATAATCAAATTTTTTAAGTGTATCATATATCAAGATATCCAAAAATTGCACACACCAAGTGTATACTGTAAAGCAGTACAGATAAACTTATCTATGTGTAGGTTATTCATTTTGTTATCTAAGAGTAATAACTAATAAAAGTTAAATCTATATCGCAAAATATGGGTGTTTTTTTTAATTTATTTATCATGCTAGTTAGTCAATTAAATTAGTAAATTGGAAAGTACAGTGATCGTATAGGTCAGAGAAGCATCATTCTTGAAATATTGTTACATTCTATTATCTCATATTTTATTATATTTGAGTGCGTTATGTTATTATTTTATTACTTTCAAATATTTCACATCTTCAATGTACTGTAAAGCATGTAATAACTTTATCTAAGATAGATCATTCATTTTAGTATCTAAGAGTAATAATAAAAGTTCAATCAATATTAATAATTTTATAATAATAATATAGAGGATAGTTTTGATGGAAATATCATGCTATTTAGTAATAATAATCGATTCAGCATTGCAGAAAGTACAAAAACGCTTCATTCTTGTAATTCTTTTGTTTCCTTCTATTATTTCATAATTTATTTCAACGTGTTATTTTATTACTATCAAATATATTCTTACAAATATATGTTGTGATATTTCAAAAAATTCACATGTGAATACTGTCATACTGTCAAGCCTTATGATAAAGTGATCTGTGTGTAGGCCATTCATTATTGTGTAATATTAATAAGTAATAAAATTTTAATCAATATTAGCAAAAAAGTTAATTATTTTTTATCATTGACTATTGCGTTTCTGTGGCATAGATCTCACTTTGGAATATTGATGGTAGGGAGGGTCTAGAGGTTTCACTAGGTCAAAATTTGAGCCTTTGACTCATGTCTGCAATCCATGTTCCATTTTGGATCCATAATACGGCCCCTGTTATTAGTTTTAGTATATGGCAAATATGCATTGTCCATTTATTGTAATTTTTTAAAATTGATTTCATGTCTTCTTTTCCAAGATTTTTGGCCACCATATGACCAGGATTGTTTATCGTAAACAGCCAATAGACTAATTTTTAATTTGTACACCACGCTTTACTTCAAAATCTTTGACCTATGTTTATCGTTCACTGCAAAAAATTAAATCCGAAGTTATCCACAGTTGGATGTACACAAGATGTTGATCTTTATTTTTCGAATTATAATAAACTAATTGATATTGTATTTATTATATTATGTATATTTATTTATATTTAAATCAATGATCTACTAAATCTAGAAACTAATAACAATTGAAAAAATAAAATGTTATAGCCATTTTATAAGAACAAGTATTTTTATATGGTCTTAATCCACTCATACATTATTTCATTATTAAAATGCATGTAGTTTTTTAATTTTTTTCTAATTATTTTTATGTGTATTTTTTATAGGCTCTTTCCATGCAGCCATGAGAGGAAGTTTTTTCTTTGATGAAGCAATGCTGTTCGCATATTCCCTTCGTCCGATCAGGAAAATTTCTCACAGAACTTGTTTTCGTTCGCCTTACCAAAATTCTAGTGTTGACGTGCCATCAACACGGTCGACTTTCTAGGCCTGAAGTTGATTGTTTAAATGAGAAAAAATATGCACAGTCCAAAAAGAATAAAGATCACAGACGTAAATCCACATTTGCTTTGTGTTCTGTGCGGAGGATACTACATTGATGCGACTACAATCATCGAGTGCCTCCATTCATGTATACAATTAGATAACTTGACTTCGTTAATCCGAAATTAATTTCAATTTTTATTTTGCAGTTTGTAAAAGCTGTATAGTCAAGTATTTGGAAAAGAACAAATACTGTCCTATCTGTGATGTTCAAATTCATAAAACGTTCCCCCTTTTAAATATCAGAAGTGATAAAACCTTACAGAATATTGTCTATAAGCTAGTCCCATCCCTTTTCAAAGGTGCATCTTAATGCGTTAATAAATTTTGATTTTGTTCGTCTTGTATTGACAATTTTTTTTAAAAATTTTGTAGATGAAATGCAAAGAAGGGTATCCTTTTATGAGAAAAATCCAAACTTATTACCGTCAGTACCTGAAGATAGGGGAGAAATAACAGATACAACTCCGATCCTCTTTCCAGATGAACTTCTTATAATCAGTTTAGATTATCAAAATGATAAAAATCCAGAACAGGTAAAGTCTTGTAAAAAATACATTCTTATTTTATTGTGTTAATTTGTTTATTAACTTTTTCCCCCTCAAGGTACCAAAAAGATACTTTCATTGTCCGGCATCTATCACTGTTGCACATCTTTCAAAACTTATACGAGGCAAATTCAGTCTTTTGCCAACTCATCAAGTAAACATATTTTTTAAAGATGACTTCCTTCAAGAAAATCTTACTTTAATGGACGTCGTCTATACTTATCAGTGTAGGAGGGTAAGTGAAAAGTTGTTTATGATGCTTAAAATCTAATTTTTTAAAAATACCTTTTTAATATGGTGTTTTCATAAAGTTTCTACTTTACAGAAAGTTCCAATTCAATTAACATATCGGATATTGGAACTGAAAAAGAAGACGATCAAGTTGATGCCTCCTGTTGAGAAAAAGGAAGAGAAAGTTGAAAATGAATCTCCAAAACAAGAAGCTGATGTTAAGATGGAAACAGACAAGGATGAAACTAAGGTAAAACCAAATGACAGCTTTGAAAAAAATGTCGGGAAATTAGAGGCTAAACCGCTTAACTCTGAAAGCTGGAAAGAGGTCCAGCTGCAAATAAGTGAAAATGGTGTGATGAGTGTAAGGAATATGGAGAACAGTGAGTGTTCCCCAAAACCAGCAGTTGAAGCGCCTGTGTGTAAAGTTCAGTCGACTGCTCCTCCAACACATCCGACAGCTAGCATGTCTGCTATAACAGCCTCTTTGTTGACTACGACTGCTACTACTACAATTACGACAAGTAGTACTAGAACGGAAGTTCAGCCTACAGTCCAGTCTAACGGTCCGGCAGTTTCGATTCCGGGAACAAAACTCACTATGACCCCATCAGGATTCAGTTCAGTTCCACGGTCATCGACACAACCTATACTAAGTGTTAGTAAAGTAACTAAGGACCAAGTTAAAAAAAACTTAAACAGTGTCGAAGTAAACAAATTGAGCATAAGTCGAGTTCTCCCTGGAAAGTTCAAAGAGAAAAGCGAGACACTTAATAAAATAGTGAGTAAATTGAGTCCAAATGAAAGAGTTATCGGAAATACATCAGTTACAATTCGACCTGTTGTGTCCCCTACACCAAAACCCAATAATCCTGCAAGTCCAAATCTCCCTCCACATCCTGCAAACGCCCCACAGGCAAAGACTTTAAAACCAGAACGAAAACCTCAACAGACCATTAAATACAAAACCCTGACTTCACCTACAAAACAGTGGAATCCGAGTATAGATAGGACAACAATGTTAACACTGAAACAAAATTGTGATATGTCTAAACCACCTAGATTCTTCAAAATGCGCAACATGCCGAGATATTTGGGAAATCCGGCTTCAGGGGTTAAACCCATGTATGCGGGTAGTGAAGAACCGACACACAAGGAACTGCAGAAACCTAGGTCTCCAACAAAACTACCACCACCTTATACACCAGGTGCTCCAAAAAATCTGAAACCTTTTTCAGATAAGACTTCATGGGGCCCTGCTATGCCTAGTCCTGCACATACCAGCCCATTTCTTCCTCCTACTAATCCTTATCATTTATTTTATTCTGGATTTCACAATCCTTATTCGAACCCAGATTCCTCATCCTTGCTTGTGGGGAGTAACACAGACCTCTTGAGGTCAATGGCGTTTCATGCTTCCCTCCGACCTTCTATGATGTTCAATCCTTTGCATAACATTACCCGCCCTTCCTTGGATTCACCTCCGACAATTCAAAGAATACCAAGGTCAAAGTCACCCTTAAAAATTGAAGAGAGGCCTGATAAAACTAACCATACACCAGCATCGACTTCAGCCAATTCTAAACTGATTGAACCACCAAAAATACCCCAGCCAGCAGTCAGTGAAGCACCACCGGTAAGTGAACCCGCTCTTCTCCCTTTGACACCTCCTCCCCAACCACCCCCAACAAAAACTGAGCCTCCGCTTGAAAAAATGGATTGTAGTGAACCTCCAATTAATAATAATATCCCTTCAGCTCAGCCGCCCCCTAAACCGACAGAAGAAATAGTTCCAGCACAATAGTGCTGATATCTTTACATTGACTTCTTATTTGCTATAACTTGTTTTATATTTAATTTTAAAAATGTAGAATTACACTTCACATCATTGAAATTAGAAATTTCAATTGAAACTTGGTTACGTGAAATGTGCGAAACATTGTTTTGGCAATGTAGTCATTAAGCTTACAAAATTGGAAATATATATTATGGGAAGTCAGAAAATATCCAGAACAATATTTGGATATATTTTTGCAAAAAGATTTATTACTTCAGTCAAAAATGTTGACCTTTTTATATTTAAGTGGAAAGAAATATTCAACGTTCAATCTTCGATTAGCTGTAATATTTAAGATCTGTTACAATATTTAACAATTCTTGTAAATTATTTTTTTAAACAAATGAGACATATTTATAAAAGATTTAAAATATTGGCTTCAAAATTTTGCTCAATTTGTTTTTGTTTTAATATCAAAATTGTATAAAATCATTGTTTCTAGCATCAAATTTTAAAATTGTACACAGATATTTAAAGAAAGATAGTGTAAATATTGATTTTTATCAGTTTTCTGTATTTATTTTGTAAGGTTTTTCTGTTTATATTTTTCTTGTTTTTCTAGTGTTACTTTTATTTTTATTTTTTTTTAAATTAAATTCTAAAAAATTGTGTTTGGACAATATACAGTACCCGTGTATGTATATAAATGCAATATAACATCACATTTGTACATATTTTCACTGCTATAAGTCATTTCATATTATTTGTTTACGGGAAGCTTGTATTTTTACTGGGGAATTATGTACTTTTTAAATGATCCTACTTCAAATGAGTAAAAAAACAATCACTTAGCCTAGATATGGACAAAAATACTATTAACACATTAAATACTTACTTAGTATCATTTCTTGTTGCAATTTTTTAATTATAGAATTTGTAATTCATTATATGAAATATATTATCTGAGTACAGGCACATTAATCGTACAAAATGTGATAATTTTGCAATACACAATTTGTGCCTTTATTGTTTATTCGTGTGACAATAAAACCAAACCAAAGCTTGTGCTCGTTAAAATACAAAAATATATATATTTATCATGAAATCATTATTTTTATAAAATTTAGAAAATGTTATAAGCAGATTTGAAATTTTATAAAATGAAATTATTTGATTACAAAGCAAAATATGGTTTGCAGTATTAATTCAAGCGCTAGTAACGTAATTTGTTTACGCCCATGTAGCTGTATTTTCATTCCAATCCTTTAATTTGTGATGGAACCGACCTGTATCTTCCATTTCCCCATGTTGTCTTAGCACCAGTGCCTTTCTATTCTCTGTTAGCCTCTAGCATGAAATAAATTATTTATTTTTATAATAAGTTATGCACACAGATTTTATGTAAAATAATATATACATTATTATATAAAGAAATGGTTTCTTTCTTTTTACCCGACATTGTTATTTACATTTACGTTTTCTATGGTTTCATTGTGAAACATGTAAGTTTAAACAAGCCTCGTGAGACTTCTTCTTGAGGTCTACGGGTCAAAACTGTAACTGTCATTTCTGATCAATTTGTCTGGCTACTTATGCTGGTTTTGTACGTCAGACCCAAAACTCCCATTGAATATGACAAAAAGCCCTGTGCCACATGTATACAAAAGAAAAGTCCAAAACAGGAATGCTAGCATAACAAAAGTCTTACTAGTTTTATGATGTTCTGATCTGCCACAACCAGCTTAATATAATAAACAATTGCTCATACACAAAATGAATCAAAGGCTACCAAAATGTGCCTGGCAGACCAAAACAGCAAGAATAACAAACCAAAATGCAAACATCACGCTGAAATAAATTGTGAGATTTCTCCGTGTCTGCGAGTTGATGAGCCTGGAAATTAGGTGTCCTATTCTCTCGCTGGATCGGTCTGTCAGATGTGCTTTGGCCATGATGATTCAAAATGATTGGTAATGACCAAGTTTCAAGTTGACGCCTGATTCTCATACATATTATCTCGTATATTCTTGGTAAGCTTTGGCAATTGATGGGACTTATTAACTTGGTGATATTTGATCAACCTGGTATGCCATTCGCACTTTTTGGTCTATTTAGAACTGCCAAAACATACATTCAAAGATGGGATCTTGAGAAACAAAAGGTCACAAATATTGGTAATGTAAGCCAGGCATAAGGCAGGTAAAAAGACTACTTACAAAACCAACAGGTGAAAGTGCAAATCATACTCAACAGAAAGGACCTAATACAGACTGTGCTAACGAATGGGACTAATATGATGGATGACTAAGGTTGACCATGTCTAGAAGAGACTGAAACAATAAAACATGAACTATGCAATAGCTTGGAAAAAGTTATGGTGGATAGAAAAGTCATTCCTGCGGAATATAGATCTAGAAACTGTATACCCTTGGGAAAAAAAGACACAATGGTACAGTAGATAAAAATTTAAGTGCTGAACCGGGAAACCCCAACAATTCCGAAGGGATTTGTCTACCAGATGCATTTCACTATCTTCAGTTTCCTGATAAACCCAGCATTGAAAATGCCAAAATCACATATTGCAAAAGAACACAGCGAGGATAGACAGACCAAAATAACCAATAAAGACGAAATTTCAGTTTTCTTCTTGAGGTAAAAAACAAAACAAAAATACCCAGCCTAACTAGCCAAAATGTGGTTGGCGAACCAAAATGATCAGCAGTGACCATGCTTCTTCTTTTGGTGTAATAGTTACAGTTACATCAAGCCACATAGTGTACATAGGTCGATTAAATAGGTTGAAATCAAATTTGACAAAAAAGTTAACAAACTTCTCAATTGTACAAAATCTAATGATTTTTAAATATTGCAGCTAATTTTCACCATCTTCAGTTTTCTGATAAATCCAGCATTGAAAATGCCAAAACGTACATTGCAAAAGAACACAGCAAGGATAGACAGAACAAAATAACCGATAAAGACCAAATTACAGTTTTAATATTGTTTAATTTTTCCTTGAGGGGAAAAAAGAATTTTGAAAAACAGACTAACTAGCCAAAAAGTGGTTGATAAACCAAAATGATCAGAAATAACCAAGCTTCATTGTTTTGGTGTAATAGTTGCACTTACATCAAGTTGCACGGTGCACATAAGTTGATTAAATAATTTGAAATCATACTGGACAAAAAAGTTAACAAACTTCTCAATTTTACAAAATCTACTATTTTTGTACATTGTAGTTGGGCGCTGTTAAATTTTGGCGCAGAAATTATTGTTGCATGATATTTCCGTGAAGAGCAGAAGATGTAATAAACAGAATTACCTCCTTGAACCATTGATAAACTAAAACTCATCCTTATCTAAATTTCTGTTCCTTTTAGAAGTAAAAGAAGTATTTATTTTAAATTATGTAATAAATTCTGGCATCAAAAATGGGTGTTTGGCGTATGTTGAATCAGAATACGTCCGTAATTCTAAGCATAATATTAGGTTTGTTTTTGAGTTTCTTGGTGACAAGGTATTTGAATGAGAACTGTCAGGTCGGTTCATTGTTGGATGTTCAGGACAACTCTCTGAGGTCTGATGAGTTTGAACCCAAGATCAACTTTGCCGGCAAGCCCCAAAGGGCGAAGAAAGTGCCGAAGAACCTGGTCCGACCGAGGTACTACTCGACAGAGCTTGGAATAAGGCAACGGTTATTCATGGGTGTGATGACTACAGAGAAGACTGTCGGCTCCCTGGCTTTGGCGGTGAACAGGACCTCCTTGCCGTACTCGAACAAAATTATGTTTTTCCTGGATGCTGCCGGAGCGGAGAGCGCCAGAGCATCCGATCTGAAACTACCCGGCATCATCGGGTTCAAAGATACCAAAGAGATTCTAAAGCCGTTTCATGTCATTAAATACCTTACGGACAACTTCTTGGAAGAATTTGACTTTTTCTTTATTTCTAAAGATACCACCTATGTCAACGCAAGACAGCTTGAAACGATTATAAAGAAAATAAGCGTGAGCGAACACATTCATGCAGGAGGCAAGCCGGTTGGTGAAGGTTCTCCATTTTGCTCTCTAGGTACTTACGATACATGCATTATTTTTTACATTATTGCAAAATATTATTTAGATATTTTATGTTTGCAATGAGTTGAATAATTTGATAATTAATAACAAAGGTCTGCTTATTTTTGTGGGTCTAACATTGCATCATTCCATCATCTTCACTGAAAAATCTTACAATCCCAACGTTGAAGATGCTAAAACAAACAATAAAAGGAAAAACCAGCAAGAAGGAACCATCATGATCTTAAATCTACACCCTCGGTTGTTACTGATTATTATGGTCTGCCTTCTGTTTCTCAGCATTTTCCTATCTTCAACATTGGGTCTGCTTAGTAAAATATTGCAATATTGTCTCCGGGGTGATAAAACTTGAATTATAATTGTCATATTGTGTAGTAGAACTTCTATCTTTGACTTTTGCTGGTTAGGTTCATATGGCATTATCTTTCAGCTTTCAGCCTAACCATTCTTTTTTTTTTTTTTTTACATGAAAAAGGCTTTGCTGGAGGAACTACACTAACATTTAAACGATACAGTCAACGTGCTAGCTTATGTATTTTTTCACTTTGCTAATTTTCAATATTCCTGGTATAATTATCCGTCACTGAATGTGGTGAAATGTCGAAACGTGTCTGAATGAACAAATTAAGGAGCATAGGCAGATAAAAATGATTGAAAACAATCAAACAGTTTCAGACCTTGCAGACAAGATATCTCACAAATATATATATTTTTTTTGCATATTCTCCCTTTATATAAGCTGACTTTATTCAATTTTTTATTTCTTCCATACAATTTTATACCATTTGTCTATTATTTGCTTTTTAATGTATACAATTTTTTTTCAAGATGGAGGAATTTTACTTAGCAATTCCGTTCTTAAAAAAATACGTACATCACTCGACTGGTGTGTCAAGAACTCTTTTTCCGATTCTCACGATGCTAATGTCGGCCGTTGCATCCTCCATGCTTCGCAGCTGCCTTGTGTACAGACAGTTCAAGTACGTTCTGGATCAAAATTCATTGCGTATCGATTTGCTGTTATGAGTGTTTTTCTTTAGGGAAATGTTTTTGAGAGTGTTTTCCTCAAACCGGAAGACGAAAGCCGACTCGAAAGCCTGGACTTGGGCTCAACTTTGAGCTACTATCCAATATCTGACCCAAACGTTTTTTACAAGCTCCACATGATGTTTTGCAAGGTAAGCGATATTTTTTAAATCTATGCAAGAATTTTTTTTTCAACGAAAAATTTTCTTTCTTTTAAATCAGAAACATCTTTTACAAGTCCGAGATGAACTGGCAAGACTTGAGGAAAAGTTCGATAAGAAAGATTCAGCCTGGCCACCAGGCAGCTATCCACCAATGACACCCCCGACTAGATTTGACCTTCTCGCCTGGCAACATTTTGACCTGGACAATATCTATCTACCGTCGGATTTTCAAAACTACAAACCCTTGATTGGGCCAGACCGTCAGGATATTTTGGTTAGTATTGTTTTTATATGTTGTGATTTATTTATTTTAACTTCACAATTTTGTTTCAATGCAGCAATTTTAGGATTTCCGTGAGTCTTAATAAAAGTTATTTCTCCTTTTATTTATTTATTTATTTTTAAATTAATACTTTTCTTTAAGAATGCCTTGAACAAATCAGTGGACTGGGTAATGTCTCGCTATCCTGGTGAACTTCACTTCAGAAGATTGGTCAACGGCTACCGGAGGTTTGATGCGTCTAGAGGCTTAGACTACATACTAGACCTCGGATTCAAAGACAATACTGGGAAGGAAGTAGTAAAAAGGTATTTTTGGTCTAATACAGCCCTAAATATTATTTTTTTAATTAATTAATTTGAAATGTAGAATAGAGGTGAGCAAGCCTTTGGGAAAAGTAGAACTGCTCCCAATGCCCTATGTCACTGAGAGCACCAGGATATTCATGCTCCTTCCTGTTCAATCGAATGACAACCGACCGGCTTCAGAATTTATGAAGAAATATTCTAATACCTGTTCACAGACTGATCTTACATTTTTGCTCCTCGTAAGTAAATTTATTATTTATAATTCAATTAAGACAAAAAGTCAGCGTCTCGAGCCGGATTTGAACCCACGACCATCGGCTTGAAACGCCGTCGCTCAACCACTTGAGCTTTTATCTCGACTAAAAACCTTAATTAATTGAATGATATTAATTGGTTAAACAACCATGAAAAATAGTGAATTTATGTAATTACTTATAATATTGTACTATATCTTAATACATTCTTTACGGCCCACTTTCTCGACGCTCCTCTTCTAGAAAATCCTCATGTTCGAAGATTGTTGTAGGCCCTTGGAGGTATTTTTGTAATTGCTGCTGTAAAGACTGTTTTTCAATTTGACCATTTACAATTTTTTGGGGAAAAAATTTAATTAATAATTTTTCTATGCCTCTGGAGTCTTTATAATCAGTGCTGTAATGAATGTGTTAAGAAGCTTTTCACATCAGTGAAAGTCAAAGCCTTCAATTAAGTCTATTAATTGTTATACATTTAATTAGATTTTGCTTTATGAGCCAAGAGCACCAGGCAAAGGACACGAAGCAGATGTGTTTAAGGAAATCAAAGCCCTGGCGACAGATTTAAGCTCTAAAAAGCACAGGGATTGTAAAATCGCTTGGATATCAATAAGGGTAAAATTTTAACCACAATCACATTAATGTTTTGTATGTTAATACAAATGAATGGACTTGTAGTTGCCGGAAGTTGATCACAAAGCTCCTTTGGAGGACCACTTGACTTATTTTGCCATGACGGATCTCGTAAGCAAAAAGCTGTCGCAAGAATCACTCGTACTGTTCACAGAGCCAAGTATGGAACTGCGTAGCGACTATTTAAATCGAGTAATTTTTCCCATTTTCATATGAAAAGTTTGAATTTTTTTTTTTAATATGTATATTTTTTGTAAGGTACGAATGGGAACAATAACTGGGAAACAAGTGTACAGCCCGGTACCTTTTACTGAGTACAACCCTGAAATAGTGTTCAGGAATGTCTCGCAGAGGAACACTGTTTTGGAAATCCATAAAAATTCCGGCCGTTTTGACGTCGACAACACTCGTCATTTATCGTTTTACTTGAACGATTATACAGCAGGTAATTTCTATTAATTTAATTTAATTTTTTTTTTTAATGTTAATATTTTAAAATTTGTCCAGCTCGTTCGAACATCACTTACCTCCCTGTGGTAAAGAGCGATAAAGATATCGCCAAGTTGTTCTACTTCTACAAAGACTCAAAAGAGACCGGCAAAGTGAAATCATTGCTGGATCTGTTCTCAAGGCAGGACATGAACGTCCTGCGTACCACCGAGCCGTCTCTCAAGCTTCACAGGGCGGATTGTCGTGAGATTAAGACTGATATCGTCGGCCCGACTGAATATAGTCGGTGTAATAGTCCAATGGCGACAAGAAGTCAACTTGGCCAAATCGTTCTAGATTACAAAGACAAATTAAGAACTATGTAGTTTTATTTATTTAAAAAAAGGCTGTTAAGTAAATTATTTTAGGCTAGTATTTTTTTTTTATAATCAATAATGAAAACAAGAAAGTAGTATAATTTTTAAAAAAATTGTTCAATTTTTGTTATTTCCTTCTGAACCCTTCATTCCATCTTTATGTTTTAACCCTGTCAATGATACTAGAAAAATAACTCCATTATTGAAAAATTTGACAAATTTATGATAAAATCTTGATGTTAGGTGAATGCTACACGTATGTGCCTGAATGGTACACCAGGCATCACATCACAAAACTATGAAACACACTGACAACCCTTCAATTTTCAAAAATCAAACTGCTTGCACGTATCAAAAATCTATCTATCATCTTTGCATTAAATCTCTAGGACAATGCATTTACCGTTCAAATGCAGGACGGCTGGATTCGAACCCGGGACCTTTACCTTACAGTGATGAGCAGTGTTAATGCTTTAACTGTTGTCCTGTTTTATTATTATATTGGTTTATTACAATTTAAGAGCGTCCAGAAGATGTGAGATTTTAAAAGGCAGTTTATTCTTAACTGCAAAGTTTTTCTACATCAATCAGTAAGAAACTCAACGATGATGTACTTATACCTATAAATTGGTCGGTTTACAAGTTCGACTCATAGCGTTGAAAGCTAAGACAATTAACTCGATTTTAAAATTTTTGCCTTTGCATTGACTGTAATTGGTACAGGGTGTGATGATCAGTGTGTAAATGGCCAAGGAGACCACTTCTCTGGTACAAAGATGAGCTGCAACAAGAGGGTTCTTCTCTTTCCTTCATGAATGTAAGATTCAGTTTTTACATACTAAAAATAATTTTCAACTAATTAAGGTTTTTAGTTAAGATAAAAAAGAAAGTGTCGTGAGCAGGATTCGAACCCACGACCTTCAGCTAGATACACTGCTGCACTACCACTTGAGCTATCGTGCTATCTTGATCCACTCGGACTCTAATTTCCCATCTCAACCCCACCTTTTTGCCATTTTTCAAATGTTACGTAATCTATTTGTTGATTCTCTCTGGGTTTTTTTTTTATCTCAATTAAAAACCTTAATTAATTGAAAGATATTAATTGATCAAGCAGACCACAAAAACTAGGGAACTAAAAATAATAAGGTTAGGACTAACAATAATGACTTTTTTTTTTATTTTTTATTTTCTTCGACTGAATAGCATACACAACAAACCTTACACATACGATTCACTTTCCAATAACAGGGGTTAAAATATTCTATACAAAGGGCACTTGAAAATGGACTCCGATTTCATTTTACGATATAAAATATTTTCCTTTTTCTTTATCAATCGGCAAGAAACTCAGCGACGGCGACTTGTGATGGTACGTGTTGGCTTTTTTTATCCTTATAAATTGGTCGGTTTACAAGTTCGGCTCATCGCGTTGGAAGCTAAGACAGTTAATTAGATTTTAAAATAGGGAAGGAATTGGTTTGTTTTCGTTTAAACTTAATCATAATGCACCTACTACCAATAAAAAATAAGTCGTGATTTTTTTTTTTTTTTTTTTTTCATTGAGCATTTCCATGCGGTAGCAGACACTGAACAATTAATATTTAACAAAATACAAATTAATTTATAACAACACACAGGAGATTAAATTAAAAAATAACAAAATTGTTTCCTAGTTTAGAATTGCAACATTCTAGGCGTTTCCTGGAATAAAGGCCCTGCCAATTTCTTCACTTTTTGTTATGTACACGAAAGAGTATTTATAATTATTTATAATATTTATAGATAGATTAAAGAGAGTTGGAGAAAAAAGATAAGAGAGGATTTCAGTCCGAATCTGACCCTGACTCTGAGAGCTGGAGGTCTTCATTCAGTAAGTGTTCGGGCATAGATGCCAACGATGGTGAACTTTTACCATTCACATGGCCTGGAAAAAAAAAAGAACAAAATTAATAAAACTGAAAATGTTTTTGTTTAAAACAGAAAATACGTAAAGAATAACATTATAAGTTGTTTATGCTAAAGCGTAATTTATTTTGTTTCCTTAGAAAAATTCTTAATAAAGTTCTGTTCATTTTAAGCCTCTGACTTCTGATTGCCGAATGAAGTTATATTTCCCGAGTAACAACCAGACAAGATAGACAAAATGAAATGGCCTCACACAATAGAAGAAATGTTGTCAGTGAGAAATTGGAAAATTCTTATTGAAGCCTTCATCGAAAAAAATTGAATTGAAGAAAATGTGCTCGACACCGTAATAATTTATAAAGATGAAATAGAAAAATAATTCAAAAGTTTCGCATCCTGGTGCTCCAATAATCAGGCAGAAGTTCTGGCAATTCACGAAGAATGACGATGGATTTTAAAGTGTGGTGAAAGGGTGGTGAATTCATTAACGCTAAGGACAAATGGCACAGTCCTTAAGTATAATTAAAGACTATAGAAATCACAATCTCGCAGCTCTTAAAACTGAATCACCCTTTAACTTCCCGGCAGGAAAAATCAAAAGGTGGGGTTGAGATGGGAAACACTCCGAGTGGATCGAAGTCACGACAGCACAAGTGGTAAGGCAGCGACGTATTAAGTTCCCGCTCGTTCCATTGACTTTTTTTATCTCAACTAAAAACCTTAATTAATTGTATCAAAATATACACAGAAATTTTTCAAACATTATACTTATGAAGTTTTGTTACTTTATAGATCATTGATTGTTTGTCTTGAAAACAAACACAACTGTAAAATAAAAAAATGTAAACTTTTTTTAAAAGTAAACAATGTACATAGATTTTTCATAGGAGTGATTAATTCAGACATGTTTGTATTTTGTGATTAAAATATTTAAATCTGAAACTGGTTTTAAAATTAAAAACACACCGTATTTGGACAATACTCAAACACTTTCTCCTTTGTAAGAAAACCATACTAACTTTTATATTTATCAAATAATTATCCAAATTTTCTTTTATTGTATCAAAACTGCTTCAAAAATATGAATTTTTTATAGCAGGGCTGTCTAAACTTATTAGCTAGCAGACGCTATTCACAGAACAAAATCTAAGACAGACCCTTCGCGTTCAAGTATTTAAAATTAGCTACTTACAGTATAAGTAGTAAATTGAAGTTTTATAAATTAGCTAGTACATTCTTAATTAGATGATGGAGAGAGAGATATCACTATGATTGACGTACTTGATATCATTTACAAAATCTGGGTCACAAACGTCCAAATGGAAATTTATAAGTATGGCATTCGTTTCAAAGCTAAACTACGCCTATGGAGAAAACAATGACAGCTTCTGCAAATTAAGACACTTACATTTTCCAGTATTACAAATTAAAGGGAATGACATTCCACAGAATCCTCCTGACACCTCTGTAAAAAGTATGAAGGAATTCATCCGGACAGAATTACAACTTAAATAAAAAGATGACCGAAGGATATGCTTGTCTGGGTATGCTATATCATATTATAAACCACAAATCCAAGATAAGGCCTGAACTCGCTTGATCATTCATAAATCTATCATAAGGGTTTGAAATGAAATGCGACTGAACGAGAGACAATTCACGAGTGATTCAACAAGTTACATTCTGGACTTAGTAAATATACATGTCCAATTCAAATTAAGAGGAAAAAAAGCAATATGTCTGAAGCTACAAAGTATGTGTAAATAATGTACAAATTTCTGAGATCAGTTGATAATAATTAATTTTAAATCATAATTATTCCGAAATTGTGAGATGCGGTCTGGTGTGACGTAGGTTTCACGAAAACATTTTCTTTATCGTGCAGACGTTTCTATCTTTATTGAGATCATCTTCAGGGCTTGGGATTTACAAACATTGTTTATATTTAACAAATACATGTAGGATGTGGAAAAAAGTGAATTTTTACGATGCAAAATGTATTTTTTTTTTATACTCAATCGAATTATTTCTACTCACTCAAAGTGTCTTCTGTGTAATTGTGGCATTCTTGGGTGTCGTGTTGAGAGTGTCAGTGAGATTTTGCTGTTTTATGTTTATATACATTGTATTTTGGAGTGGTGCGAAAGGAAGTCGGTATAGAAAAGACGTTTTTGTATAAGGCATCGGCTTCTTAGAGGCGAAAAGAGTTGACGAAAGGAAAAAAACATTGGTAACGGGGTTCAGCAAGATTATCCTTTCAGGATTATATAGAAAGGGATAAATAGGAAAAGGAAAGCTAAATTGTTGGAAAATTAGACTGTTTGAAAAATATTTGATTGTGATGATATATGTATGTTATCTATATTGAATTTGATTAATGATAATGGCGTAACTGCAACTGAGTTTACATGTATCTGCTCTGTAAATGATGCTGTTTATTTCTGTTGAAATGAATCATTTCTCAAAAATTATGTTTTTGTTCTGTGTGGAATATTTTTGGATTTTTGAAGTCGAAATTGTGTTGGTGTTCAAAATTTTGGGTAGCAAGTGCTGTAGGATTTTTTTTTTTTTTTTTTTGCAATCATAGACATGTTTTACTCTCTTGTCTAGATATTGGGATGTAAGCTGCCAACTTAAACAGTTGATTTTGTTGATTACGTCAGATTTATTTGTTATTGGTTTGGGATCTTTAATTTTGGAAAATTAATGTAACCTTTGTAACGCGACCTTTACTGATTATTTTAATAAACGGACGAGATAAAATGCACTTCAAGGCAATGTTGTCGAAACAATCGAGGTACAAATAACGATAAACAAGAACGACCTCGGGCAACAAGAGATAAGCCGATCAGAGGTAGGGGGGCATTCAGAATGGTATAAAATAGGACGGCCCCTTCACTAATGCCACTCACTTTTCAGTGAGACTCTTGAAAACATTCCTTTTCTCGTAGGATGGCTTGTTTTAACATTATTTGCATGGAATATAAATAAAAAATATTGAAATGTAAAATAATTTAGTGTTGCGAAAATAATTGTCATTTGTTTAACTAAAATCAAGATTATTGGCAGTAATAAATGCACGGCATGTTAAATATGTATTCAGCTGTTGTTCTTAGTACTATTTTTTTTTCCTGTTTATGCAAATAAACCCTCACCTTGAACCTCAGTTAAAACGAATTGATTGCTATCCTTTTAATTTTATTTTAAGATTGTTTTAGTAATACATTACATAACCTTGGTGGTTAATATAAATGTACAGATTTGATTTTAAATGAAAATAATAGTTCAAGAGTTGATGAAAAAGTTAACACTTACCATTTATCACTTTTGGAGCTGGCTCAGGTTCACTATCACTATCTGATGAATTACTATCACTGCTCGAACTCGATGATGAGTCTGAAAGTATCCCTACTTCAGGGGTGCCATCCTATAAAACAAAATTCAATTAGCACTATCCCTCAAGGTAAGTTAAATAGAGAGCTTACATCATCGTTTAAGTTGATCCCTGAGAAATCGGGCGAGGTTTTGATCTCAGGGAGATTCAGCGCAGCGGAAATATCGAAGCTATTGGATGAATTGTCGTTCAATTCATCTAGGATCGGAAGACTCCCAGCCGGAGTGGGACTGTACGAGAGTCGAGATTAGATTTTTTTTTTTTTTTCGATTTTTATTAGATGGATAGTCTTCTTTACCTGGAAGCGGTGATGTGGACCTGAGGCGGAGACTTGTGAAAACTGGCCGGATGCGGTGCTGGGCTTCTCATAGGGTAAGACGGAGACACGTGTAAGGGAGAATGCCGGGCGACGCCCCCGACATTCTTCCCGCTCCCTGCCTTCTGTCTAGAGCCCGGGGGAGAAGGCTTCTTTTCGACCGGAGTCGGAGGTCGACCATAACCAGACGGTTTATGCGACTCTTGCCTTTATTCAAAACAATTTATTAATTTTTCAAACTCAGAAAGCAAAAAAAATATTATTATAAATATAATAATTATATAAATATTATTACAAAAAAAAGTTTACAATGATATTTGAAATAATTTTTTTAAACAATTTAGAAAAATGTGTAAAAATATTAAAAATCATTTTATTGTCATTGAAGGGTATCTTTAAGATAACAAAAGTTTAATTGTTTAAAATAAATACTGCACTTTCTCATTGTGGTATTATCTAACTATACACAGCACCAGCACACCCAAACCACAATTATCCCCTAATTTACTAATTTTTCTTCACTCACTCGACTCTTTTCTATCGAATGTTTTTTTTTTAATATATTTTCATTTTCATTAATACGAAAGGTTTCACATCTATCTAATCCAATTGAATGAAGGATCGAAAATCTTCCAATTAATCTGGAATTGAACCCACAACAGTTCCTCACATTCAACTGTTTAAATTAAAAAAAAAAAAAAATAGAGTGATTTACAGAGTTACTTGGTCCCCAGTGTTTCTTTTGAAGAGCACTTTTCAGCTTTCTCAAATTTATAGGAATTCATAACGAGATTTAGACCTTTTTCCCAAATTGTTATACCATTGAATGTTTGCCTGGTAATGAATGAGAGTTGTGCAAAAATTTTTGAGGCTGCTGGAGCGGAAACATGAAATGGAAGAAAATACAAATTAGGGGGTAATAAACTATAATGTCCAAAAATTGTAATTTAAATAAGAAAGTTAGCTCTAAATAAAAAAAAAAAAGAAGTGTTATTGTGTTTTGTTTCTTATTGTTGTTATGTAGAATTAGTTTCGTCTTGTTTCTTAAAATCTACCTCTTCTTCAGTGTACTTCTGTCTATACATGGTAAAAAATTGTCCATATGACCCCTTAGGTATGGGATTTCAAAAAAAAATTTTTTTCTTAGCGGCTATCCATATCATTATAAAAAAGCACTATCGAAATTTCAGCCTTTTAGATCCAGTGGTTTGGTCTATGCGTTGTCTTACAGTCAGTCACAGTTGTTGTCAATTGTCAATCAGTATAAATATAGATAGATAGGTATAGATATTCTATACTTATATAAATATAGATATTCTTATTATATATAGAAACTATGCATTATGAACTTTTTCTTCTTCATTGTATAATTTGATAAATTTCGTTAACAAAACCTTACATATTTTATTAAAGGAGCTTTTTAAATTCACAAATTTTATTACAAAAGTGTATAGTGTTTAGTTACCATTAGCCAATGATTAATTGGAGATCATGAGATACAGTCCGGTGTGACTGGGCTTTAGAAAAACGTTTTCTTTTTGTGCCACGTTTTAATCTTTATTGAGATCATCCTCGGGGGGCTCAAAGTGTTTGTTTTCTGCGTCATTCTTGTGTGTTGTGTTGAGAGTGTTAATAAAGAATGTATATGACAATTTAAGATTAAATTACTGAAGACACTTTATTGGATTAAATTGTAAAAATCTGTTGTCATTTGTGAACATCTTAAGAGACTCATTTTTTTTTTCCATCACCATATGGTCGTTTTTTAACTTTACCGAGATTCGTAAGAAAAAAGGCTGATTTCACCAGTTATTTCACAATTTAATTAACGAACAATATGTGAAATTTGAATAATAATTTTTAAAATTTTCGAAGGATTTGAGACCAACTGAATCAAACTCGTCTATCCTGCTTCTAGAATGCCGTATAAGGCAAATGGAATAAATTTAACGCAGTTTTACATCAAGTAATTTTTTTGGCTTTGGCGTTAACTTACACGTTGTTGGCATGTTCACAGCCAAACCCAGAGGCTACCCTGACTTAGACAGTTTATTACATTTTGCATGAGATGACCATACAATGGCCTTTTTCGAGGATGTGGATAAAAAACATTAATAATAAATACACTTGTGAAAAAATTCCACAATTTTCTGGGGTTCTAAGTCTTCATCCTTGTGAAGTTCTTAACAGACTTTTTTTCTTTTACTTTAGCCTAAACAAAAAGGCTGTTAAAACCAATTTTGTTATATTTAATTAAGGAACAACAGGTGAAATTTGATTGGTAATTTTTGATGGTTTCAAAATGAGTTGAGTTCAATTGATTCAGACTGTCAAGTCTATCCTGCTTCTAGAAGATTGTATAAAGCAAATGGAATAAATTTTAAGTAGTTTTAGACTTTTTTTTTGCTTCAGTAGACCCATCTCCCATGTGTTAACTTATATCTTGCAAAAGATGCCATCTCGCTGACAAGTTCCCAGCTGACACCAGAGGCTACTTTTACAGTTTACTACATCGTGCATTAGGAGACAGCAAGATGGCCCTTTTTAAGGTCACAGGTAAAAACCATTTCACTTATGGAAAATTCAACACACTCTGGTGCTCTGGGTCTTCATCCTCTGAAGATTGTCTCTTTTGTGAAGATCTTAATTTCCCCCCTCACCATATGGAAATGTTCTTAAACTTTAACCATGATCCCTAAGCAGAAAGACTGATTTCACAAGTTATTTTGTTATTTAATTAAGGAACAATAGGTGAAATTTGAGTGGTCATTTTAGATATTTTCAAAATGAATTCTTGTTGGGACCATGATTCAAAAGTGTTACGTTCACTCTGCTTCAGTTTTAGTAAATGAAAGAGCAAATTATTCTTTAAAAAACATGTTTTAAGATCAGATGATATTATTTTTGATTAGCGGTTTTTTTCTCACTCAAAGTGGAAAACAGTCATTTGCTGAATCTGCAGTGTTTGCTAGCAGGGAATCTTGCCATTGCTTAAATCTTCAAATATCTAAAGAACGGATGGTTTCATGAATTGCGGTGGCATGACAAGGAAACTTAAAATACAAATAATTAGTGAGTTCGTAACATGACAGCCCAGAAAATGTTTACAAGAGTACAAAGAAAAATCAGATTGACTATGATGTAATTGATGACAAAAGAAAGATGAGACTGACCGAGTCTTCTTCAGTTGTATGTTTGTCGCAAGTTTTTCCAGTGTGATTTCCCCCGTGGACCTGTCGATAATGAGGACGCACTCTTTGTGGTACGGTTTCTGCGAGCCTTTGAAGACGGTCTGCGGAGCGCCTGCAGACTCCAAGTGTGTGACTGTGATCTGGTGGTTGGCACCCACTTCGATCGAGGCATGCTTGCTGGCAGATACGACACTGGCGGGTTTGAAGTCATCTGCAAAGTCCAAGTGTCGATTAAGCTCGAAATAAACGTACAAGCGCGTGTCCACGCTTCTGGTAACACTTTGCCACACTTCCTAAGTCCCCGGGCGAGATTTCCACCCGACAAGATCACAAGGGACCGAGTAAAATAGGCTACATATGGAAAGTTACTTACATCTCAGTGTGTGGAATGCAATTTTATTACTGGAGAAACTGTCGCCGATTTTCAATTCCCTCGGTTCTGGCCCTAACCCTAGTTTGTCCGCCATTAAATAAAAAATTTATTGGCAGGATAAAAAGCAATTACATTATTGAAAATATAAACTAAAGGCTGGAAGTGGCCAAACTGGAGATTTCACTTCCTACAGATTTACGACAAGGTACGACATAAACATTCTCCTCGGCCAGATTTAAGCGATTTGGCATAATTTCACGAAAAACCGATCGATTCACATTAATAAACAGGTCCATTCATATTTTACTTGACCTATAAAATAACTCCGTCTTGAGACCATCAGGTACATTAGTACATTTGTTTTCTTATTACTGACGTCTATATATCGTCCACATAAAGGAAATATGAAATGATAAATAATCTTTCCCTTTTCCTCAAAAACTGAACAAACGAACTAAATTAAATTTTATTTCTTTTAATAAAAAACTAATTTGATTATTTTAATTTACTTATTTATTGAATAAATAAATGTGTACAGTTAATATTCATCGTTTTCATCCACTGCCACGTGGTCATAGCGGCAACTAACTTCTTTCGGAAATTTTAAATTTAAAATACTGACACCATGAAACATAGTAATGTATGTTTTATCAAACCATAATTTGAAATAAAACCAAATCAAGAAAGAACTAATATTTAAATAAACAGACGGTTTATGTTAAATGTTAATATTGAAAGAAATAGAAACTAATTCCGTTCTGAAATTTTAAATTCAAATTCTGAAACCATGAGACACGATAGTTTATGTTTCATCAAACCATAAATATGAAAATAAAACCAAACCAAAACACAGCAAATATATAAATAAACAGGCAGTTTATGCTAAATATTAATATTGAAAGTAATAATTTCATTTTGAAATTTTCACTATAAATGAGATAGTGTATATTTAATCAAATCATGAAAAAAAGGGGAAAAAAACCAATATCGAATATATGAACAGTCTGTTAAATATCTTTACAAAATAGACATCCATATAAAAATAATTTACTTTTATATTTCATTCAATTTTACATAATTATTTTGAATGTTTAATATTTACTTACATCTATTCTTTGTCATCTTGAGTGTAGGATCAACAAAAAAAGTTTAGTCCAAATTCATGGTCGACCAACCTGGTTGTCCCCTAGTCAATGTAAAATATCTTTACTAAATGGCCTCCACATGAAGTTGATTTTGATTGATCTTTCAAAATAGACCAATAGTTTTGAAAGTTGAATATTAACTTTTATCTTTCAATGATAATCCAAGGTTTTTACACGCTGACTTCGTACATAAAAAGACTGTAAAATGATACACTCATGTTCATTTGAACAAGTATAATGATGAAATAAAAATATTAAAAACAGAAAATTTCGATTTTTTTTGGAGCCAAGACATGGCGGATTGACAAAAATTGGCATACACATATCACATAATTTGGAGTGTAAAAACACTAAAAAATTTGGTTCCAAATCTATTGCCAAAAGACAACTTATGAATGGACAGTCAGTTTATGTTAAAACATTATATGTCCTTACTAAAATATCTTTATAAAATAGACTTCTAAATAAAAACAATTTACCTTTATATTTTATTCAATTTTACCCAATTGTTTTGAATTTTAAACGTTTACTTATGGCTACTCTTGAGTGTAGGATCAACAAAAAAAGTTCGGTACAAATGTGTGTCTCAACAACCTGGTTGACCCCCTAGTTAATGTAAAATATCTTTCCAAAATGGACTCCACATGAAGAAGATGTCTTTCTGTATGAATTTGTAAAAACATGATTTGAAATGATATATGATGATATGTGATTTGAACAAGTAGAATGGCGAAATAAAATATTAAAAAACAGAAAAATTTCAATTTTCAATTTTTTGTGGAAACCAGGATTTATTGAGAAGAAGTGGTACACACATATAATATATTTTGGAGTGGAGAATCACTAAAACAAGTTTATCTCAAACCTATGGCAAAAAAACTTATATACAAACAAACAGTCAGTTTATGTTAAAACGTTTGGTGTTCTTAATGTAAAACATCTTTACAAAATGAACTTCCAAATAAAAATGATTTACTTTTATATTTTTTTCAATTCTTTGTGCGCGAGTGTGAGAAGAGAGGAAATAATTGAAAAATTTTAAAAAAAGTTCGCCATTCTAGTAATTACCTTAGTAACAGCAGACCGAGTGCCATTGGCAGTTGTAAAGTTGAGTATGGCTGGTATTGAATTTTTTCTTTTGGAATTAAGTTGGCCCATGTGAAGTTCGGAGTAAGCCAGACTTTTGGAGACCTTGAGGCCTCAAGGAAGTCACCCAAGAGAATTAATATATTATAATAAATATGTTTACAAAATGAACTCCATATGGATTTGATTTCTTTCAAAATAACCCCATAATTTTGATAATTGAATATTGAGAGATGCGGTCTGGTGGTCTCACGATATCTGAATAATTATCCATTAACGGTCACTAATCTCTACACATTGAACATTGACTTTTGTCTTTCATTGATAATCCAAGTTTACACATTTTGAATTTTTAAAATGATATATTCACATAGTTGATTTGAACATGTAGAACATCAAAATAAAAATACAAGACGGAGAATTTCACTTTGCGACTTTTTATTTTTAATTTTTATTTTATTTATTTATTTTTTAAAGGACGCCTATTCACAAGAAGTGGAGGATTCGTGTCCAATATTTGGGGGTGCAGATCACCAAAAAAATTTCGTCCAAATCAGTGACCCATCAATCTTGTCTCTCCTAGTGAGTCTTTACAAAATGGACTCCATGTGGAATTGATTTCCTTCAAACTAACCCGATAATTTTGAAAGTTGATTACTGACTTTTGTCTTTCATTGATAATCCAAGTTTTTGCACTTTGACATTATATTTAAAAAAAGTATAAAACGTAACTTTCGTAATTTTCGAGCTGTGGACCGGATCGTGGGAGGGCGCGGGTGTCGAGGGCGGGGAAAACGGCCGTAGGACCCGTTTATGTTGGCAAGAGGCATTGTCAATGGATCCTCGTAACTCGTAACTGTTGGGAGGGAGGAAGTCGCCGACTGGGGAGTGCCGGATCCAAAGCGAAACCCCAATTGCCGTACCGATTCCGCTCGTGTAGGAGGTAAAAGTGCTCGCCACCAACTGGGTCGTCGTCCGCCTTTCCGTCTCCTCCGTTTCAGCCCGGCTCCGGTGGCGAAATGGGCCTCCTGGGCGACTTCCTTGAGGCTTTTTGGTCTCCAAAAGTCTGGCTACCTCCGAATGTCACATGGGCCGACTTGGTTCCAAATGAAAAAATCCAATACACCGACCATACTCATCTCTACTACCCTTTGCCCATGGCACTCGGCCTGCTGTTACTACGGTATATACTAGAATGGTGAGTTTTTTTTAAAAAATTTTTAAACAACTTAATCCAAGGTATATTCCTTTCGCTTATCTTCACACACCCAAACAAATTACCGGGAAAAAAATTCGAACAGTTCGATTAGATATAAATACTTTCTTACATAACTTCGACACTGTGCATTTGAAACATTAACAATACACTTATTGTCTTCTTTCTATTAGATAACAACTATGATTGAAGGTGATGCTGGGTGTTGGTCTGACTGTCAGACAGTCTGTCTTCACTTGCAGATTTGTCGAACTATTCAGACGTGTTTTGACATTGTACTGCTTGGTTTCCATTGCTTGAAACTCGCTCGAGTGACTTTCGCAAAGTTCGTCTTGCTTTGTGGAAACCTAGCCGGGACTAGAAACTTTGGGTGTGATGTTTCGTGGTGCAGCGACTATTGTAGTGCCCATCAAAATGTTTCGCTCCATGTATGCACACTGGTCTCGAATACCAGTAGTAGTCTGTCTGTCTTATATGAATGTATCAGAGCTACTGATTTTTCTGTAATGCTTAAGATAAAACTCAACAGAACAAGAATAAGAGAGAGGATGCATGGAAGGAAATGATCATCAAAATGGGAAAAGGCAAAATAGACAACAGAAAGTATTGCCACTCTAATGCAGTAGTTGATGTTATAAACGGCTGCTTGTCTCGTGCTCACTGATGGCTCACGTTTCACCTCTCAGTTGCAAAATGTTTTGCCTTGTGAGACTAGTTAACTCGAGATGTTTCGCACGTAATTCTCATGTTTAATCGCACAAGTGATTTTTTTGCACAGTGGAAACTCAGCTTGCTATCATCAGTGAGGAACTGTGCGTCTCTCTTTGTCCGAGTAGGGCTTATATGTCAATATATGTGAATAGGTGTTTTTATTGGACAGTTGACTCATTGCTACATTTAGCACAAACTACAATTAAATTAAAATCAGGCAAAAAACATACGCACAGCGTAACACACATGTTTTTGAGGGTGATGGCAAATTGAACCGATCTCATCGCCACCTGAGGTGGAAATGCTCAAGAACCTAATTCCTGATGTTTTTCGGAGGATCTATGGAAGAGGTCAACACAGAGAAAAAAACTTCCTTTAAGTTTTCGCCTAGCTTTCGACAGTTTTTATACTGTCATCTTCGAAAGCTCGGCGAAAACTGAAAGGAAGTTTTTTTTTCTCTGTGTTGACCTCTTCCGTAGATCCTCCGAAAAACTTCATGTTTCCAGCAGGTCGATAACCCAGCTCATCTTTACTAATCCCTAATGTAAAAAGAGCCGGTGGGTAAATAAACTCGGCTTAGTCTATGGTTCATGACTTCATCGTTTGAACTTTTATATATTTATTATTGAGCAACCTAGTATTTTAATCTCTAAGAAAAACTCTAAATAAAAAAAAAAAGAAAGATAATAAAAATATGAAAAAATTAGTCAAAGTTCAACATGATTAAAATAGTTTTAGACTATACTCTTTGGAGGCATACAGTTTTATAAAGCAGTCTGCTGGAACAAAAACAAACCTGTGTACTGCGACTGCACAATTAGGCATGAATATGGCAGGGAGGAAGAGTGCATAACTAAAACTTGCACACTCGCTAAAAAACAAGCTTTCTTCAGGTCACTGTTGTCAGCATACAAGAATTATGAAATCAGTGGCATTCTGCTTGTTGACAGGCTCAGCGATGTTTACAGTAATTAAATATTTGTTTAAAATTGCCTGATGCATTTTTGACGACATTGGACTGACATAATACGCTCATTTTACACCTGGTACAGGTAGTAAAAACACAACCGGCTCATTTTAGGTACCTACTTCGGTTAATACAATGAGGTCGGCTTAATTTGACACCAACTGTTTTCGAATGAGATAAAATGCTTTTACAGCCCTGTTGACGTTTAGTTGTAGAGATAACAACGATAGTGGGCCAATATATTAAAAGTGTGGGTTGAACAAGGTTGTCTCTTGTCTCTGCTTGTATTCTGCATGTTTTCGTACAGTTTAGCTGGATTCTTCATAGTTGGGTGCACCTTGCAGTTTTGATAAATTTCTTCTCTTGTACACATGACTTCTCCTAAATTAGTTTGTGACAGATACACGTAAATTATTCTACTTAAATCTGATTTACAATTTTTATGTAAAGTGTGGTTGAATTGAAAAAATTGTGTCATGAACTAGACTCGAACTGAAGACCTTTGGGTTTCTTGTTTTTTTATTTTATTCTCCATGTTCTTTAAAGGCGTACCTCAGTATTCAATGATGGGTTGTTTTTCAGTTTTGTAACTATAAATTTCTTTTGTTTTATGTATTTTCCTTATTTATTGTATGATAAATACATGGAAATTAGTCTAATTAAATAATTAAAGACAATGTTGTCTTGTTTCTCTCTTTGTTTATATTTTCCATCTACTTAGTTTTATAATTTAATGTAGTTTATTAGTTAACTTATTTTAACACTAGATACTTTCCAGTTTGGCAGTTATAGATTTCTTCTCTTGTGTACACATTCAAATACAAAAAACCAGACACTCGTTTGTGTATTTTCCATAATAGACTTTTGAAGGTATTAATAGTTGACTTAAAACTTTAATAACTTGTTTACTTTAAAGAGTTTTACTAATCCTTTTGCACTTTTTAGATGAAACAGAGAAATTCTTTAGTTTAATTGTTAGTTTTTTAAATTTTCTTTCATGTAAAAATAAAATTGAGGGGGGGAAAAGATCTCATTCTGGGAGAGTTGTGCTTTACCATCCATGTGGTCTTAGGGCTATCGGAAGCCTCGATTGAAGTAAAGGTACTGGTCGGCTGTGCTCTACGACAGAGTTGATGAGTTTACTGCTCGTAACACAGTACAGAACCGTCATTTAACAGCTTCCTTGAGAGGTAGCTCCAAACGGTCTGTAATGTAATGGTGAGCTGTAAAACAATCAACTGAAGGCTTGCGGGAGAGTAGCCTAGTCTCAAAGATGAAGATGAAAGGATATTTTAAAATCATCATCTTGCTTGGATATTTGAACAATGAGGGGCTCTGCTCTTTACAGACGAGGGGATGGAATCATGCCATGCCCATACCAACTATTATCAATAAATAATGGATCTTTGTCTGCACTAAGGCACATTGGTGTTGTGAGAGGTGTTTTAGTGAATTTTCTATCAAACCCAAAGTAATTTAAAATTCACTAATTTCTGACTTTATTATTTTATTAGTATCCATGACCTTTATCTTAGGGATGGTTAGGGTTATCTTACAGTGATGAGTTACCTTTAATATCGCTTTGACCGTTGCGGCCAACCCAGAGGTTATCTCTTGGCTTTGCTTTTTTCTTCATGTTTTGAAAATTTGGGTGCACCTTTGCAGTTGGGAATTATAAATTTATTTTCTTATATGCATGGCATTTTCCTAATTTTATTGTAGATCTGAATATTTAATTTAAATGTCTTCTTTTCTACAGATGACGTTCTTTCTTCTTTTGGGGGGCTCTAGTGATCAGTTTCGCTTTTTTCCATTTCGACCAAAATGTACAATTGCGGAATTGATCCTTTTCTTTATTTCCAAATCTCGGCAAATGCCCCTTGTCCCCCCAAACCCTTGAAATAGTTTGAAATAGCGCTTTTTGGGATTCCTCTTTGTTTATCTCTTCAGGTGATAATATTTCTTTCCGAAGATGCTATAATGTTTCTGATCTAATGTTTTACACTCACAAATGCCATGTTGTGATGTTTCTATTTTCCCCCTTGTAATTAAAAAAAATATTTTTGAGGTGGGAAATTAAATAGGCACTGGCCTGTGTAAAAGGCCTAATATTTCCTTCAATTCTTGCCTACTGAGAGAAAGCTAGACATTTGCTTTCCTTGTAATAAAGATTTTCAAGTAGAATAATTTATACGTATTTAGCGTAAAATAAATTAGAAAAATGCCATACGTTTATAATTTCCACTTTCATAGATGCACCTTTAAAGTATTCAGATAAACCATTAGACCCTTGGGCCATCGTTGGCTGCACTGGTTAACACAGTGATTCATCAATGTAAGATAAAATTCCCAGATACTAATAAAATAAAGATAATCTTCGTTAAAAAAACAACAACAAAAAACAGTAGATTAGTATACATGTATCTATTCACATCTTAAATTCTTTTAAAATTTCACTTTAACGTTGAACTAAATCTAAACAGATTTGTCCTCAATTCCACATTGGTTGAACAACTTTTAAATACAATAATTACGATAGGTGAACAACTACACCTACACTTTTTTTTTATTTATTTTTTTTCTAAATTGGGATCTTATAAAGACATCATGGGAGTTCATATGTAAAATGTACATTTGCCGTTTGATTGTTATATATATTTTTTTTTTGTTCAAATAATGCTAATTAAGTATTGTAATTACAGACATTGTGAATAAATTCAGTCAAAACTAATGATCCTTAAAAAGTTAGACAATATAAATATTTAAGAGCGTGTCTCACCCATTTGTTATGTCTTAAGCCTTTCAGATTCTACAGCTAAATTTAACCTGAATTCCACATGGAAACCTAAATAATAGTTCATTCTTGCAAAGACTCTTTAAAAAAGAGATATATTCTCTTGCTCTGTCTACATTTTCGATTGTCTTTATATTAAAACTGAATTCCTTTCTGGATTTAATTACAACTCATATGCTTGCAAATCTATAAATTACAAAATGTGATATTAATATTGCCAAAAATTAATGGGAATTTGTTGTCAAACTACAAAAATTATTATTGAACAAAGAAGGAATAATTTCATGTTTGAAACAGTTAGGTGTTCCATTCGGGGAATATTGTCTGAATAAGGTCACCACTTCAAGGTTTTTATAAATAAATAAAAACAATTTATTGCCGCAAAATGCAAAGTACATGGCAACGTGCAACACGACACGCAAGAATGGCACAATTACACAGAAGACAAACCCCGAAGATGATCTCAATAAAGATTGAGTTGGCACGATAAAGAAAATGTTTTTCTGAAACCTACATTACACCAGACCGCATCTCACAATTTCGGAATAATTATCGATTAACGGTCACTAATCACTACACATAAAATACATAATTTAAAAAATTGCCTACATGTAATACTAATAAAAATTCAGGAACTTCTCCACAGTTTAAAAATCATCCTAAAGTAGAAAATCCTTCAAATGACAATTATCATAAATAGTTTAAGTTATCATAGTCATCATAATTGTGAACTATGTTAGTGGGATGTCATATAATATCATACATTTTTACTATTAATTTTCATGGTGTAGTATATATTGTTTGCCCTTTTAATTTCATACCTACGAATCTGTGAGTTCTTGACTAGCATATGTTTGTGCTTAACAGTAAAAATTGTGAAGGAATTTATAATTTTTTAAAAAGCTCTCTTCGTAAAGTTGCGATAGCCAGCCCAGGATCTTTTTTATTTATTTTTTTTTTTTTTTATTTTTTTTATTTTTTTTTTTTTTATATAATTAGAAAAACCTTATTAAGTGTGAGCTATGGCCCCCAAAAAAAGCAGTCAGTAATGATAATAATTTTAAAGATATTAAAATACATTTTAGTACAAGATAATTTTAAACAGGTGTGAACTTCTTAATTTCAATTTTAAACATTGGATGTCTAGATGTGTAAATATAGCTCAAGATGTAATCTCCGAGAGAAAAATTAATATCAGACCCCATTCGAAAGGTACACAAACTTCGATGAATACAGGCTATATCGAAATAAACAAAATAAATTGATCAGTCGAAAAACGTTTGTTACAAATTTTTGAAGCTTCCAATATGTTATGGTACAAGTTGGTATAATTTGTACAATTATGTTTTATAAGCCATTAGGAGGAGTTACTAAAAGCAGGGTTTATTAATTTGTATAATCTTGGAACAATTTTATATTGTTTATTTGTCAGATCTGTTAAAATTAATTATTAAAAATGTTTAAAAAAAATTTAAATACACGAGTGTAATGACGGATTTATTTTGTTCTTTTCTATTTAAGTTCGTTGTGTTATGTTCTTTTTTATTTTTATTTTATTTTCTAACTAAAGTGAATGATTGCTTCTTAGAATTTAAATCTGGATAATTCAGCTATTTTTGTAAAAGCGTGTCTCACCTAGCATAATAATTTGTCTTGTTTATTATGTATTTTGTTTAAAGGTTTCAAGCTCGAAGGAATGGAAATAAATAACTTGATAGCACTAATTAATTTTATTAATGAAAACTTCATAACTTTTTTTTCTCTCTCTCAGGTATGTGTTTGCTCCGTTTGGCACATCATTGGGCATCAGGGGTTCCAAGCCGAAGAAAGCCCCCGTAAACGATTATTTGGAAAAAGCCTACAAACAGAACAGCAAGATGAGTCACAAAGAAGTGACACACATCTCGAAGCAGACGGACCTCAGCCAGAGGCAGATCGAAAGGTGGCTGAGATTAAGGAGGGCGCAGGAAAAACCGTCCACCCTCACAAAATTTTGTGAAAACAGGTCTATAATATTTCTCAGTCGGCTTTTTAAAAATACAAGTCTGACGGAATGCAATTTTCAGCTGGAGGTGCCTTTACTACACCTATTCCTTCTTTTTTGGCCTCTATTGCCTTTGGGACAAACCTTGGCTTTGGAATATCGATGAGTGTTGGACCAACTATCCTCATCAGGTATTGTATTGTTTTTATCTGTCGATTGCATCGCTGATGTCATTTCTCATTTCCTACATGATCACAATGAATACGCAATATCCATATTCATTGAAATTTGTTTTTTTTTTTTTTTTTTTTTTTTATCTTATCACTAATAGCACTTCCTGATATTATTGTCAGAAAAAAAGTATACTTTATTTTTTCATTCCCTTAGAAATTAGTTTTCCAGTTTCAGTTTTTTATGTTAATTAAAACTGAAAATACAAATTTATTTTAACAATAAGGCTTCACCTTGCGTTGACTGATATTTAAACTATTTAAATTTCAAACCAAAATCTCTTTTAAAAAGTTCAAAATGAAACGTTCACACACACACAAAAAAAACCATTTCTTTCCCTTAAATCAAAAGAGTGGAAAAAAGAAGTAAACTTGTTCAAAGAATTTCTGTAATTTGTCTTGAATTGTATATCAGTCGTGGTTAATAGTCGTATATTAACCCAAATGCCGTCGTAGCCTAGAATTATGAATTACTCGGCATTTTTCATTACTTAGAAATAAATTGTCTTGGCCATTAAATACGAAACAGTACAGGAGTATTTATCGATCCGAAATTTTTATTTATTAACGTTTATTACATATTAACCCTTACAATAATCACAACATAGTTCTCGTTGTGTACATTCGATGGAATCAAACGTTTTCTTATCATTACAAACATTTTAATCGCGTATTGCTAGCAGGAATTTGAAGATTTTTATTTTGATATTTTCTTAGCTATTGGCATATTTGAAGTTGAATTTTTTCCTTTTGTAAACGTGAGTAAAATGTGTAAACTCGTGAAAAGAGATAGTGCCCCACATTGCCCATAGATAAAAGGTCATTTTATCTCTCAGTGTGTAATTCTTCCTCCACTCCTTTCATCAACAACGTGGGGTCTACCTTATTTACCAATTGTGCTTTCTGGTCATGTAATAGCTTTAGAAATCTTTGTTAAGCCGGTAAAGAAATGGGATGGCTAACAAAATACGAGATCCACACTGAAAAATTGAAATAATCACTTTCTATCTGTTCTCAAAAGCCAAATAGATGGAGAGCATAATGCTTTTTACAACAATAAATCAATATTAATTAAATTTAGTGGATTGGGTTTGTTTTTAATATTTAAATAATTGATTTTTGCCTAAGCATTAAATAGTTTTATATGAAGTGTTCATAAGGCAAAAAAGGCTAATTAAGTCAATTTCATAAAAAAAATTAATAATTAATATAAATAAAACAAAATTACAAAATTGGTAATAATAATAATTTTTTGTATATTTTTAATTTCCTCTTTAGAGTTGAATGTTGGCCAAAACTATATTCCATTCTTTGCAGTCTTTTTGGTGAATAAATAAAGTGAAAGCTTGCCATAATGTGGTCAGACGGGGATTGATTATCTCAAGATAATAATCAACACCATTCGCTCGGAAAATCAATAACTGTCAGTCCTTCATCGTTCATTAATTCCCCTGGCCTAAAAATAAGAAATTAATGAAAATTTATGATTTCTCGTTGAGAAGAAAATAACTTTTTGTCATGAAATTATAGATTAACATTTATTTTTGAAGGCAGTGAAAATTGCAAGGTGATACATAAATTAATTAATATTGATGATTTTTTTTTTTTGCTTTGTCTTTAGGGCATACCATAATAGAATCATTAAGAAAATAAGTAACTAAATAAACAAAAGACAATACTAACTAAATAAATATATTTATATATAAATAAATAACCTACCAAATAACCAACTAGATAAATAGGCAACTAACTCAGACACTTGAATAAATAGTCAATTAAATAACCAAATCAGAACAATAAACATACTTACAATCAAAGAATTTGTGACTCAAAACCCTATCATTGCCACTGTTCGCTGGAAACTCGCTCGCGTTAATATTCATAATTGTTTAAAACATGAAAGTTTTAGTATCAAGAAGGACTTTATCCGATTAATGATAAGTTGACACATGAATGCTTACTTTTTGGACAAAGCCCCTGTATAGAGAAAGGTTGCACTATTTGTCTCAGCTAGTCAAAGGATGCAATTTTTTGGCTACATGTAGAGAGTGTGTAGAAATGTTTGAGCATGGCAGTGAGTATCCTTGGGTTATCCATTCTGATTTTTGGAGGATACAGTTTTTTTTTTTTACTTTTATTTATATATTTATACTTTACCATAGTCATTAGATAAATTAAGAAGATGAAAAGTACGGCTTGGCCATTATTGGGAAATGTCTTAAATTTAATTGAATAATTAACAATTCATTTAATTTCTCTTTTAATAATTAAACACATTTTGCAAGATGATAGTCATGAATGATTCCTGTCAGGGAAGGGCTTAACTTCCAACTACTAACTTAAAAAAAAAAAAAAAAAAAAGACAGACCTTTATTTATTTTTATTTTGGTGGGGAGGTCTACTATAAGGCCGTATCAACTTTCAGGCTTTCATGGTTTTGGGGGGAAAAAAAGACCATTTGTATTTTGGGTACAAGACAAATTCAGGCTACTGATATTCGAACCGGGGACTCTTCCAGTGATGAACCTTGTATCCTTGTTTCTGGATGTTTGTCCTCTCAGTAGAACTCCTTTTTACAAATGATCCTCGAATAAAAATTAACGGGGTATGACTGGATTCAGTTTCAGAGCCGCTCTAGTATTGTAAATTCAGCCACTCTATCCTCCTGGTAAAGTATTTATATTCCTTGTTGTTTTCTTATCCATAATTATATACAATTGACTTTAAATAAGTCGAAAGTCAAGTGACAAAAAAAAAAAAAAATTGAATTATTAATTGAAATAGAGTCGATTGGAGAGTGAATTAACAAGAAGTTCAATTATCAACAGGAAAGGGAAAAATTCAAATGATTAAAAGTTACTATGTATTTGTAAAAATTCTTACTTAAATTGTATTTAAACATAAAGCAACTTAAAAATAATGAAAAATTGGAAATAGATCAACTGTAAAATTAAACATCCGATCAGAGATGACGCATTAATAGCTTTGATTTTCAAAGTGTTTTTTTCTTATCCTGCATTGAACTTGTTTTTGTAATTTGTCTAATGGGTCATAAGTATCCAAAAACTTGTCCTCATGCTTCTGAAGTTGTTTTCTCAAAACGGTAAATTCACCAGTTTTTATCTCACGATTAATACAATGCACTCAGCATGAAGGGAATTTCCACAATTGTTCATATTTCGAAGAAATATTTTCTGTCGAGAGCATTCGCCAAGACAATTTTGAGAGAAACATTTCAACAATTTGAACGCTCGTTACTTACAATTAATCAAGTTTAGTTGAGATAAAGTCAAGTGGTAGAACAGCGGCGCACCTAACTGAAGATCGTAGGTTCGAATCCCGCCATCGACATTTTTATCTCAACTGAAAATCTTAATTAATTGTAAGAAATTGATCGGTCAAGCGGACCGCAAAACTAGTGAATTTCATCTTGTCATAACTACGGCATCAAGCTTCTGCTTCTGGTGTGTCCTTAACCAAATTATTTTCCAAAGAGACCTGTGCTGAGAGCACATTGGCCAAACTCTGACCGCCAAACATAACAAACTAGAGAAAAATTGAAGAAACTGGGCTGCAAGGGAAACATGGAAATTTAGAGGAACATTAACATGAAAAAGTTAGAAATTATAAAGAGGGAAGGGGATCCATTTTAATTTATGGAATGCTTCCCCCTTGATATGAACATATTTTGTATTACCGAAGTACACAGAATTATTTCAATTTAACAACTTGATCAGTTTTTAGTGGATATTAATTTTTATGCAAAGATGATGCCAAGATGTTTGAATATTGGCTGAAAAAGAGGGAAAATTTAAATAGTTGTCAGTTGAGATTATTCAGGTGGTAAAGCACCCGGATGTCTTGGGTTTGAGTCCTATTCATGACTTAAATTTTCATCTTAACCTTCTTTGCGTAAAAATTAATTTATACATATTCTTTCTTACTCTTACGTATTATTTTTTTTAATAATTTGTATTCATTCATTTTGTTTTGTTTCAGAGTGTTACAAATGATACTTGGTGGTATTACATGATATCACTGTCTTTCTACTGGTCTCTCACAGTCTCGCAGTTCAGGGATGTGAAGCGGAAGGATTTCTGGCAAATGTTCGTCCACCACATTGCCACCATTCTTCTCATGGCGTTCTCTTGGGTCTGCAATCTTGAGAGGGTCGGAACGCTTGTTTTGCTCGTTCATGACTGTGCTGACATTTTCCTCGAGGTGATTGTCATAAAAAAAAAATTACACACGGGGTAAAAAAGGTTGAAACTTTTTTTTTTGTTTTGGTTGCAGGCTGCCAAAATGGCTAAGTATGCCAAGTACCAGAAAATTTGTGATACACTCTTTGCCATTTTCACTGTATTATGGCTTGTTACTAGAATAGGAATTTACCCATGTTGGATCCTATACAGGTACATATATTTATATAGTAACTTTTAAGTTCATTTTTTTATTTTTTTTATATTTTTTTTTTTTGTTACAGCACAACAGTTCGTGCTCCTAGGATTGTTAACACTATGTTTCCAGCTTATTACATATTTAACGGACTCTTATGTTTACTCCTTGCACTCCATATATTTTGGACTCACCTCATTCTTAAAATAGCTTATAATGCGATTTCAGCCGGACAGGTAACAATGATTTAAAAATGTACGTGTTCATAGCTCGATTTTATATTGTGTGTTCGCAGATGGAGGGAGATATTCGTAGTTCATCAAGTGAAGATCTTTCCGATGCTTCGACCAACTCTCAAGCTAACAACGTTGTTAAAAAGATGCAGTGAACGAGTGCGGTTTGCCCTGTTGCCTTGTCCATTCCACATAATGTTCTCGTGTATATAATGTTATATACATCTGTTTTATATGTATATTGGAAGTTGAAGGAAAGAAAATTTTAGATCGGAATTTTTTTTTTTGTTGAACATGTATATATATACCAAAGATCTTTGAATAAGGAAAGAAATTGGAAATCCTCACTTGTTTTCATTCAAATTAGTAAAGTGTACGTGATATAGATACTTTTTTTCTTTTTTAATTTTATAAGTGGGGTTTGAAAAACCTAAACAACGGTATTAGACTTTTTTTCTTTAAATGTGACTAATGTATGTCGAGTGTTCGTATATAAATTTGGGAACAAGTTACACTAAAAAATAAGAATGGATAAGAAATGATTTTTTTTTCCTGTCAGCTTATACAAATTAAATTTACAACTTGTATTCATATTTTTTTGTGGAATGTATTCTCCTCTGCACTGTGTTGGTTTGAATTCAACTATGGCGCCGAGAGTGAGCATAAGTGTACTGCTTCAGTGTTTTACCACATATCTTTTTTGTTTCTGTTTTTTGAGTAGAAGTTTCGGCAAAATCAATGAATGATTCAGACAAAATGGATTGTACTTTATATATATATATTATTTTTTTTAAATTGTACAATTGAAGACTGAGGATAGGAACTTTGAATCGATAGGTGCAATAAAATACAAATATGCAGGATATATACGCTAGTGATGAACTTTATATTGTCATAAATATCTTGCATCATTTGTTTCCGTATATTTTCAAATTTTGTTAATAATGTAGGTATCAAAAGCTAGTTAATACAGTTTGTTTTCTTCCTAACAGTTCTTATCTTTAAGTACTATAAAATGTAATAAATATTCTATTAACAAATGCACTCTAGCTCTCTTAAACTTTTTTCTTTCTAACATCTAAAAAAAAAAAATAAAATAAAAAAAATTAGTGCATCAGTTTTGTTTTTGCAATGGAAGCTTTGGAGCTGGTTCATATTTTAACCGAGCCTTATATGCGAGCGTTGCATTATGCGTGGGCACATCCCGGGTGGTGTGAGGACTTTTTTTGCGAACCCGTATTTTGAAATCTTCTTGTCGAACGTTTCCGGTGTCATTATATTCCTGTAAAGAAAAAATTGTAAATTTGCATTTAAACTATGAAAAAAAAACCATCATTCCTTCTGTCGATTGAACAGACAAATTGTTTTTGTCTTCTAGAATTTTGAAAAGGTGTTGCTACTTTGACTTTAAAAATGCCTTCTAAAAGCTTCCTGATATCTTTTTGATATTGATTTAATTTCTGTTTAACAATTTTTCTGTTGGTTTTTATTATAAAGAAAAAAATATAGCTTATACAAATTTGTACATTTTTTATTTTACCCTTTCTTTCCTGTATTTCATGTTTTGTATTTTCAAGCACAAGTTTTTTAAATGTATTTTTTATGGAGATTTGAAATTATACGATCGTATCAACCTCCTGGGGTTTTGATGCTTTTTTTTTAAAAAAAAAAGTTCTCATTTGGAGGAAGTATGTGTTCAAAGTCAGGTCGTATTTTCCATTTTTTTTTTTTAATTAATTAAAATTCCAAACGTTATACTGAGATACGAACCCAGAACCATCCAGATTGAACCCAGTCAGATGACCAAACAGTTTGGCCACTGCAGCCCCTTAAAATTGCCCATGAAAAAGATTTATGCTTCTAATTGTATGTGTGAAATAATTAACATTAAAGTATATAACATTGTATATATACTTAAAAACAATCCTGAATTTTCATTGAAAGTTCCATAAAATACAATAATAATGTTACCATTATTAATATGCTTATTTAAAGAAAATGATTGATCTTTTATACATTTTAAGGTACTACAAATATTTTATAAATTTATTTACCTAATTTGTTCTTTTATTTCAGAAACTGTATGTGCTCGGCTTTTTGATTCACAAATGACCCTTTCTTTTTCTTGGTGGAGAACTTGTATTTTTTTATTTTTGTTTTCTATCTCTCTTCGCAGTAATTCAGCTTTCAGATCTTCCTCCTGTTTAACCCTGTAAAAAAATGAGTCAGAAATCAATTAAAAAAAAAAAAAAAATTGAAAATAGCAAGCCGTACTTGTTGATGTTCATTGTATGCAGGATTTCTTTGTTTCTCTGTTTTTGCTGCAGCCTTTCGACTTTGACTTCAATCCCTTTGGCGACTTGCTCCTGTGCTCTTTCCGAGTCCAACCATTGCAGAAGAAGAATTCTGTCTTGCCAACGCTCCATGCCTTCTTCTATCTGCCTCTGAACCCTTTTCACATCTTGTTCCTTTATTTCTCGGTCTATGCTAAAACACGCACAAAAAAAATTTCGCAAGGTAATTTTTTTTTTTTTTTTTTGCTTAGTCCTATTTACCTATTTTCAATCACTTGTTTGTACTTGTACAGACAATATTCAGGATCGGAATATTGCAATTTGATGTTGTCCAGGTGGTTTCTCTGTTCTGACGTTCTCGCCCTTTTCTTCTCTTTGGATTTTTTCCTAGAAGACCCTGGCCTGGAAGAAGGCCTGTCGGTAAGTTTGACATCATGGTTGTTGTTAATGTCCTCGAATACTATTTCATTCTTTTTTGTTATGTCTGGCAAATAATCTGCTGAATAATTCATCTATAAAAAAAAATGAATTCATATATTTTTTTATTTTTTAAAATAAAAAATTGCTATAATAAATTAGTAAATTAAATCTGTAGTCTGATGGTTTTTGATCGTGCTGATCTACCTCAATTTGCTTGCTGGTTTGTCTGTCGGAATATTTTGCCATCAGCAATGTGATTGAATAAACATGTGACAATAGTCAGATCAGGATGATCAAAGATCATCATTTCACAAAAATCAATCCTAATTTTACAATATAAAAAAATACAAGATGTATAATGCAGTTATTGTATTCGTAACTAATACCGGCTGTAAAATTTTGATTCTATGTTTTTTATTAATTAATTGTATGATGTAACAGACCTGTTCCTTCGAGCTTAAGTTACTATTCAGGTTTAGTTTTTCCAGTGAACTTTTAACTAGATTTTCATAGCTTTTCTCACTCTGTTTTTCTTCATTTTCACCATTACTGGAAACGAGTTCTGAATCATGAAAATCCTGAGCCGTATGTGATCTAGTTTGGGACTTGTGCTTTTTGAATTTTGGCAAATATTCATTTTGTCTTTTTGAAACCTTGAAATCACGTTATAAATGGCATATTTTAATTTTAAAATTTGACGGTTTGTCAGAAAATTTTTACCTTTTCTCCTGTCGGGGATTTGACCTCGATAATAGAATCTTTTTCATTATTACATTTTTCTACATCGTTCACTTTGTGCTTGTTGATTTCCACGCAGAGAGCCTAAAACATAAAATTCACCGAATTTATGACAGTTTAGACGCTGTTTATAATCATAATATTATACCTTTTGTGCATTTTTAAAATTTTCCTGACACTCTGATGACTTTTTCAGACAGTCTGTACCTAATAAAATTCCACCAATAAAAAAAAATAAAATAAAAGAAGAATTTATTTTTACTTAAACCCACATGGAAGTTGTGGAAGTTCTTTTTGAAGTTTTGGGGAATTTTTTCCACTTGTGCATCCATCTTTTGTACTCTGCCTTTTTGAATTGTACCCCTTTATTAAAAGTTGATTCCTTATTCTGCGACAAATACCAAGCTTCCCTGAAGTGATTTATTTACAAATTGAAATAAATATTAGAAAAGTTGCTAATTGCTGCATAAATTTTAAAAAATAAGCGGATTAAATGAATTGAAACGTGTTACTTTGTCTTTCCTTTTCGTGTAAATTGTATATTTCCTGTACTTCTTCCTTGTTTTCAATCTCTTTCTCAACATCTTTTAAACTTTTATAAAGCAGATCCACCGGCTGAAAAATAATTGCCTAGTGTAATAACGAAACCGAAGGCTCTAATAGCGATTCACCTTAATTCCTGCCTTCCTGCAAGCTTTTAGTGACCTCGGGCTGGTCAGAATATATTTACAATGCTTCGACGGAGGCAACTCGAAATTCAAAAGGTTCAAATTGGGCAAGCTCATTTGAGTTGGTTTTCACATTTTCTTGTATGGCTTTTCAGACCCACTCCTGTTTACGTCAGTTGCCAAGGTTAATCTGGTCAATCAATAGAGCGAAAGACCATATCTGGGCCTATTGACTTAGATGCAGAAACCCATATTCTCGTCATGTTCTCTCAATTTATCATTAGCTTAACGCTTCCAAAAAATCAGACTTCATTAATCTACTAGTATTTACTATCATCAAACTAATTATCAATTTTTGTGTGGATCAAGGATTGATTATCAGACTTGTACATTTTACATCTGTGTGCATTCACTTATGCACTCATTATTATTAAAGGAGGTAGTTCAGAAATAAATTAACATGATTTGCCAAATTTGAGAACCACATATGAAATATTTAATAAATTAATTAACTTTAATTAGGCTGTGTAAATTATAACAAAATTATATCATTTTTGTTGTTCTTGTTAAAAAAAAAAAAACCTATAATTAAGATTCACACTTTTAAACAAAATATGTAAACACATGCAGTTTACTCTAATTTAGATGGCTAGCTACGAGAAGGAATGCTGAATGAAAAATGAGATAATTGGATCAAGTTGAAGTTGGGACTTGAATATACAGAACAGTATTCACTACAGTACAAGTGATAAATGAATTGTCTGGAAGTTAGAAAAATGTTAAAAAATTATTACAAGACAAAGCAAGGACTTAAAAATTAGATCACAATTAATTACGGTTTTTAGTTGAGATGAAAAAAAGCTAATGGCACGAGAGGGATTCGAACCCACGACCTTCGGCTTGATACGCCGCTGCTCTACCACCTGAGCTATCTATGCCATTAGCTTTTTTTCATCTCAACTAAAAACCATAATTAATTGTGATATATTAATTGGTGGAGCGTACCACGAAAATAGTGAATTAAAAATTAGAGTTTGAACTACACTCTCACCAAGTGATTGGTTCTGATCTGCATTTTTCAGTCAACAACATACTTAGACCATACCTCCTTTTTTTCAACAGGGTAGTTAAAAGAAGTTGAGAAAGTAAAAAAAAAAGGTTCAGTTTTTGTCCTTAAGAGCCATCGTGGTGGTTGAAAATACAAAACTACAGCCAATATTCCAAGGAATAATTGCAGGGTTTTTTTTCCCCCAGGTTCGCAACAGCAGAGGTCATATAAACCCCTCAGGGTACCGGTGTAAAAAAAAAAGAAAAAAAAATTGTATATTTGCAAATTTACTTATGTTAACTTGTTAGTACAGAGTCCTGATGAAGGCAGTACATTCTGTCAAAAGCTCAACAAGGAAGTAGGAACAAGCCAAAATACCATCTCTTGGAGTGTTAACTATCTATCTATTCTTTTTTTAAGGGTGATTCTAGCTTTGTGTTATTTCACACAAAAACTATGAATTTCTAAATTCACATGTGTAATTACATGGCTGAAAATTTAAACTTAATTTTTTATTTTCATTTAAAAAAATAAATAAAATAAAAAATTAAGTTTAAATTTTCAGCCTTAAAACCTGTATTTTTAAATTTTACTTTAAACTTTTGAGAAATTGAGTAGTTACTTCATGATTACAATCAGATTTCTTGTTGTGGCCTGCTTGATAAAGAATTCGTAGTTAAGTGTTTTCCTGATCCTGGTCCGCATACTCTTGCACTTTGAACCCACCATTGATGATGGAAAAATGCCAAATACCACGCGACAAACCAAAACTGTGATAATAGTCGGGATATGTAATATTCAATTTTAAACAAAGACATTGAGTTAAAATGTAAAAGATTTTTACGTTTTTATTAAATTAGTTTTTTTTTGGTACACAAAAATCTTTAGCGTTTCTGACAGAGTATGATGTACCAGCACAATACTGCACTTGTTCGACCAATAAAAACTATTAAATTAGTGATAATAAAGTGCGAATTAGTATTAAAATTGTATTAAATTGTTATGTGATGTTCAGCATAGGGTGTGGCCATTTGAAAAATCGAACGTACCGCCTTATTTTTACAATGGTGTAGTCAGTAACGCAGTTACATGGGAGGTTTGCCCTGTTGGGAGGTTGTTCTGATGTTTTGGTACTTGGTATCAGTTTTGTTGTTATTGTTGTTGGGTTTCGTACCAAATTCTCTACATCTAGAATCTAAATGCTAGTTCAGCACGGGCAAATAATTTTCCTCTGAGAGACCTCCAACATGAACAAATATCTCAATGAGATTCTGCAAAAGTAAGTTATGATTTTTGACTGCATACTACCATTTCCAAGTTAAATAAAAAAATAAAAAATAAAAATAAAGGATAGTCAGCGATTGTTAATCCTGCTTTTCTTGTTTATTTTTAAACCAAAAATTAAAAGGGAATCATCGGCGATGGTGTTTTATTTTACTTACTGCATTGCTCACTCAGCGCAGATGATTGTAGTCAACATGTGCAGGAAAAATGCTAGTGATAACTGGGTGAGGGATTTCTATGGTGCATTTATTAGCAACAATAAACAATAATAAGTTTATTGTCTCTTTTTATTAACAAAAAATATGCATGTGTTACTATAGGTCTACCCAGACATTTACAAATGGGAATTATTATTACCAATTATTTTTATGCATTATTATATGTCATCATTGTAAAAAAAGTTTTAAGTCTTAAACAATGTTTATTTTTGCAGGGTTGTGGGATTGGAAGGCATAGTCATAGCTGACAGGGACGGCGTACCGATTGTTAAAGGTTGGAACGATATTGCATCGCTCTTTATTACGTTTAGAAATTTTATAATTACGTTTTACGGTTTTAGCGTCGATGGAGACAATACCAGACACGGCGTTGATGTCCAGTTTTCTTTCGACTTTTGGCCTGACATCTCATCAAGGCGGAAAATTGGGGATGGGCGAAAATAACACTATTATATGTATTTATTCAACGTACCAGGTAGGATTTAATAATTTCATTTTTTGAGTTGTAAGGGCGAGTCTAAAAAAATAACGACAGAATGTGTACAAAAATTGAACGTGACATTGCGTGAACGTTGAACGGCTCAACGATGTCTGACTCGAGTCAATATGTGTGGTGTTTTATGACAGTTTAATTAATGATTATTTAGAGGTAGTTAGATGCAGCCTGGTGTGACGTAGGTTTCAGAAAAACATTTTCTTTAGCGTGCCAACATTTCGATCCTTATGGAGATCATCTTCAGGGCTCAAAGTGTTTGTTTTCTGGGGTGTCGTTATTGTGTCATGTCGTGGGCACTCTCAACACGACAGACAAGAATGACAAATCTACACAAAAAACAAACACTTTGAGCCCTGAAGATGATCTCAATAAAGATCGAAACGTTGGCACGATAAAGGTTTTTCTAAAGCTATGTCACACCAGACCACATCTCACGATCGCCAAATAATCTAGTCAATATGATGTCTCAGGATTTTATTTAGTTTTATTTTAATTTTAAATTTTGAATTTGAGTTCAGTTATGAGTCTGTTGGTGAACTGGAAGAGTTTTATTTCAAAAGGACTAAAGGAATCGATGCTACTGTACTCACCTCTTAGTTTTGATTTTTTTTTTCATACCTATTCTGAGCAATGTATAAAAAATGAAATACATTAGAATGTTATTAAAAAAAAAAAATTGAGAGATTTGAGGTGGCCTGCAGGGTAATGAACTTGTAATTTGGTTATTACTGATCAACATTACCGACCGAGATGCTGAAGATGGCAAAATGCCAAATGTATTTGACATACTGACACAATGAGGCATCTACAGGCAGAGCAAAATGAACAGTCAAGACTAAAATAAATCTGGAGTTGAATTTTTTTTTTTCAATAAAAATTCAACAATTAACAATCAAGTCTGATTGACTTCCTGCTCTTAATGCATCAAACAAAAAATAATATAATTTTAGTACGTTTTTTTGTTGTTCTCACTTTAAAAAATAATTAAAAAACAATAAAATTTCATTTACAAAATTGAGTAAATCAGTAATTCGTGAAATTCGTGTGTTAATATAATTTTATTTTCTATTGCAGGTAGTTCAGATGGACTTGCTCGGAATGATAGTCACATTTATAGGAAACAAGAACTGCAACACTGGTCACATTCTTTCAATACAAAAAGAACTGAACCCGATAATAAATGATTTAACGAAAGTTCTCACAACAGATTTTTAATTAATGTTACATTTAATGTATTTAAGAAAGTGTACAGAATATATTTTTTACGATGGAGATAGTTTATCTTTAGTATTCGTAAAGATGTTTATATCATTACCAAATATATGTCTATAATTAAATCGAATTAATGGATAAATTTTTATTTTCTTGTTTGCAGCTTGCTTTTATTTGTTATTTCTACTTTTTTGATTAATATGTTAACCGTTGATTTGTCGATTATCATTTAAAAGTAAAATGCAGAATGAGAAATTACATTTATATTATTTAATTAATACATACTAGTCTTTTGGAACAGTGAAAAAGCTCTTTAAGCTAGGTGATAATTACAGTGTACATTTGTTTGTTTTTTAAATTAATTTTTCTCGCTGTGTCTCATATTTTTCCTTCTGTTTTCTTTACCTGTTACCTCATGTCAAATTACTAAAAAAAACAAAAAAAACAAGATTAATACCAACAAAGATTTTAAGCCTATCCAAAAGCATCGCTAGCGATGGGAGGCCTGTTTGAAATCTAGACAGTGTTTCGAGGACCCACAATGAGACAATTAGATGGTCAGATATAATAAACAATCAAATAAAATCAGTTATAATAAAATTTGTTATATTCTTTTAATTTTTTTTAAATGAATAAATTCAATAAAGAGAGAACAAATACTACGCTAATTTGTCATGTTAAAGTGATATAAAACATCACAATCTCTTTTATTTTCACTTTTTATTGCCAATACTTATGAGTACAATGATAGTATATTCGAGCTCCAAACAAGCCTTGAAAAGGAATACTTGCATTGGACCTGAAATATCTATTGACATAAAAAGTCAAAAGGAAAGTTGTGAAATTTAATATCCCCAGACTTGATTGATTAGTATACATTTACCAAAATAAAATGAGTTTAATTTTAGTTACAAGATTTGGGTATACGGGTGACCCGGTGTTTCTACCTCCCTTACAGAGTCAGGCGAATGCAGAGAAAAATATATCAGAAAATGACAAATGATACAATCTGCATGTGTTACGGAGTGAAATGACAGTCAGAAATGCCCTAGGGCTCTTAACCCTGTTAGGCTATATAAACAAGAACACATAAGAGAAATATTCATTCTTTAAAAATTCTTCTGGCGATTTAACATTATCTGTCACAAACTTGATAAATGTATAATAGAAAAGATCCGATACTGTGTTCGGACCAAGGAAGATGCATTTCACTTTAGAAAAGTTGAGTACCTTATTTGATGCCACTTATAATTTTAAAAAAATCAACTTGGATACACCATTTCTTAAGTTCCTGTGGATCAACTTTCATATTGTTTATTTTTTAATAGCTATAAGTTTTTTTTTCTTAATTCAATATATTTTAACCAATTTAAAGACCGATTTAAACAGCAAAAAAGTGATTTTTTATAGGTTAACAGTACAAAAATAACACTGAAAAGGATTTGTGTAATGAGGTTGAAAACGTTTTGTTAAAAAATAAAATTCCATGCTGCAGAATATTTTCGATGCAAATAAAGTTTGTATTTTTTGTTATTTTATTGATGGACATATCTTTTTTTGTTTAGTTAAAAATATTCTGAAGCACGACAGAGCCTCCAATTCTTTTTTGTGTCTTAATTTTAAATTAAATTCTCTTATTAATTACCCTTATCTTTATTTTTTGGGGAAGCTCTATAATTATCTTCAATTTTTGCCTGTAATTTGTCAAAACACAAGATGTATGGTTATGATTTCTTTTGGTTAAAAAAGGGATTGAAAAGTGGGTTTACACTTGGGCGTCGGATATAAGCTTTCATATTTCACTGTTTACTTTACTCCAGTTCACAGCTCACTTTTACCAGAACCAAACGTTAATTTGTTGTTCTGAGGTTTATACTAAGGTTGTAAAGAGAAATCTTGATACTGGTATATTTCCAGAAATAGTTATAAGCTTCTGGTTTTGTCATTTTAACAATAACATAAGTTGATGTCACGATTGTAAATTATTATGTGTAAAATTTTTTAAAAACCTTTTTACTCTTTCTAAAAAGAGATTCTTTAAATTAGGGGTAGTCCAAGAGACTGGTCTTTTTAAAGGTTAGCTTATTTCACATTTTTTCTTCTATGTTTTGGTCTATGTTTTCTTTTTCTGCCCTAGCAGTCTTGTCTCCCATTGCTTTTTTGGGTGTAAGGAAGCTCCTGTCTCTTCTCAAAAAGGACGGCCAACAGGCCAATGAAACTAAAATGTGACTAAAAATAGCCTGAAATGTAGAAAAAAAAATTGTGAAATAAACTAACCTTTCAAAAACCACCTATCTCTTGGACTAGCCTTAATTCACAGAAACTTTTTTTAAGAAGAGAAATTTAAAAAAATGGAGGGAGGAGAATAGGAGAGGACTTGAACTAAATGGTCAAAAAGTTAGAGTGAAACTAAAGTCCAGTAATCAAGTCTTTAATGAAGTGGATGTTGAGGTTAGGGGCTTGAAGGATTTTTCTGGGTACTTTTGATTGGATATCTTTATGGAACCCCACAAGTCATTCCGTATGCCCAAATAAGTCGAACTGTTTTGTACAATTCATATATGTTTAGAACCTGACCAAATTATTTATTTCGATTAACTATTTTTTTTTTTTTTTTATGTGAGGTCTTGGTTGAGATGAAAAAGTTAGTGTAACGAGTGGGATTCGAACCGATGACCTTCGGCTAATCCAACCCGCTGCTCTACCACTCTAGCTCTATTATGACTTCGATCCACTCAGACTCCTCACCTCAACCAACTTTTCAAATTTTCCCTCTTTTTGCCATTTCTCATAGTTTTGTTTTGTACTATATTATTTTGTAACTGTGTCTAATTTTGGTCTAAGTTATTTTTCTAATTGTCCAGTTCTAATGTTAACTAATTGTTTCTTAAATGAGGACGGCCTGCTGTCTAGGTATAATCCTAAGTAATTCACTTGTGATGATGTCAGTAATTTCTTTTTCTCATTCAATTAAACTTTACTTTTTTGCACTATTCTTCAATGAGCTGGGATATTTTTTGATATTGGCGGTGACTAGTATGAAATGTATAAATAGTATACTGTTTTGGACCAGGAATGCATTTTTCCTTGTGTTTTAATTTTTTTTTTAAATTTTGTGATGTGTGCAAAAGAAAGTTGGTTGTAAGTAAATTTTATTTTTATATAAAAATTTCTGTCAATTGAGGACTAAATTAAAAAAAGGAAAAAAAAAAGGAAAATAGTAATTTCCTTGCAGATTTTTGCACAGAAATTTAATTCTCATCGCATTGAACAGCAGAAACGTTTACAATGAATTTCATTCAGATTTATTTTATTTTTCGAATAATAATTCAAGATTCTTTTCCAGATTCCACTGATTGGAATACTAAGGCCAGCAACGCTTATGTATCATGCGGGTCCGCCGTTCTCTTTTCAGCAGAACCAAAAAATTAATGGAACTTCTCAACTTTCCAAACAAAACAAAAGATTTTAAAGCAATGGTGCAAATTTTGACGAACAATGATGACAATAAATAATACTTAAAAGGATGATTTAGTTCTTGCAGAATCAGTCCTTCGTTAAAGGATGTACCTTCCAAACTCAAACTCAAGATTCCATATAATTCAATTAATTAAGGTTTTTAGATGAGATAAAAAGTCAGTGTCACGAGCCGGATTCGAACCCACTATCTTCGACTAGATACGCCGCTGCTCTACCACCTGAGCTATCGTGAACTCGATCCACACCACACTTCCCATCTCAACACCAACTTTTGAATTTTCCTGCCTTTTTGCCATTTTTATTTTGAGATGGGATATCAAGTAAAAAACCTTAATTAATTGAAAGATATTAATCGGTCAAGCGGAACCCTAGTGAATTCCATATAATAATTACACCCTAAGTAGCTTGATTTTTTTTTTTTATTGTTTGTCATTAACATGTTATGGTGGTGTCACCACGACGCCGGTGGCTCGAAAAATTTTCACACGGTATTCTATCTCCTTAAAAGGCGATGGACAGGGTTTAACTAACAGAAGGAATTACCGAAACGTAAATAAAAGCGCAGCTGGAAAAACACACGGAACAAGTGGGTAAACATATCTGTACAGTTCCCAGATGGTTGAATCCGTTTCGAATTATAGTTTAACTGTTTAGATTAAGCGCCGAGGGCCTGCCGGAAACGGAGAGGTACCAAATTTCACCTTGGGATTTTAATTTCGGACTAATAAGTCCTTCAAGGAAGGACTTAAAAATTAATGCTTTAAAATTGTTATATTAGGGTAATATACGTAGGTTACCTACGTACCCATATTCTACTTTCATATTTTATTTAAATTTGAAACCATTTTTAGTGCTTACAAAGAATCTCCTAAGATGTTTGTCTTCAATTAGATTTAATTAAACTTTACAGCTTAATTTTGTAAGAAACAAGGAAAACTGTAGAAGATTCCTTTTAGCTCGTTTTTGCAAGCTGGCCAATTTTCGAGTAACTTGTTGAGGTTTAGTCTAGCAGTTTAGCAAGCTCCAGGATATCGCCAGGAAGGGATCAGACTAAGCGAAAAGAAACACATTAAAGTGAAATGCCGAAACGTACCTAACATATGATTGCAATGTTCAGGAAGGTTTACAACCAAAAGACCCCATTGTACATTTTAAAAGCAGAAAAAATGCACGATTCAGTGCCGTTCCAATGTGTGCAAGGGGGATAAATCGAATATAATTCATCGACTAATCTTTCTTACATGTACAGTTACGGCTCGAGGGATCCCAGGTTTTTTGTTAAAAGGCCCGCCGTGCCTAGGGACGGTACTTGAGGATTAACACCCAGAAGTTATTTGCATCTGGATAAGGTAAAAGGCCGGGCACGTGCCTTTAGACAATATTATAATTAGAAGCCGCGGGGAAACAGATGGACCGGAAAAACAGATAAGTGCACATGGCCGGCAACTCCGGAAGGCACCTGTGCTCCGGCACCATCAAACTCACCGTTTATATGTCCACCGGATAAGAAGCAAATAAATGCGTAATTAATGCTATGTAACAGCCACTCTTACTACTCCTGCCAGTCCGATTTCGTACAACGACACCTGCCTTCTTATCTACTCTTCCTGTAAGAGTAACATCTGACATTTTGTTATGAGATAATAATAACAACTTTTTTATTTTTTAAATTACGCTAAAGTCTCGTTTTCACACTATTCGACAGGAGCATTTCTTGAAGTCTTCAGAAAGAATAAATTGTCTATTTATGAGTATGTGTAACCACAGACGATAGAACGGCTTTTGAATCTAAGAACTTCACAAGAACCACAAAATAAGGCACAACGGTCAAGACTCTAAAAGAAATTAATTATGCTTATTCAAGCTAGCAAAGCCTGATCAAGATATTATCACTTGACTTAAAAATTACTTAACCCTTTTGGTGTTGGTATGGTAAAAAAAGAATACTAGGAAACGGGGTTTGTGTTTCCCAGGCAATGCAGCTTTGGCTTATGTATCTTCCTAGTTCCTTAGTGCAGTGCAACTCAATCCTTCTCCTTAGAAATATCATGTTATTGACTGTCGCTGCTGCAATTCGATTTCGTAAGCTTTTTCCGTACGCTAGGTTAAATCTCCATTGAGCTATTGCTCCGCATTCGAAGATGGTATGGGTGACTGTTTCCTCCTCCTCATTACATAATCTGCAAATGGGATCACCGTTGCATATACCCACTGTTGCCTAAATGTTTTTTCAGATGCCGGTGACAGGTTAGGGATGGTTAGGTTAGTAGTCCTACCACTCCTCTGAGTTTGGCCCTCTCCAATTGTAGCAATGACTTTGCCGGTTTTGTTGAGGGATGTTTCATCATAAGTTTACTTTGTCTAGCGCCACCTCTCCTTTTGTTTTGTTTGGATACATTTTGCGAAGGAGGATTCTATATTTGTTTTTGTTATCCCAATTGTATGTTCTGATTTGGTCTTGAAAATCCTCCTCTGGCCAGTCTGTCTGCTTTCTCAATACCTAAAATTCCCCTGTGCCTTGGCATCCAATATATCATCAGGTTGATGTGTTTCTCCAGGTTTTGAAGCTTTTGAATGCACTCACTGTCTAATTGATGTGATTCTTTTACATGCTAATGCTTTTATGGTTGCTTGGCTGGCAGATCTTATGAGGATATTTTTTGCCAGTGTAACCTCTTTTAAGATTTTCCAGGGCACAAGCATTGATGGCATGTATTTCTGCTTGAAAGATGTGTTTGAGTACTCATGTCTTGGGCTTGCACAGAAAACGTCTGATCCGGTTCCTTCGTTTGTTTTGGAACCATCTGTATAACCATATCATTTTGTCCGATGCTCTCCTGCGTTTTTTTCTCTCCTTTATTGACCGTTGAGACTATAGGATGTTGGAAAGAATGTTTTCAGGATCATATAGTCAGTCCCCATTTCTAAAAACCAATTACTACTTGCTTGATAATATATTATAATCTAATAAGAATAATCTTTTGGTGATATTTTTACAATACTTAAATTGTGCCGAATTCAGCTCGTGAAAACAACGTTGGTTGCTATTTCTCTTTCCACTTCTCTATCTTTATTCGTTATTTGTTTATTTGAAAGAAGGCTTGGCCTAGTGTGGGCGATTAAAAGCACTGGTAGAGCAGCCGTTTATACTTATCCGGCCACCAGATTGTTGAGAGGGCCCACTCCTAGGTCATACCAGGTAAAATCCAGAAGGGCAAATTTTTTTTTATGTGTTAGGAATAAACAATCTGTTTATTAAACTTGAGGTGTCAAATGATTACAAAAAATATAGTAAGGTAATATGTTGATCTGTATAGGTGAATGAAGTTTATGTTTCGCAACTTTTTTAAAAGATGTATTCCTGGATGAACTTTTGTATTCAAGTCTTCCGTTTGACCAGCTTGGTTTCTTCTTCGCTAAACATGGCGATGATTTTGACTCATGTCGATGCGGGATCAGTTGTGAGCCGAAGACTTTGCAATGTAGAATTCCTTCGTAATTTTAATTGTTAGATTCAATATTTTATTTATTATTGGGAAATTGTGAGATGCGGTCTGGTGTGACGTACGCTTCAGAAAAACATTTTCTCTATCTGGCCACGTTTCGAGCTTTATTGAGATCATCTTCAGAGTGAAAGTGGGACTCTCAATCCGACACACAAGAATGGCACAATTACGCGGGAAAGGAACACTTTGAGCCCTGAAAATGACCTCAATAAAGATCGAAACGTCGGCAAGATAGAGAAAATGTTTTTCTGAAATCTACATCACACCAGACCGCATCTCACGATTTCCGAATAATCACCGACTAACGGTCACTAAACATTCATTTATGTTTTACTTGTCAATTGACCAAGTTACATCTTTCAATTAATTATTCTTTCCATGTAAGGTCTTGGTTGAGATAAAAGTCAGTGTCACGAGCGGAATTCGAACCCACGACCTTCGGCTCAATACGCCGCTCTTTACCACCTGAGCTATCGTGACTTCGGAGGAAGGATCGAACCAAGAATCAACCAAGACCTTACACGGCAAGAATAATTAATTGAATTATTTTATTTATTTTTACAGTTATATTTATAAGACAAGAAATAATATAAATTTCCCAGTATTGAATTGTGAGTATACCAGGTCCCTTGGTGTCTTAATTCTCCGCCTCAATCTTTCTAAGTTTAAATCCACTTTTAATCCAATTTAATACTGCTTGAAATTAATTAATTTTCCTCGAGCCCTCAGAAGCCAAGATTGATTTCTTTATGAGATAATTTTTTTTTGTTGGGGAGGGCGGTCTGTGCATGAGAAAAATCGTGAAAGAATACAGCCGGCCTAGGCGAGCCTGACCTAATCTGGAATCGTTCCAAGGATCTATAGACCTGAACAACATGCACGCAGAATAGTCGTTGAACCGAATTTATTATTTCCAATGCTAGATCTATTCTTGACACGAGTTCGCTTATCTAATTAAATTGAAAATGTCAAGGAGTCAATTAGTAGGTGACTGTTTAAATGTACAGCTCCTAACGAGATAATTCTGATTTATAACAACTATAAATTGAAATAGTTAGGTTTGATTAATCTTCGGAGTGAACGCGTTACGATTTTATGAAAAGCCGACGAAAAAAAAATGGAAATTCTAATTTAATTGAAAAGCAGGCAGATCAGATGAAAATCCTGTGGACTTTTCTTGTCAGTTTTTTTCAATATACACCACCATATCCGCATAATTGTTTATTTAAAAAAAAAAGAAGAAAATAAATTATTTCATCTCACCAAGGTGTTTCGATAAAAGAGGACCACTTTTACGACAGGGTTTTCATTTAAGAGCGAGCCTTTGCCAATATCTTGTAGGGTCAAATTAACCTCCGTGTCATGGCAGGTGGCGTTTGCAATGTACTAAACCTAAATGCACCTGATCTTATTGACAGGCGGCGTCCCGTGCTGCAAAACCGAGGCCCATATAACCGTCAGATCCCTACAAATACACTGACAGGTAGAACATTCCACCCAAACGATTTTTTTTTCATCTTCTCGATAAAAGAACATTCTACCCTTAATTTGTAACTTGGTCAATTGACCACTAAAACGTAAATGAATAAATAAAACGTGAGGTGATTGGTTACAGTTAGTCGATGATTATTCAGAAATCGTGAATACGGTCTGGTGTGATGTAGGCTTCAGAAAAACATTTTCTTTATCCTGCGTTTCGAACTTTATTGAGATCACCTTCAGGGCTCAAAAGGCGACTGACACTTTCAACACGACACGCAAGAATGGCACAATTACGCAGAAAACAAACACTTTGAGCCCTCAAGATGATCTCAATAAAGATCGAACCGTTGGCAGGATAAAGAAAATGTTTTTCTGAAGCCTACATCACACCACAATGAAATTGCCACGGGGAGCTTTAGTGAAGTATACTTCATTTTGCTTATTATATCTATTAGGTTTCAATTAATTAATCTACAATTAAAGTTTTGGTTGAGATAAAACGAAGATGAATCCTAGGGGATCGAAGTCACGGTTGCTCAAGTGGTAGTGTAGCGGGTATTTAGCCGGAGGTCCCATGACCTGGGTTCGAATCCCGCTCGTGAACCTGACTTTTTTATCTCAACCAAAACCCTAATTAAAGATTAATTAATTGAAAAGAATTTATTTGATCAATGACCACGAAACCCAAATAGGTTATTATTATTATTGTGCAGAAATTAGTGACCGTTAATCGATAATTATTCAGATATCACGAGATGCGGTCTGGAGTGATGAAGGTTTCAGAAATACATTTTTTTTATCGTGCCAACGTTTCGATCTTTATTGAGATCATCTTCTGGGCTGAAAGTGGCACTTGCAACACAACACACAAGAATGGCAAAATTACGCAGAAAACAAACACTTTCAGCCCATAAGATGATCTCAATAAAGGTCGAAACGTTGGCAAGATAAAGATAATGTTTTTCTGAAGCCTACATCACACCAGACCGCATCCCAGGATTTCCGAATAATAAATGAAGTATAGGAATCTAACGATGAAAATTACAAAGGAATTCTACATCCCGCCTCAACATGAGTCAAAATCATCGCTATGTTCAGCGAAGAAGAAACCAGACTGGTCAAATGTAAAAATTGAATACAAAAGTTCATTCTTAAAAAAAAAAAAAAAAAAAAAAAAAAAAAAAAACAGTTGCGAAACAAACTTGATCATACAAAATATCAATGGAACGCCCGCTTGTGGCACTAACTATTTCACTTTTTTATTTTTGAAAAACTTCAATAACGACCCAACGTGCGTTAGTTGATTGAGAGCAAACCTACATAATTCCTCTTGTAAATTAACCATCGATTGGGCTTTTCTTCGATCATGGTAGAATTTGTTGACATCATTTGTTGTGACTGTATGTAAGTCATTTTTTACAAGTGTTAACGCAACAAATAAAATTAGTTGGATGTGATTATTATTAAATAATTAAGTTTAGAATAAAACTTCTGAACAACCATCAGTTGAATATTGTCTGTTTTTATTTCCTTTAAGTAAATGTAATGAAAATAAAAGGTTCTCCTTTTCTTCGAAATATTGTTTTGGTATTGCCTTAGTTCTTTTTAAACAGAACAATGCGTTAATCGACATATTGATGATGTAAATCTTACGACTAATCGAGTTTATATGATCTTTTGCAACAAATCCCTTAATCATAGGCTTAACATGTCGTATTATCTCTAGCAATCCCTCAGGAGGTTAACGGAGCAGTGAGACGAACGCTAGAAGAGGTGATTTGCTTAAATTATGTTTTTCAAATTGTCATATTTTTATTTTATTTTTGTAAAAACAATTTTATTTACAGTTGGTTGGAGTAAAATGCTGCAAAAAATGTTTATGTATATTAATACTAAGTAAAAACATATGGAATAATACATTTTATTAGACACATTGTTTTTTTGTTTATGTATAATTTTAATAACTGGCGGATTTTTATTACATCTTACGATCATGACGTATATCGATGAACGTGTTATCGTAATCAGTGAAATCGCGATTTCTTTCGCCTTGGACGTAACGAGGCTTATTACAAGGATTGATCTAGGGTACGAGCTGGTGATGAACTGTGGTTATTCACCGAACATAGATGTCTTAAGTTGTTATCTATTGATCACTGCTGGATGCACTCTTTTAGTAGGATGGCTATCGGATAGCGTGGCCGGAAAGTATTACGTCATTTTAATCGGTTTGGTATTCATCGTGGTGGCGTGTGCTGCACTCGCAATCTACTTCGTGTCAGATATGTTCAACGTATTCGAGTTGAGCCGTTATTTGGTACTGGCGTATACGGCGACGTCCGGGGTGAGAAACGCCTTCCTCTTGGAACAGTGGGAAATAGCGATGACAATAGAAAATCTGAGCAAGTTTATATTCTACCTCGTTCTGGTACGAGTGTGGGTGAAGAGCGGTATATCAGCACTATACTTGGTCGGGATAGATATAAAAACGTTGTTCGTCTTTCTGAGTTTCGCCGCCGCGGTCGTCAGTTTTAGCTATTTTATTTTCATGATGTGTATCGGCAGCGACGTGTACATCGAATCCACGTACTTTCTCGTTTGTGAAAAATGTATAAAGTGTGTTTTTCTAGCTGCGATAAATTCATGTAAACGTTCAAAAAGATTGAGAAGGGCATCGCAACTCCTTCTTCGACCTGTACTGCGAGCGAATAACGAAGTTAATTCTAAAGCAAAGAGAAAGAACGTTAGCTTTCTTCCAAAAGCCCATATGCGTATTCAAGACTTCGACACTCCCCAGTTCGGAGGGGCCTACACAGAACTCGATAAGATTAAGGTGTCCTGCTACGGTTACCTATTAATGACCACCAAAATGAAAAAAGTCGCAATAATCGAGGAAAAATTGGTCGACTTGAAGGGGCCTAGTATGGCCGAGGACGAAAAGCAGGACAAACGTGGGTCAAGGTTACAAAGAAAAAGCTTTGTTTCTGCCATGCATGAACCAGAGCCCGAGGAGAAAATTCAAGTGCGAAGAATACCAGTTGTTAAGCCCGAAAGTAGTTGTCTCGATAACTCAAAACCGCCCTGTTCCGATCTTACGGTCCGCCAAACGTCGTTGTTTTTGTCAGCTGTTATCGTAACGTTTCAACCATTTTTCTTCACGATCTTCATGCTGACAATTTTGGATGTTACGGATTTCCAGGCTCGCTTCGTCGAACGTCCCGTAGAAGAGAACCAACAAATTGTGTACTACTGCTTTTGCTTCGACGCATTTTTGTTTCCTTTGCACGAATTCGTCATTCATCCCATTTTACGAGAGTCCAACATTCGAAATTCGCATTTTTTGTGTTTAGGCTATCTGTGCATGTTCGTGGCCTTGGTGATGACACTGAGCATCAATATAATATTAGAAACTCACCTTCCGTATCTACCACGAAGCAATTATTCTCAAATAAGAATTTATAACGGCTTACAGAACGAAGTCACTGTACACAGTTCATGGAGTAGGAGCAGATTTGTCATTTTCCCTCTTGAGTTTATTCTATGGAAGGATATACCGTCTCTCACATCGTCGGGCGCCGGATATCATCTGACAATAAATCAATCGATGGAAAGTCACAAAATAGTCGTAATGGAACAGCGTACAGTAACTTACATTGTAACGGAGAACGGTTTGGAACGAAACAGCGAAGCCGATCCCTCCCTTTTCACCGGAGAAGTACATTCCGAGCAATCCAAATTGTTTATAGTCACTTCGAGAAACAAAACATTTGATTTATTGTTTTTCAATAAAAAAGCTAAATTCACTTTCAAATTATCGAGCGTAGAACGAGGGGTTTGTAAATACGTGAAACCGGGCATGTACCGGGTGAGTATGAAGGGTGTATCGCCTAAGACGGTCTACATCCTACCGAGCACTTTGTACTCCTATTTCGTTCCGTCGGATAATGACAGTGAAGGGATTTTATACCCGGTCGAAGGCCCATTGGTCATTAACTACTACTACTTGTTTATTCAACTTTGCTTAACGAGCCTTGCGAACGTTTTCGCCAGCGTCTCCTACTACGCGATCGTCATAGAAAAATCACCGGAAAAACTGAGGGCGATAATCTTTTCGATTATCGTCGCGTTGAATTTGACAGCTACGTCCATATATGTACACTTCATAAAGGAACCTAGATCTCTTCCCGTCTCGATAATTCTGACTATTCAAGTTTTCCTCTGCGCCGTGCTGGGGTTTTTGCAGTTATTTTTTCCGAGTCATTTTGAAATTTATTAATTTAGAATAGAAATATAACAATTTGAAAAGTAAGTTGTTTCATTAACGAGCATATGGATTGTAAAACTAATTCAACTTCTCATCTAATCAAATGTTTCAGATGATTTAGAAAATCTACAATAAAATTTTTTCTATAAACGAACAAAAAATACAATTTTTGGTCGGCGTGGAACTGTGTGTATTCGGCAGGATAAATTTACAATCGCTTGACAATCTTCTAACTTTATCTGTGCGCTTAATCAGTGCAGCAACATGATTAAAATTAAAATAACGTCTCCTGGGTATAAATTATACATTTTAGAACAAATAAAACTATAATCCAAAACATAGCATTATTTAGTAATTCAGTAGGTACGATTAAACGATTAAATTATAATTTATTTATGATACGTTATATTACTAGAAGAAAATGCATTTATTGCCAACATGCTCGGGAAAAAAGAAGTAACAATTCAGCTATTACTACTTTAAAGATTTTTTAGCATGTTTTTACTATGTATTTATTGACTCTACTGCACTGAACTAGGGAACCAGGAAGGCACAACAAGCCAGAAGCATTGCTCGGGAAGCACCAACCTCCCTTCCTAATATCCTCATTACCATACCGTACCATGTGCCCGGCACGTAGATATGTACCACTTAATTGAACGGTGCCATTCCATACAGTTCATACAGAGAGGGTGTAAGAATGCCATCCGATTTGATACTTGTACTTGAGCACTGCAAGAAATATTTGGGTGGAAGAAAAAAGGTCGTTTATATAGTTAGACGTAGATATATATATATCGTTTTTTGTTCCACTTTGTTTTATAAGAGAGTGAATGTATTTATTAGCGTGAATGTGTTGTGTCGAGGCCGATATCGGAATGTTGAGCTAGTTATGTGATGTGGCTGAAGGGTGACGGTGGTGTATTAGTACTCAAACGCCCTAATTGAGTGAATGTTATGTAAATAGTATGTGTTAGGTCTGAAACGACCTAGCTGTAGCTAGCCCGTACAGCCTAACCTCGGCTGCGGAATGGATAGGACCGAGGTCTAACCACGGACTGCCAAAACTCTAGGTGAGCGATTCTCGAGGGCTGCAGGTAACTAACTATTTATAAATTACATAAAAGCCGGAATTGCTGAAAGACTCCCGGAAGTGACTTTCTCCTGCATTGTTCGACCTACAAGATCATTTTGACGGTCTTTGACTCAATGAGTTGCGATGGCTATTTAAGCTAAGAATTGAGGTTGTGCACTTAAACTCGGCTGTTTGGATCAGAGGGGGATTGGGAATCTGTTCTTTGTGCAATTCGCGTTCCAAATGAAATTCTGTTATTCCATCTCGGATGTTTCACTCTCCCCAGAGTTGATCTGTTACGGTTTTTGAGTGGCTTAATTTCGCTGGCCTTAATTCGTTAGGCTATAATTATTATGTTATTTTATTGTGTATTTTTTTTCGTTTCTGATTGTTTAATCAACGACCTTTAGCAGACGGATCCAAGATGACCTTAAATGTTTGGAAATCACATTGTCATTTTTTCTTATGTTCAATTATTATTATTAAATTAACTACATTTCGTGGTCGGATTGACGAAATAACATCTTTAAATTAATTAATCATTATATGAGGATTGATTGGGATAAAAAAAATCAGTGTCATGAGCGGGATTCGAATCCACGACCTAGATACGCCGTTGCTCTACCACTTGAGGCTATCGTGACATCTATCCGACGTGTTTAGCCGAAGGTCATGGGTTCGAATCCCCTTCGTGGCCTGACTTCTTTTCTCAACACACATTTTGTATCACCATTATTTCACCAATTGAATTTTCCCTCCTTTTTGCCATTTTTCAAATGTGTAATCGGATTCGATTCTCGGCGACAAATGAAATTGCCACGGAGAGCTTTAGTGAAATATACTTCATTTTGTTTATTATATATATTAGGTTTCAATTAATTAATCTACAAAGTTTTGGTTGAGATAAAACAAAGATGAATCCTAGGGGATCGAAGTCACGGTTGCTCAAGTGGTAGTGTAGCGGGTATTTAGCCGGAGGTCCCATGACACGAAGCCCGCTCGTGAACCTGACTTTTTTATCTCAACCAAAACCCTAATTGAAGATTAATTAAATGAAAAGAATTTATTTGATCAATGACCACGAAACCTAAATAGGTTATTATTATTATTATTGTGCAGAGATTAGTGACCGTCAATCGATAATTATTCAGATATCACGAGATGCGGTCTGGAGTGAAGAAGGTTTCAGAAACACATTTTTTTATCGTGCCAACGTTTCGATCTTTATTGAGATCATCTTCAGGGCTGAAAGTGGCACTCGCAACACGACACACAAGAATGGCAAAATTACGCAGAAAACAAACACTTTCAGCCCATAAGATGATCTCAATAAAGATCGAAACGTTGGCAAGATAAAGATAATGTTTTTCTGAAACCTTCATCACACCAGACCGCATCTCACGATATCTGAATAATAATAATAATTATTATTGTTGGTATTCTGCATGCTTTTTATATGATAACCTATTTAAATTTGAATGATGAAAAGCTGAAACGAGTCTTTCAAATTAAAACAGAGAAAATAAATAAGAAAATAACCGGAAACTACCTAACAACGGGCCATCGTTTCGCAGAGCCCAAGAGAAACAACTTGCAAGTTAATTATCCATAAAGTTTCACGGTTTTAAACCATCTACTAATTGAAGGATTTTAAATTTGATTTTTTTTTAGGGACGTATGATTAGCAGTGGCGGGCTGGAGTCACATTCGAAAACAGCTCAGACAGCCCTTTCCGAGGAAAAGGGGGAAAAGGGCAAGACAAGGGTCGAGGAAACACGTCCCTTTTCCACTCGGTTAATCCCCATGTTTCGGCCTGCGAGAAATGCCGACAGTTAAAAACCAGACTTGTGCATACAGCCCGCAGGGAGGGAAATTTTGTTCTTCCGATTAATCAATTTCCAATTTGTACAGTTGCTATTTTGCAATATTGTACATCACCGGATGGGCGACCGCATGTACGGGTTTTTTCATTACTCGCCGATTGATAAAACGTCGATTGTTGGAATGTTCACTGAATGCTCTCTTCTTTTTTTTATTATAAAAGAACTGTTGCTTGAAGAAGCGTTTTTGAAGTTATAACGTGATTGCGCTATGCCATAGGTCGATGTGTATAATGATCGGTGGAACTGCGAATCAACAGAAGTTTATCGATTTAAAATTAAGTCTAAGAAGAAAGCCATAAAGTACGGCATGTTAGGCTTATCCAAAGTTCTGACCTACTTCACCAAATGATGATGATGAAATGATTGCCAGTACGTACACTATAATAGTGCGGATCACTTCTGCATTGCATGAACTCTTTACTGAATGGGTCGTCCACATGATATCGAAACCCGTTGGACTAGATTTTTTTAATCGTCTCCGAGTAATTTTTTTAGCCGACACATTGCCCACAAGGCCCTCCGTGTATTTCCAAATAGGCAAAGGCCCATTCAGAAACTAGCAACACGTGTTAAATGACTTCGGGGCCTCCTTGTCACATCTGGCAGGGCGGGCACATGTGTCTTAACAGATTTGTCGACAATCGAAACTTTCCTCCATAAAAAAAAAAAAAAAAACCAGCCGCACCCATTTAAACAGTCACTTTTTTTTCTTAGTTTGTGTTTACTGGAATATTTTGATATATAATATAATCTAATAATTATATAATTAAGCTGAAGAAATAAGAGTTTTAAAGGAAAGTGAACGGTATCGGTTGTAATCAGAGAGGTTGGGCAAAAATTTTAAACAACCCTGGACAAATAAATTAGTAATTTTCATGTCATTTTCTAAAAAATGGACAAAATAAAATGGCAACGCTCGGTCTCAACCATGAAAATGACGAAAATCGTCTGACCTCTGAGTAAAGCTAGTGTAGGATGATCAAAATAGGAAAAATTGGACATGTGAATTTCTAAAATATGTCTAAAAATAAGATTTATAAAAAACAATAAATTCCGAGACATTCTTATACTTAGAACAGGAAGATCAAGTTATGAAACGAAGATGACCTATTAAAGTTGGAACTTTTATTGACCTGAGAATTTTTTGAGTTTCGTACGGTTTTTTAGATGAAGTAGACTGTTTTTTGTGTGCACCAAGTTTTCGTCTCAACCATGAAAATGTAGAAAATCGTCTGACCTTGAGAGTAAAGCTAGGATCAACGTAGGAAAAATTGAACACGTAAATTTCTAACAAAATAAGTAAATATCTAGAAATATAATTTATAATAAAAGTCATTTCCGGGACATTCCTATACCTAGAAAAAAGATGGCCTATTAATGTTTGAGTTTTTATTGACCTGACAGTAATCACATTAGATTTTTTTGAGATACCTTCTCCATAAGGACTTTATAATGGAGTAGACTATTTTAGGTTCAATGAGTGATTGGACATCAGTTTCAATCAACTCTGATGAAATGAATTAGTAATTTTCAAGTAATTTTCTCACCATAATAAAAACGCTCGGACTCAACTATGAAAATGACGAAAATCGTCTGACCAATGTGTAAAGCTAGGATATTTTAATCAAAGTAGGAAAAATTATACACGTGAATTTCTCAAAAAATAAGTAAAGTCTAAAAATATAGTTAAAAAAAAATTTCCGAGGCACTCTTATACTTAGGAGGATCATGTATTGAAACAAAGATGGCCTATTAAAGTTGGAATTTTTATTGACCTGGCAGTAATCACGTTAGAAGTTTTTGAGTTTCATAAGGCCTTTGCGATGAAGTAGACTTTTTTTGGGTTCACCAAGCTTTCGGCGATTTACATTGCCATCCTCGGGGCTTATTTGTTGAAAAATACGATGTAAATAAGTGTGACAGTTGTTATGACACTGGTTGGACATGGGTTTCAATCAACTCTGGGGAAATTAATTAGTCATTTTCATGTCATTTTTTCTACAAAAATGACAGATTAAAATGGCAACGCTTGGACTAAACCATGAAAGTGAAGACAATCGTCTGACCTATTAGTAAAACTAGAGTAAGATGATCAAAATAGGAAAAATTCGACATGTGAATTCCTACGAAAAAGTAAATGACTTAAAATATAGTTTAGTTTATAATAAAAATAATTTCTGAGACATTCCTGTATCTAGGACAAAGCAAGCTTGCCATGAAAAATCAACGGCCAATTAAAGTTGGAATTTGTATTGACCTGTCAGAAATCTCATTAGAATTTTTCGAGTTTCATAAGGTTTTTTTTTTTATATGAAGTAGACTTTTTTTGGGTGCACCAAGTTTTCGGCTTAATCGTGAAAATGCAGAAAATCGCCTGACCTTGAGTAAAGCAAGGACCAATGTAGGAAAAATTGAACACGTGAATTTCTAGAAAAAAAAGTAAATATCTAGAAATATAATTTAATTAATGATACATTCCTATTCCTAGGAAAAAAGGCCTATTAATGTTTGCGTGTTTATTGACCTGACAGTAATCACATTAGAATTTTTTGAGGTACCTTCTTTATAAGGACTTTATAATGAATTTTTAAAAATCTTCTTCAGGTAAAGTAGTCGAATCAATTGAAAAAAAAAAAAAATTATAAACAAGAACAGCGTTTAATTGATTACGTACGGTGAGTGAACTTTAATTTCATACGGAAAGACAAAACATATAGCTTTAGATTTTTCTTCTTTCAGGAACGCCTATGTTATCACATGATATTATATAAACAAAATGTTTGTATACATAACATAACATTGTTGCAACGTATATAAACAGCAACATGCTAAATAAACAGGGAGAATTGTCTGTTCAGAAATGATCAAACTTCAATGACGAACATTAATATATTTTTTAAAATGCTAATTTGCATTTAACTGCATTAACTGCACATCAAAAACCCCGACCACCTGGCGTTTCCACGGAAAAATGGCCTTCGGAAATGTATATTTTTTAAAACTGTTACAAACCTGTGGTTTGATCTCATTCTTTATTTTACGGCTGAACAAAATGGCGCTTTAGCCTGTTTTCCTAGCTTTAATCGGTCATCAGTAAATGAAAAAAATTCGGGAACATGTTAATTTTTGCACTGTTTACAATACTTCAAATTAGAGCTGTCGGTCCAGGAAATCGTTCTGGAGTGGAGTGTCAAAGCAATAGATAACAATTTTTAATAAGATTTCAATTTGTCACCGACCACTTCGCCAGATTTCTCAACTATTTTCGGCGATTCGCGATTTTTGGGCAGAAACCTTTTTTTACGTGCTCATGTTAAAACCGATAACTCTCTCTCTCCCGATTTTCAAGAACGCATAAATTTTGAACCGTCATGTTTTCGCAAGTTTTACACGCTACAATTTCTGTTACGAGGATGTAAAAAAAAAAAAAAAAAAAAAAAAAAACAGGGAAGCGACAATTCTTACTTTTTTCTATTTTGACCTTTTTGGATGATGAATGCTTCTAATGATGGTCACCACTTGTTTTCCACATGAAGAAAAATCAAATTTTCCTTCCCATTTCACAGGTGTTGTGGCATGGCTTAGAATAACGTATTGAAATAGTAGGGTTATGTATGGTAAATTCGGGAGGGGAAGAGAGAGAGAGAGAGAGAGAGAGAGAGAGAGAGAGAGAGTGAGAGAGAGAGAGAGATCGGTTTTTTTCTATGAGAATGTAAAAAACCACGTTTGAACCAATTAAAATCTTATTATAATTGCCTATCGATTGTTTCAGGCGCTCAAGGACGATTTCCTTGTTCCACAGCTCAATTTGAAGTTTTCTTAAAAAGTTCAAAAAATGATGAATGATTGAAGCTAGGAAAATATTAAAAAAAGCCAACTTGTTTAGTGTAAAATTTTCTAAAAATAATACCTAGTAGTTCTGCGGCTTAGAAAGCTGAGAAAATATTCATTTTCAAAGTTGGCCATTTTTTCATGCAGAAATCAGGTGGTCGGTGATTCACTGACCATGAAACATGAAATTGGAATTTTAATAATTGGTATATTTGGACGGAATCTTCCCCTATGTTTTGTATTACGGATTACTCAAATAGTCAGTTATTGTATTTTAAATTAGGCAAATGTTTGTTAGCCGTTGTCCGTAGACCCACGTGCGTCAGGAAATAAAGTGGGATCAGTAGTCGGGCGAGGCTAATCCCCCAAAAAAGGGGGTCGATATTAAGCAGGCCGGCCCATCTTATCCGCCCCCTTGTTGACATCTGCTCCAAATCAATCCGGCTGGATGGATAATGCTATTCGTTTGCAGAAAGCACTCGCTGCCGCCTGCTGAGGCTGTCTCTTCCCAGTCGGTGCTCTGTTCCAAATCCCCACCACGTTCAACCAACCATCTGGTTGCCTCCCGATCGCACCCGACTGTTTTCAGACTTCAGTAAGCACCACGCCGCCGGGAAGGATAGACTTCGTTTGTCATGCTTACCCTCTGGATACGACGTGCTCTAAGGTGAATTTTTTCAACTTGATAATATTAATTTTCTGTCTGTAAATTTAATATATTTAAAAAAATCCCACTAGCTCTATTTTAACAATTTTAATCGATCATAAATGGTTCGGACATCAATTTTCATTGTGAAGTGTTTGCATATCTTTTGCTCTAAAAATCTGCTTTGAAGTAACAGATTATAGAAGAAAATGTTGTTTACTTTGAATACAAAGCTACCTACATTTTGAATAAACGAATGTAAATAGCAATAACGTCACACACACACACACACACATAGGGACTGGCAGATTCAGAAATATACTGAATGACACATAAAAGCACAAGCACAGATTGAAAGACTGGCAAATATCTATTATTATGCAGTATAGAATAATATAACATTTTACGTAGTTCTAGTATTTATTTGTTGTATCTTTCTTGTTGTGTCTTTCTATTTGGCACTCTTTCTCACCCTCTCTCTTACTCACTCACTCTCTATCTATCTATCTATCTATCTATCTTTCTTTCTTTCTCTCTTTATCAATACATCAATCTATATATGTATCTAGTCAATTTTTCTATCTTTTTATTTATCTATCTATTTCTCTTTCCATCTTTATCTCTGTCTCTTTCTCTTGTTTATATTCGCTGGGTTTCTTAGTAAGACACGTACATGGTTTGTAAGACTGATTGGATCAGGAGAATAAGTTTAAGCGTATCTTGGTCCTCCGGGCCGGACACGATATTGCTCCGCTTAGAGTATAATAAAATTAATTCAAGTATTTCAAAATAACACAAACCAATTCGTACCTCTCTCCAAACCGCACGAAGAAATTTTCCAACTTTATCTTTTGCTCCATGTGTACGCTAGAACAATTATTCAAAGAAACACACACACACACACACACTCACAGACAAGCTTTCTCGAAAATTATAATAATTTAAAAATTTACTTTTTAATTAGTCGTTACCGGCCATTTCTGTCAATCTTCGCTGGGATGGCTTCCCGCCATCTTCAGTGCGTTTTGCAAGATCAGCTAGATCAATAGAATAAATGTAAACTTGTTTGTCCCTACGGTTCGTTAGCGCTTAAAATATAATTAATTCAAAATTTCGCAAACCAACAATTGTAGATGGTGTGACAATGATACGCGTTCGTCAGTCCAAAATGGCAAGGATAGGCTGACAAAAATGATTTGGAACTGACAATCTCTTCAGACCAAACGGAGAAATCTCATAATTTTATCCTTCGCTCGAGGTGTATGCCAAAATAATTGGCCAAAGAAATATTCTTCTTCTCTCTCCTCCAAATTATAATAATTTAACCATTATTACTTTTTTATTTGCTCGTCACCGATCATTTTAGTCAGCCTATCTCCGTTGGGCTGGTCTGTGAGACGCTTTTCAGCTTCTCACAATCTTCAGTGCTGGACTTGTAAGATCAATTAGATCGTAAGAATAAATTTAATTATGTTTGGTCCTCCGGGCCGGATAAATTATACCTTAAAGTGCAACTAATTATAGTTTTTCAAAATAACACACAAACAATTGAATATTGCAAGAAGCCATAACGCGTTTGACAAACCAAATTAGCAACGAAAAACCGACCAAAATATACATACTCTCTCTCTCTCTCTCTCTCTCTGTTCGTATGCGCGTAGCTTCTCGCCATCCTTTTCGATGGGTTTGTAAAAACAACTAGATTTTGAACAAAAGATTAGGTGTGTTTGGTCCTCCGGGACGGATAAAGTATTGTTTACGCTTAAACTAAAATGAATTCAAGTTTTTCAGAACGGCACAAATACGCTTAATATTTTTGGCCTGCTTACTGCTTGGACTACGGGGAAATCAACCCTAAAAACCACAAGGAGAGAACTTACAATTTTTATCTTTCCCTCGAGATATATGCCGAGAACAAATGAAAATAAAGAAACGCACGTACTACGAAAATCTTATTAATATGTTTTATATCATAGGAAAATTGAAAAGAAACCGTCAAAGGACTTTCATTTAAAATTGTTTAAGTTTTCGAATGATTTAATTGATACAAAAGATAGACTGTTTATTTATAAAGTATAAGTTATATTCAATAACTATACAACTAATAATGAGAGTTTATTAGATTAATATTAAACCTACCAATTCTCGTCGTCCTCTTGGGTCAGACACGCTTTTTTTCGTCCTGTTCAGTTTGGTAAATTTTGGTGGTTTTTGGCATTGTTTGAACATCATTGTTCTCATCTAAGAAAATAGCCAGCTTCGAATTATCAGGGATGATCAAACCTCGGAAAAATACATCCGGTCATAAGACTCTTGGATCAGACAGGCTTCTTTTTCTTGATGCCCTGTTCAGTTTGGTAAATTTTAGTGGTTTTTGGCATTGTTTGAACATCCCAGTTCACATCTAAGAAAATATCTTTAAATTATCAGGGATGATCGAACTGCTGAAAAATACACTCGGTTACAAGACACTTGCTTTAGACATGCTTTTCTTCTTGGTGCCCTGCTGAGCGAAATAAGTTTCGAAAATGAACTTTATCGATCAATACTGAGTAAAGAATGCATCCAAAATCTCCGAAACTTGGGAGAACACAACAAGGTAATGGCATCCTGGGTGCCAGGGCACAGGGGAATTTTGGGTAATAAGGAAGCAGACTAACTGGCCAGAGGAGGATCCGCAAGACCATACATAGGCCCCGAGCCTATCCTTGGGATATCGAAAACAAACATAGAATCCTCCATCGCAGAAAGGATCCATACAAAACAAAGAGAAAAGTGGATAAACTCTAGCAGTGCTAGACCCAGTAAACAACCCTCACCAAAACTAGCAAAAACACTACTACAATTGGAGAGGGCAAATCTCAGAGGAGTGGTAGGACTACTAACCGGCCACTGGCATCTGAGAAAACATCTACATAACATGGGCATATACAATGAGGACTCCATCTGCAGGCTATGTAATGAGAAGGAGGAAACAGCCACTCATATCATCTTCGAATGCGAAGCAACAGCTCAATGGAGGATCAATCTAACGCATAAAAACGACTCAGAGAACCACATTGATGCAATAACAGTCAATGACTTGATACTTCTGAGGAAAAGGATCGAGTCAATTGACTAAACCAAGGAACTGGGAAGGTACAATAAGCCAGAAGGCTGCAGTGCCTGGGGCACATAAACCCCGTCTCCTGGTATCCTTTCCCACCATACCATACCATACCAATAATGAGTAAAAGATAAATGTCAATACATTTCTGTTTTATTTATCTATATAAATATTGCACATATTTACATACATGAAGTATGAATTGTCCTTAACTGTCCACCCTCAGGAGATGAGACAAAGTATTTTCTACCCGGTTAAAATATTCCGAATGTCGATCAATTATTCATTATCTTCCAGTTAAAAATGTGACGGATAAGGAGGGGATTTCTTATCTAAACGGCTAAATGACATCTTAACGTTTGTTTTTACCTCGCCAAACTGGGACAGAATCGTTTATCAGAAACAATTTCGCAGCGGCTATCGAAAGTGGTATGGGCACAGGTGTTACCGGGTCACACCTGCTACTCTCCTCAGAGCAACACTTCCGTAATGAAAAATAACCATTTTTCTTCCGAGAATTTCGATTCTGCCGGGCACCCACGACGCTTTTGCAATATGGGATCGAATATTTCTTGTATTGAACGCATGTTAAAAATGCACGATTTCTATCTAATTGGACATATGGACGAGGATCGCCGCCCCTCTTTACTATCAGCGATCAAGTTAGGAATGAACCATTTCATTCACAGCGTTAACACGTGTTAATCATAAAAAATCTCTCCTAGGTCATGACTCTAAGCACCGGCCCCTAATTAGTCTCGATCTGGTCGAATTCTTAGTGTCTAATGTTCAAAACTAGTTTGAACGTACGAAAAAAAAATCCTGACGTACCAGATAGTCAATTAGGTCAATTATGCATTAATAATATTGCTTGCATTAATATTTTCCTAGTTTTAACACTGTAAATTATAAATAAGGACCTAATTGCAACGTTTAAAAAATTTGTATCGACTGGAGTGCAAATTTATAGGTCGAGGTTTTCCTATTGACAGTCAGATATACAGAAATCCATCCACACAATATTGTAATAGTATATATTGGTTCAGATGTTGCAAGGGAATAAATTGCTGGCCAGTCGAAAAATGAAACTAAATTGACCCTTGTTTGATCGTTAAAGATAATCTTTTGGTCCGCCTATGGCCGCAGGTGTATAATTGGTATTGTAGAACGGACGTTTCACAGGGGGGAAAAAGTCCACAGTAGCGGTTATCACAATTAGGATGGTTATTTCCTTCACTGTATCATTTTGTCAGCAATTTTATATTATTTAGTTACTTAAGGGTCCGTCTAATCTCGCTCGGTCGTGTTTTAGTGAGGTGCGTAGATTCTACAGTGACAAATTTCAGAATGAAACTCCAGATCAAAACTTTTACACTGATTTTAATAGATTGTAAAAACAGTGGTGCAATACAAAATGATATTCGCGTAAAAAACCGGTTTCAAAATAAAATAAATTAGAAATAAATATTAGCTTGAAATTTGAAAATAAATTATGAGTCTACATCATTGTCCGTTGATGAAAAAATCTTTCTGGGTTTATGAGGGGATACATTTTTCCAGCGGTTAGATCTCATACCTGTTCATTCTGACGCAAATATTCTCTGATGGGAACCAGGATGGTTAAAAATGACCAAAATCAACTCAAAAATTCATCATACTAAATCGATCATTAAGAAAAAGAGCATCTCGGACCATAATTAACGGCCTTAAAATAATTTCATTTAACTTCTGCGAAACTATCGAAATTTGTTCTACAAAGATTGAATATACTATTACGCATTAGATATATAAAAAATATTTTTACGCTTTTTTTCGTGTGTATTGGAGTGATATCAGGTCGTAGCCGATCATTTTGGTCAGCCTGTTTTGTTCTGTCGAATTTGTTTACGTTCTCGCCGACTTCATTAGTGGATTCGCGTGCTATTTTAAAAAACCTGATTTAATTATACTTTAAACGCTAACAATGCATTATCCGGCCCGGAGGACCAAACATACTTACACAAATAAAACAAGATGTATGTGTGATAGATAGGTAGATAAAGGGTGAGTGGGTAAGTGAATGAGCGAGTAAGAGAGATATCTTCAGTATAGACATGTTTTTGCCATCCATGAAGATCTTTGTTGCTTGAATGGTTTTTGTTACTATCGAATTTTTGGTTCCTCAAGAACTTTGTCGACGTGGTACTACTTACTCGTCACTTATTCTCTGATTGCAAAAAAGGAGTTTGGAACAGCATACATTACTTTGGATGTTTTGCGTAAAGTTGAGAGACTGCTGAGTGATGACGCTAGCAGTAGTACCAGTAGCTACATGTTTACTAATAATTTTGGTCAGCCTACCCTCGCTGTTTTAGTCTGACAGACTTCTCACTACCTTCGATGGTAGGTTTGTGGTTTATTTTGAAGATTCTGAATTAATATTTCTTAAGACATTAGTATTACCCTATCCGGCCCGGAGGACCAAAAAATTAAATTATACCCTTGATCTAGCTGACTTTACAAACGTAATTCATAAATGAAAATTATATGATTATACTTTTCAGGATAAAAGTATAAAATTTTGAAATCGTTCGACCTATATTCTCTGGAAACGTATTAAAGAAACAAAAACATTATTTATTTGTCTGTGTTTGTTTAATAGCACGTAGTTGGGTAGGGGTCCCACGTAGAAGGTGGGAGAGAGACTGTGGTTGGGAGGGAATTAAGTATGCAGATATGTACTTTATATCTTTATGGGTACTATAAGTCACTGAAAGTTAGATGTTTTCGGTATAAATCAATTTTTGAAGTAAATTGTGAGCTATTGGAATAACGGATGAACCGTGCTAAAGCTGTAGGATCGTGTAAGAGACGTCAGGACGAATACGTGGTCCGGGCAAAGCATAAATTGGGTGGATCCCAGTTTCTTATCGGACGATAGTTCAAAAACAAGAAACTTCCTTGTAGCTTTATTATAGTAAGGCCGGTTTATAAAGGAGGCGACGGCTCGCCTCTTGAGGTGTGAGGAGAGGGCAGGGGGAGAATAAAAAGAGGAGGATTAGAAGGAGAGAGGACGGCGAGAGAGAGAAGGATGGCGTGGGGTATGCAGGACACCTGGCGCCTGGCATCAGAGGCGGTGGTGAGCACACCTCTCCCACGCGACTCCTACCGCTTTAACTTAACAATTCGGATCAACCAACAAAGCCCCCCAATGATTTATTCCTCCTTTCGAGGCGCGGCTCGCTTTTACCGAGGGGAAATGACTCCAAATCCCTGCTCCGGCTTCATCCAATCTTGTAAAATCGGCTATCAAGGCGACTAAGCCGACGACAACGCTTTATTTCAACCATTATCGAAAAATAAATCTCCTTTAGAGTTTTAAAAATAACAAATTTTTTCGGAGATATTACACTAAAAAAGAACTATGAGTATCTTTCAAGTTTGGGTTGTTTCTTACCTACACCTCGGAAGTACATAAACTCGGATTGTCAACTTTTGCCAACAGTTGAATCTTTTTTTGTCTCTTAGTCCAGAAAGTGCAAATTTGACTCCAATTTCACGGGAATAAGATTCAAAAGCTCTTCTCGCGTAAAAGTAATTTCTGTCCATCTGGAGAGCTTATGTTTGCTGGGCTATGATTCACGTAGGCACTGTTTTTTACATGGCCCCACAGAAAATAGTCGATTGGAGTTGCATCGGGTGACCGAGGAGCCCAACAGATCCGACCATGTTTGGCATGGCTTGTCCACCTATCCTGGAAGTGACAATTGCAAAGAATCGTGTGCGGGGCATCAAGCTGGGTAATAGATGTACTTGTTGCAGAAGAATGTTGGTAAAACCTCCCTCAAAAATTTGAGCACCATTTTAATTAATTTTGTAGAAATAGTGCCCAAATAATTTATATCCGAGAAGTACAAAACAAACGTTGGTAATGTAAACCACCTGATGATGACGAGACGAACTTCTCGAGTTTTCTCTGTCCACGTTCGACAATTCCAACGGTTTAGTATGCCACTAGAGGTGAACTTGGATCCATCAGTCCGTAGGATGTTTGGAATAATGTTTTCAATCTCCCAAATTGACATTTGTGCAAGGAATGTTAGAGCAGAAGATCCCTGGACAAGATGAGAGCGATACGGCTTAAAATTTTAAGTCCGGAGTACATATTTAATTTTGAAAAGTCCTTCTAACTTTTCAAAGAGAGGAATTTGGATTTTCGTGAACACACACTAAAACATTCAGCTCCTCGTCGAAATTAAGCTGTCGGTTTCTTTTTGTCTTTATTTTGACATTTCTTGACCATTTTGAAATCCGATCGCACCATGGTTTTTACTGTAAAAAAATCCTTTAAAATGTGTCAGGATGTGTAACGTTGTATTTGCAATTTTGAAGTTGAACTAAGTCTGAGATAACCTTATAATGTTTCTATTTGAAAATTTGGAACCAGACTAAAAAATATTAAAGATTGGTTCAAGAGAAATTCCGCCGGGTCTCTAAACAAACACCCTGTATACAATTTGTACTGCTGCTCTGTCGGTACATCCCAACACAATCATTACATATGCAGACGATACTGCCATTTGATCTCCCGACTAAAATATCCGGAAACATCTCGAGCTCATTGAATAATCATGTGCCCAAATTACGTTCAGTCTTAACGTCTGAATACGTTAACAATAAAACTACTTAGGACTTAGACAGTAGACTTGGAATTTTTACACAAAACTTAAGCGACAAGAACTAAACAGACGATTTGGATAGGACCGAAATCAGACCTGAAGAAACCCAGTACAAAACGCCACGACGACAGAGTTAGACCCACGGAAAAGGACTGTGGGGTACCACCAAGGTCATGTAACATCCAGCAAATCCGATCGAAAGTCTTCTGAAGAATTTTACAAAGTTCTTCTATGTCTTCAATCTCACACCTAAACATTCCCTTCGTCAAAGGATTGATCCTTTATCGCTTCCTCAAGGGCCGCCCCAATCTTTCAACCCTTCTAACCCTTTTCGTTAAGCCCTCTCCACTTCTCCCCATTCCAAGAACTCTCCAATGACTTCTCGCTTGACCCAATGACAAATTGATTGCCCACCATTGACTTTCTTTTCATAACATGTGTCCTCAGAAGCAGTACTGGCCGTAGTGTTTTTCCCGGGATGTTATACCGTAGAAGGTGCATAATTCATGTACCGGATACTTGATACATAATCCTTTAAAAAAGAGATTAAAAGAAAGCTCTACACCGTAGATCATCCGACCGCGGATCAAAAGTGGTAGTTTTTGATTCGAAATAAATCTTGTTCATTCATTTCCATCGTATTTGAACTTGATCTTATCGAGACTCTTGTTTTCTTGTCAGGATGTAAAACTTCTGTTTGTTAAGAACGAAGCCGAATTCCCCGTTGTAACTGTAATTTGGAGGAAAAATATTCTTGACGCAATTTCTTGTTGTCTCAATTGATTCAACACGTCCGCAGAATGAAATCACACATTTTTTAAACATTTGCAGACTCTATCGGTTGTTTTTGTTAATATTTTGTTTGGTCTAAATGTTCCACTTAAAAAAACCGTTAAGCAGTTGTTTTATAATGTTGTATCTGAGGGTATGGATCAGCAGATATTTGACGTGTGTTCGTAACGCCTACGAGCATAGCCCGGAATAGTAAATTTGCTCTGTTAAATTTCAAAGTCCTGGGTCGATTTTTAATGATATTTCCCTCTCCTCAGACCTTATAATCCGCCGGCTCCACGACTCTTCCCATTGTTCGGCGGATTCCCCTCTCGCACAGATTGAGCGGGTTAAAGAACTATATGTCAACGGTTGCCGGTGTGACGACGGCGCCAACCTGGCCCATGTTTGGCATGGTACAGCACAATGGGCACCCGGTCCGGCGGTCCTCATTGTAATTCCGCGCCGATCAAAAATGACTTCATGACAAACGGTATTCACAAATCATCTGTCCCACTTTACGTCGGACCATTTTTGGTACATTTTGCAGCTCTTTGACAAGAGTGAGAGATAGCCTGCGAATCATGGAATATAAATTATATTTCTTTTACATAACCGTATACAGTTATTTCAATCGTTGTACACCGCAACCTGTCATAAATTCACTATTACTTTCTTACCTAAACCTTTTTTCTTCGCAGCCTCACATCAATACATCTATTTTATATAAAAGCCAATTTCATAGAAATGATCAATTATTGAATGAGTGTGGGATTCAATCCTTTTTAAAAAGATAGTTCCTACTCACAGTAAGTTGTTTTCAACGACCGGATTTCGAGTCTTTTAGCTCATCATCAGGTTGAAGGACTTCCACAACCACGTCTATCGATATGCATTGCCAAAGTGAACCCACACCTCCCCCGCGCGACGTTCCAATTAACAGCTGATTTTTTAATAGCGCTCAATTTGAACGTGCGAAACGCGGAAATTATAACACAAATAAAATAACTAAATATAATATTTAATTGTGTTATATTTCCGCGTTTCGCACGTTCAAATTGAGCGCCATTAAAAAATCAGCTGTACTTGAAACGTCGCGTTGGCGGTTGTGTCGGCGGGTTCATGTTGGCAATGTTGACAGACGTGTTGTGGAAGTCCTTCAACCTGATGATGAACTAAAAGGCTCGAAATCCGGATCATTTTGATTTTTGTTACATACCTGATCTACTCGTTCTCGATTTTTGTCTCAAGTTGCACCCGTTCAAACAGGTCATCTTAAATCCAGGCTCTAAAGATGGCAGGCGGACCTGAAGCGATCCAGACTGCTAACAGATACGTTCTAATGAAAACTAACAAATTACATGATTTTTTCTCTCTTTTAACTATAATAATTTCTTATGTTTATAATCTCTTTTGAGGCATGTCAAGACAAATCTCGCCGCCGTCGTGCTCAGAATGTAGAAAGACCGGTAATAATTCCAGAGGCGACAAGATTTCGTATTCTCTGCGGGTGACGGCTCCAAGACTTATCCCACGCAGGTTGTCACTCTAATAGGAACATCGGCTATCTAAGGGATCTCCAGGCGAGAGATTTTGCCCCTTGTTTTCCAGGAGGGCAGGTAAAAAATATCCTTCCCAGGAAGAACAGGGCAGATAAGGCTCTTTTCCAGACAAAAGTGTCAGTTTATATTAGGACAACTAATTCTCAAATATACTAAAGCAATCATAGTAGATTAAAAGAGTTGGTAATCGACTTCAATGCAATTTAGAAAGCATCAACCTGAAAGAAGATCAAGCTAGATAGATTACTAACTGGAAACCTTTTAGTCTCGCTGGTTGGGTCAAACGCATTTCACAATTTTTCGTTCTTCGGTGGTTGGTCTGAGTATTGTTTTGCTGAGAAACAGGTACGGTTGACCAAAAATACACAGACCAATCGCTGAAAATAGTATACTATAATCATCCCATCAGCAAACATTGACGACTTGAACAAATATTCCAGCACGTTTTGAAATCTTAAATAACGACAAGAATAGTAACATTTCTCAAAAATGGGCATGAAAAACCAGTGAAATTATCAAGCCAGTTAAGAAAAATCGTTAAGTAAATGTAAATCATAAGCCTATTTTAGCATAAACAAATTTGTACTTCATAACTTCACACTGACTGTAGTTAAAAGTAAAACGCTAAACTGATCAAACACAGCGAATATAGACGGACCATGATGATCAAAGAGGATCAATGACTGCGAGGTGATTTAATCTTTTAATTTTTTTTAGTATGATCTTTTCTTATAGGAGTTCTAATTTAATCAACTTCATGTGTGCTACTATGTCTGGTCGTCAATGCTGCTACGTCAATGCCAACAATACAAAATAATGCAGACACATCTCACTAATTCACACAGGTTTCAGACTGACGGTCCAAAACAGCAAAGATACGCAGGTTCAAACGATAGGAAACGTTTGGTCTTTCGAAGAACAGGGTTCATCTCCCTGCAGAACTCATAACTTTATCGAAAAAATTAAACAAACTTTTCTGGCTATTTTGTATTCTTAAATAAAGATAACGCTTAGAATAGATATACGCTCTCTCTCTCTCT
>CM077103.1:18940058-18959228 GCA_039619505.1 Cimex hemipterus | reverse complement strand
TGACACCTGTTTCCAGTCCTGGAATGAGGCGGCCTTTTCAATAGGCCGGAGGCTCATCAGCCACCCACATGCCCTGGAAAGCCCTCGAAGCCCTCTTCATACACCGTAATTGTGCCGGCGTACAAGAAGCGTTTCTAGCTCGTTAACTTAACCCGTACCTCGTTTGATCCTTTATCGTCCCGGATTTGACAAATTGGGATTCATAATAGCAAGGACACGCTGCCATCCGTTTATTGTAAAAGGTTCGGTTAAAATTAATCAATTCATACTGTCAGAATTGATTATTAATTACTTTTGAACTTTCGACGCTATTTTGAAAACTCAGGCATGCACGAACACGGCTTGATTACAAGAAATTCTCTCTCTCTCTCTCTCTCTCTATCTCTCTCTCTCTCTCTCTCTCTCTCTCTCTTTCTATCCATCATCCACCAATCAATCAATTAATCCCTATTTCTCTGCCTCCCTCCGACTACCTTTCTTTTTTAACGCTCTCTCTCCCTCACCCTCCCCTTTCTCTCTTTCTCTCTTCCTCTATCTATTTGTCTATTTATCTATATCTTCCTCCCACAATCTTTCTTTATTTTAGTTCTCTCTCTCTCTCCCTCCCTCCCTCCCTCTCCCTCTCTCCTTTACCTCTTTCCTTATGTCTATAAAATTCCATCTGTAGTTGTCTGTCTCTTTGAACTAGAGTCCCCTAAGAATGAAAGCAAATATTTCGGTTTAAAAAAATATTCACGTCTTTTTCTGTTTCCCCTCCTTACAAACGGTAGCACATTGGAGGACCTGTCTTGTTTTTGATTCCAAACGCCCAATGGAATCAGTTCGACCTTCGGGTAGGACCGCCTCAACCCAATATACCTTCTCTGGTGAACACCGTAGAAAGGCGGTCATTATCACCTCAAGGGAATCGGGCTCAAAAATCCCGGGAGGTCCGGCCGACTCCCCGGACGTCTGGACGTCCATCCTAGTTGTCGGGTAGCACCTGCCATCCCCCTGTCGGATCGAGACCTGGCACGAAGCCGCCCCCTAGTTAGCCGAGGAGCGCGACGCCCCAACCAGAACAGGTGCTGGCGCCGTTCTATATTAAAAGAAATCCTTTGGGATGCCAACTTCCTCCCGACACGACGAACCGAGCCCATTAGCGATCGCCTCTCTTCCAATACTCCTATTTTGAACCCTATCCCAATTGACTCGCTCTTCGTATTAATTATTATAATTAAAAGGCAAAACGAGCTACCTCTTTCTACGCATTTCTTGAAATAATCGGTTATTATAAATCTAGCCCAATCTAGATATCATCAAAACCGTCCTTGCTTAATTTATTTTTCGTCATTTTTAAATTGCCTAGACTTCTAGTTTGGAGAAAAAACAACAGGTGTCAACGTTCACAATTGTTTCTTTTCTTCTTTTCACGTACACGACCATAAGAGGATTCATTTTCAGGCATATGCTATTAAATAAATGTTTGCTTCAAAGCCACACTTTTATCCATATTTAATTTCTACCAGCCGTTGAAATGTACTGTTGACTAAAAAGACCATAACCTGGGCGGATTAGGACGATAATCGTTCCAATAGACAAGTTTTACTCATACTTAACTCGGTAGTTGAACATAACGGCAATATCTCATTTAATTCAAAAATCGCACACCGATGTTATTAATGATATTCAAAAAACCTGATATTGTTTAAGTGGTGCGACGTCAGGGTTATAAGCAGGGCGAGGTAAGACATTTCGGCAAAACAACAATATTCACATTTTTCCTTGTTTCTGTGTTAATTTAATCCTGTTCTATTTGTGTAATAATTAAATATATACTATAATATATTTCTGATTATATCTCTCTCATTTGAAAGAAGACCTAAACTGAAACTATTGTTTCAAAAATATGCAAATTGTTTTATTATTTTTAAGGATTACTCTCTACAATTTATCGTATTGCCTTGTAGTTAAGGTGAATTTTGTTTCTGAGGCTGTGGAGGTTTTAACTTAATTTGCAATAATCCTGACACATTTCATAAACTTAAATATATATAGTTTTCAAGTGTCTACTCTTTGAATTTGTTTTTGGGACAGGACCAGCGCCGAAAATACATAAAACTAAAAATGCATAATCAAAAGCACTTTAGGATGAGCAGCCCATCAGTGATCATTAAACTCCAACGATTACGAAACTGGTTAATATTTTATTACCGCGATTACTTGTTAAAACTTTACTTTTACGTTCGAACCGTCTTAAAAGTAAACTCAGGTCGAGTTTTATTATCTTCCATATCCAGGTGGTTAATGTTAAAAAGCGGAATCTTTTTATTTTATCCCCTGTGAAATTTTTCGATTTGTTGACTTTTATATCTTATCTTAAAGTTGTAATAAACAGTAATAATGCCGCGTTAAAATTTGTATTTAAGCATTCAAATTTATATGAGATGAATCATTTTTAAAAAAAATCTGATTTGACCGGTAAATTTATTTAGAAAAAACTTTAGATTTTAATGTTTTATTAAAATATAAAAAGAATTACTGAAAACTGTGATTACAAAGTTAAAATGAACCTGGTCATGTAGGAATCCAGAAGAACTTTCGATATTAAAAAAAAAAAAACTTTCATTTCTCAAAGTATTGTTGAAATGTTTCTGTACAAATTATTTCTATCACCTTAAAATGCTAATAAAATGAATAGGGCCTTAAAACAATTGTAAGGTGCGTTTTTTGTTTGTTTTATAAATATTAGTACAATTAAATCCGGTGAATGATAAAGCGAGTAGCACTTAGTGTTTTGAAACGTAGCCAGGCTTTATGTTCAAATGTGATGTCCAGTCTCAGTGCCAATTATTTATCAAGAGCGAGATATTTACCTCAAGGATTTATGGCGGGGCTGGCCGGACGATTTGTTAACAATTCTAATTGTTCAAATAGATTTCTCTATTGACAGTCGATTATTTATCGGCGTCTGGAACAAACCGTGTACTTTCTTATACAAATGGTTACTGTTTTTCGTGAACAGAATCGGCGCAATTGGGAAAGTTCTAGTTATATCCTATTGCCTACATAAATACGAGTATAAATACAGTGCTCTCCTCCTAATCCAAACTTCGGCACTTGGTGCATTCAAGTAATCCGTACTGGAAAAATTTGATATACAGATTTTTTTAAATTTTTAAATTTCTTATATTAGTAAACTAACGAAAATTATTAACGGGGAGGTGAGAGAGAGAGAGAGAGAGAGAGAGAGTGAGGAGAGTGAGAAAGGGGGACTGAGGGAGAGTGAATGAATATGGTTTATTTAAAAAAATCTCACAAAATTAGGTCACAATCGACCTCTTTTACAAATGAAAGATGACAAAAAATGAGATTATTTTTTTAAAAAAATTTTGTACACTCATTTTAAAAGGTTGTTTTTTTAATTTATTTTGTTTAGGACACGATTTTTCTTTTGTCTAATTAACTGATTTGAGTTGTGGCACTTATTCATGTTCACACTCGTAATACGTATAATAAATTAATATATAAAATACAAAAAACTGTGTAGTTCATGGGTACGCAATGGGGGGGGGGTAAGTCAATTGAATTATTAAATGAATTAATATTAAAACAAACTTACCAATGACATTAAAAAAAAATTTATTTTAATTTCATTTTTTTAAATTCACTTTTTTAATACAGGAGGAATCATGTTAAGCCATTTGGAGCGAAACTGTTAGCAGGATTCCTTAATTTGTAATTTATGTTTTTGAATATATAATGAAGCGTTTTATAAATACAAATGCAATGGCAAGTTTATGGTAAAAAATCTGTTAGTCGCCACTCCGCAGCATACAATACCATTTTAAATATCTATTTGAACTAAGACGTAATATACTTTATCGAGTTGTTTCGCAGAAAGTAGATCTCACCTAAACCTCTCGCCTAACTGATCCACTCAAAAAACGTAATACACATCTGAAGAATAAATTTGCAATGATCTCCCCTCAATGATCCCCTTAGCATTTCTCAAATTCCCTTTCTCAAACCCTTAAACAGGTAGCTCCTTCTCTGGGTGGATATGACACTTATACTGCAAGTTTGTTATGGTTGTGTTCAATGAGGACTTTCTTGTTTTCAGAAAGAGGTGAGGGATGACTTGCGCCGTGGGCAAAAGGATTTGGGACGAAGAGCTGGGCGGGAGAGGAGACGGCCAACCGCAGTCGAAGAAACGGAGGTCATCGTCGCCCGACAGCAAAGAAGGCCCGCTGGAGAAAAGGCGTCTGCGGAGTCCCTTCAGGCCCTGGACTCCAGACAACTTCGTCGACGACGTCCCGGACGACAGCGCGTTGTGTCCGCCTCCGCAGCGTCGAAACTACAAAAACATGAGCCGGGAACGTCGGATCGAAGCGAACGCCCGGGAGAGGACCCGGGTCCACACCATCAGCGCAGCTTTCGAGACCCTCCGGAAAGCCGTCCCAGCTTACTCTCACAACCAGAAGTTGTCCAAACTCTCCGTCCTCAGGGTGGCCGCCTCCTACATTCTCACCCTGTCCAGGATAATAGAACAAGATCGCACCCCCAGCGATAAGAACGCTCCGTCTCTGCAGTCTTGTATTCAGTCAGTGACCAACGCCATTCAGATGGAAGGCAAGCTCAAAAAGAAAAAAGACGATTGAAATCGAAAAGTTTCAACAGTTTTTCAGGCCAAACGCCTACTGAATAGAGCCACCTGGCCACCTGACCAAACCTCACGAATCATGTAAATTTTGTAAAGACTGATATCTTGAACTGATTGTACATATAAAATATATTTGTAAATAAGAGGATTTATATTGAAGAAAATTGTTTTAGTATGTTTTAAATTTTTTCCAAAGTTGTTAATTTCTAATAAAATTATTTCTTGTTGATTTTATATTCTAAATCTACATTTCCATCAACTTTGATACCATATCACACAAGTTTCCAATGGATTGAAATTCAACACATAATGTTGTTTTCAACAATTGTAAATGAGATTGAGCTTTTGAACTGTAATTTCAGACTATGTAAAACAAAGTAAACTGAAGTAATGCCTTTCAAACAATAGAGCGATCTTAACTAATATATGAAATCCATAAGATTTAGTGGTCCGATTGATCGAATAACTACTTTCAATTGAACCATCTTTAAGTAAGGTACTGGTTGAGATAAAAAAATCATTGTCACGAGCGGGATTCGAACCCACGACCTTCGAGTCACTTCGATCCACTCGGATACCACTCTCCCATCTCAACCCACCTTTCGAATTTTCCCTCCTATTTTTTGCTTATGTATTAAACACAAAATCATACCACTTTACAATTCTTTGTTTCCATCAATAAATCACAAATAAAGCATTGCATCAATCTTTAACGAATTGATATTAGATAAGGAGATTGAATATAGGACATTATTTTAAGTACAGAATAACTAATATAAAAATTTATCAATTAAAAATGAAATTAATAAAAAGTATTACAAATTTTAGTATATTCAAGTATAATCAAACTGTGAAAACTTTCAATAGAGAGAAAACAGTGTTTTGAATATGTTTCCAAGATGTTTCATGACGAAATTTCTCAAAATAGACAGAAAATTTGTAAAGAGAATTGAGGGAATTGGCGGTCCAGTCGTTGGATCTCGTGTTATTTATGGCCCAATTTTAAATAAATGAATATTCTTACAGTTCGGCCAAGTTTGAAAGGAATTCGAAAAGAAATAATATCTAAAATGTGAAGCCTACGGACGAGGGCGCACCTATTTCAATGAAACATTTTTGGCGATACTAGGCGGAAAAATATTAGACAGGAGTCCGAGCGCTCTTGCCTAAGCTAATTTGTCTGTTGTCACCCTTTAAAGAACTTAAATACGGATTTTTATTGGAAACAAAAAATAGAATTTTTGGGCTGATTCAGTCGGGGGACCTCTCCGAGGTCCTGTGATCTAGATCTAGGAATTCATAACTCCTTTGAATTTTTTATTTATTATATTTATTTTATTAAATATTTATTTAACTTTACTACTACCTATAGAAAGCTAAATTTCTTGTATTTCAGTTACTTTACAAAGTTATGACCTTATGCCGTTATAAAAGAGAAAATTAAGCATGTATTAAAAAAAAATTTCTTGAACTTTTTATTCTGTATCTAGTCAAATTATGGCATTATATATAATTTACAAAATTTTTCGAAAAAATCTGAGTCCAAAGCCAAGGATGTATAACTAAAAAAAATTTTTTTAGCAATCAATTAATTAAGGTTTTAAGTTGAAATAAAAAAATCAGTGTCACGAGCGGGATTCGAACCCACGACCTTCGGCTTGATGCGCCGCTGCACTACCACTTGAGCTGTCGTGACTTCGATCCACTAAGACACTAACTTCCCAACGCAACCCCACCTTTTTGAACTTTCCTGCCTTTTTGCCATTTTATCTAAGTCACGATAACTCAAGTGGTAGAGTAGCGGCGTTCCAAGTCGAAGGTCGTCGGTTCGAATCCCGCTCGTGACACTGACTTTTTTTATCTCAACTTAAAGCTTTAATTAATTGATTGATATTAATTGGTAAAGCGGACCACGAAAAATAGTGTATATGATTTTTTTATTTTTCCACGATTGATATACCAGAGGTAGAGCAAACTCAAGCTGTTATGTATATGTACTACTCATTTTCTGAGCGAGTTTTTTTTTAAGCAAAAAACTAACGCTGATGTTGTGTTGCGCTTAAAAGTTAAAGCACCTCTGGATTTTATTCAATGTCCATGAGTTCTGTTTGAATAGCGCATTTTCCTTGTTTAAGCCTATAATGACAGCCTTTGAGTTTTATATCATATGTGAGAAAAAAAAGGACTAAGTCAGCAAAACCCTTGTAAAGAGCCTTGAGGATCGGTGGAATGGTTTGAAAGTTTTTTGCGCTTTAAAAGCAATCGAATGGGAATACGAAAATTTTTCCAATATTATTTTATGCAGAAAACGCTTATCAACTTTGGTATTTGCTTGAAAAAAAGTTCATGTTCTACACCACTGGGTCTGAAAATAATTTCGAATTGTACGCATTTCGAAAGATAGATCGAATCGCTTGTTTGCAGTTTGACTTTTTTTTTTTTTTTTACGAAGTAGGTTGAACTATCTTTTAGAAATGTGTGGTAATTAATGACCGTAAATCGATAATTATTCAGAAATCGTGATATGTAGTATGGTGTGATGTAGGTTTCAGAAAAACGTTTTGTTCGTCGTGCCAACGTTTCGAGCTTTATTGAGATCATCTTCAGCGCCTGGGGTACAAATACATGTAGGATGTGTAAAAAAATGAATTTATACAATGCAAAATGTATTTGTATTCAATCAAAGTATTTCTACCCGACGCATAGTATCTTCTGTGTAATTATGCCAATCTTGCGTGTCGTGCTGAGAGTGCCAGTGAGATATTACTGGTTTTTTTTTTTTTTTTTTTTTTTTTTTTTTTTTTTTTTTTTTTTTTTTGTCAAAACCAACATTGCTTTAAGAAATTGGATTAATTATTATTCTAAGAAGTAGATATTTCACCAAAATAAATAAACCCCTTGAGTGAGTAGAAAAATACTCTGAATGAATATAAAAAAAATATTTTTTCTATTGTATAAATTCAATTTTTTACACATTCTACATGCATTTGTTAAATGTAAACAATGTTTGTAAATCCCAGGCCCTGAGGATGGTCTCAATTAAGATCGAAACGTAGCACCATAAAGAAAATGTTTTTCTGAAACCTACATCACACCAGATCGCATCTCACGATAGAATAACTTTTTTTTAGGAAAAACAAAAATTTGATATTGCTTTCCTGCACCCAGAAATAATATTAATAAATTAAAATTTTCGGTAAATAAAAAAATATTTTTTTCTTAAATTGTTGGCCTCCCAGTGCCAGTATTCGGAAATCACAAAAATGTTAAATGAAACAATTACACTGATCTACTTTAAAGAACGTTAAAGAGGTTTAGAACTTTATGAACTGTGCCTAACGGAATAAATTTGCCCTCTTTAAACAAATTAGAATTGGAGAGATCAAATAAAACGCTTAATGAATTTTTGTGGAACTCATTCTTATTTTTCTCAATCATTGACATAAAATCAATGCCAAAGGATGAAAAAAAGAGGTGCATAACGTTTGTGACAACGATGAATTTGAATAAAATCGAGATGTGTTAGGAATTTTAAGTTGGAACACCGGTCTTAAACTAGAAAAACAATTGCTCCTGACTTTTCCAGCCAAAAAATCTAAATATTTTTATTGCGATGAAAATTCATATTTGAGGTTTTTAAATGGTGCTTAAAACATTTACGAATCGGTTAAAAAAATTGCCCTATTTTACTGGATGTGTATTTAAGTTTTGTCACTTTTTAAATATGTGATATTAAAAAAATCGCCTGATATACAATAATCTTGAAATTGATAATTCCATGTGTATAGTTTCTAACTAATTTATCCTGGATACTTTTAGGCCTGTTGCGTTCGTAATTAAGCGTATGTCTTGTACATAACTCATATGGAATGGACTCCGTTTTCCCAAAATAAGCCTTACGTCAAAAGCTTTACTTGACTTTTTGCTATATTGGAAAATCGATCAGCCACAATTAGTCGATTACGGTTGGGTTACATTAATTCATATTTTCTTAAATCTACACGTCTTTAAAAACATTTTTTGGTTTGATTATTTATAACCCGTTCTTGTTTCTGTTGGCGAGGTGGAACAAAATAGAATATCTATTCCGTTCAGGAAAAGCGGAAAATGCCAGCCGAGTGTGAAGATAAATATTTGAAGATGCTCGGTTGCTGTTGGTATGTCGTACAAGAGGCATTTAAGAAATGTGTTTTTTCAAAGAGAAAGGAGGGGCAAGAAGAAAGAGAAAAAACATTATCATAAATAGCTCAAAGAGAACGAAAAAAATTAAGAAAAATCATTTATGGTCACTCATTAAAAACCATCGTACATTTTGTCAATCAACATAAGCTATTTACTTATTTACAGTTAAAACGTAACGTTGATTCATCGTTTATCTGAAAAGGTTCTTTAAGAGTGCAACGCAATAGTGATGAACATACTACTTTAAAAAAATCATCAATAACAGATCAGACGAAACGAGCTGATAGACGATAGACGAGAATAGGTGGCCTAGGAAGGTCGTAGAGGATCAAGATGCAAGCCTGCCACTTCATAGCATACATCATACTGTCCAGAAAAATAGGCTTAAATGGACTTTACTAAGCACGCTGGTGTTTCTTAGACGTTTTCTGGCCACCCTGCTGCGACATAGACGAACACAATAGAACCAACCATTTCTTCTTTACTTTAGAATTATGATTAAATATAGATGATAACATTATGGGTTAATAATAAATATGTTATTAATAAAACAATAAAAAAAACTGACGAAAATGCTAATCTAGTCTGATGTACAAAACCAGCGAGAAAAGATGGGCCATGGTGATAGGAGATGACCAAGTTGTAGAACCATCATCATATCATAGAACATACCAAAATGTTAACAAAAAAATATACGTTGAAAAATATAAGGACACTACAGAAAGATAAGTGCGCTGGCATATTCTATAGTTCAGAAGAATTTTGGGTAGTTCACCCTGCTGCAAAGAAGACCAGAATCTGACAATTTTATTTTAATTTTAAAAGCAAATAACATAACACAAACCATAAATGGGACAGCTGTTACATGATAAATAGATAATAGCCGAACAATGTGAATGTGACGAAAATACGAAGCTAGTCAGATGGATAAAACCAACGAGATGTTGAAGCTCCATCATCAGCTCATAGAACATACCAAAATGTTTATGAAAAATATAAGTTAAAAAGACACTATTGGACGGTAAGCGCGCTGGGATATTCTATAGTATTGTATGTTTAGTTCAGAAGAATTTTGGGTAGTGTACTCTGCTGCATAGAAGACTATGGTTATTTTTTACTTATTTTAGAAGCAAATAACCATAAATGTGATCGTTATTGCTTGAAAAATCATTAATAACAGGGCACTCAAAGAATGTGACGAAAATACGAAGCGCGTCTAATGGATAATACCAGCGAGAATGGAAGGAACATGAATATCGGAGAGGATTAAGTTGCAGGTCCATCATCACCTGGTAGAACATACCAAAATATGTTGAAGGGGCGCTGCTGAAAGTTAAGCACGCTGTCATTGAATGCTTAGTACAGAAGAATTTTGGTTAGTCCACCCTGCTGCATAGAAGACCAGAGTCCGACAATTTCTTTCCTTATTTTAGAAGCAAACACCACAACACAAACCATAAATGAGACCGTTATTACTCGAAAAATCATTAATAAGAGAAGAATGTTATGAAAATACGGAATGAGTCTGATGGGTAAAACCGGCGAGAATAGAAGGACCATGATGATATGAGATGATCAACTTGCAGGTCATCATCACCCCGTAGAACATTCCGAAATGTTTATAGGAGACTACTGAATGTTCTACATTCTACCATGTATAAATGCATGTTTAGTTCAGAAGAATTTTGGGTAGTGTAGTCTGCTGCGTAGAAGACCAGAATCCGACAATTTCATTTTTATTTTAGAAGCAAATAACATAACACAAACCATAAATGGGATCGCTATTACATGAAGAATCTTTAATAACCGAACAATGTGAGTGTGACGAAAATACGAAGTCAAGCTAGTCAGATGGATAAAACCAGCGAGAATAGAAGGACCATGATAATCGGGGAGGATCAAGTTGCAGGTCATAGATTAACATGTTTAGTTCAGAAGAATTTTGGGAATCCTGCTGACTAGAAGACCAAGTCCGACAATTGCTTTTCCTATTTTAGAAGCAAATACCATAAAACAAACAATAAATGAGACCGTTATTACTTGACAAATAGTTAATTACAGGACAATTAAAGAATGTGACGAAAATACGGAATGAGTCTGATGGATAAAACCAGCGAGGACAGGCTTTAGGAGATAAACAGTTAGTACGTTCATCTCCTTGCGTATTTTACTACATTGTATTTAAATGTAAAGATTATATTAAATTGGGTCTTTAACTAATTACTCTGAATTTCCTCAAACTTAGGCATGCAGGCGTCTTGTTTACATAATAGTGGCATGTTGTTGTCTAGTTTAGAAATTCGTTTACTATCGTCGGATTTTATATAATTGTAAAATATCAAACAAACCAGTTCGTCTTTATTTGCCAGCTTTTGGACCTTAAAACGGTAACCGACGATTATTCTTTTTATCAACGTAAAGAGAATACGACACAAATCCGTCATAGGACGTTGGGTGAAGGAAATTGCCCAAAGCAAGAATTTGGCATTGAAATACCACATATTATTTCCCGATTCATCTAAAAACACCCGAAACTATTTGAACAATGTAGCAATCCCGACGGATTATTAACTAGGCGAAACCGAGGATTTTGACATTGCTCACACCTGCTCGCCTAACGAAGAGGATCTTCGGACGATTAATCAGTTTATTTGGCGAGAGTCGGTGTAAAGTGAGCCAATCTAACTTCTTTTATAATAGGCGGAGGCACTGGGTTTCAAAAATAAACTTGCCGCGGCTTTGAAGACGTAGCCAGTGGGGCTAATTGTCTGCACCTTGCCCGAGGATCGATCAATCAGAAGCCACGCGTTCGAATTTTTCTACCGGCAGAATAATCAATTTCGAATTCCGCGAGCTTTTACTGCCGATTTTGATTGATGTCCTGGTGAAATTGAAAAATTATGTGCCCAGACCGACTGAAATAGATCTGGCGAAAACCTGACAGATTTACAACCGGTTAAATAGCGCAATTTATCATTCTGACACATTTTTTGTTACCGAAAATATAATATGGCTTAATCTAGAAACTGCGTTACAGTTTGATTGGTTTCTTGCTTTAAATCTGAAAAATAGTAAATAGTTTTAATAAGATTGGAAGTTACGCGTTCGTATTATAAGGAAGAGAGTACTAGGAAGCATGAGGGTATACACGCCAATCACACAACAAATTTGTTTTCGTGTCAGTTATATATTTTAAATTGTCCGAATCTTTGATTGTCTTTTAATAAAAAATTATAATGTTGAAGGCTCTAATTATATGGGAAATAATTCACAACAAAATGTTGGAGTCCGAATCTGTTTTCAAAGAAATTTGAGACCAACTGTGAAAACTAAAATATGTAAATCTGTAGACATGTTAGAAGTTGTTTTATTGTGTTGATGACCTTAAAATAGATCAAAAGCTTTTTATTAACAAATGAATTTTCTTTCTTCTTCAAGGCCGAACCTTGACCCAGAGTTTCCATAAATAACTCAAGAAATTTAGTAGTAATTTTTGGATTAGACGGTGAGGCAAAACCAGAAATCTTCTAAACCGAAAAGACCGTTGACTATTATAGGCCTGTTAAGACTCTTTTAGACCAACAAATTCAGCATAAATTTTCCGATGTGGTGATGACATCACCTCTACACCGTGGATAGTGAAACTGGTTCCTTGTTTATTCACGTCGTTACATCGAGTCAGCCTGGAAGGGATGCTGTCTCGGAGTCAGATTAGAATCCCGGGTAAAAACGGGCAGATGCTATCGGAAGGAGAGATGAGGATGAGAAGCGGCGATGGGAATGCGCGGGGGGTTGGCGCCAGGTGGGCGCTCGCTGTCCAGCCAAACAACACCTGCTATCTCTCGCACCTGTTACCCTCTCTTCGAATTATAACAAACCACCATTCCTCCAGATCTCTCGCCTCACATCCAGAGGGGGGAGAGAGAGAGAGGGAGAGAGAAAGTGAGAAGGAGAGAGAGAGACTGATTATTAAAACAAGCCCACCCCTATGCAGCCAACCCCCAACTCAATAATCTTTCCACCCCTTTCGAACACCAACTGTTTCTTTGCGTGAAAGGCGATGAAAGTTCCGCTAATTTTTTTAACATCCTCCACCTATTTAGACTCATTTAAAAAATCATCAATATATCCAACATAATTAAACGTAAGAATTGAAAAAAAAACTAAATCATTTATTCAAAACTAGTGAAAAATCACATACTTTCCTATATCCACTGTCAGAGTTTTTATGCTCGAGAAGCTGAAATAATTTCATTACAGTGAAGGATTGATGATGACTATGATTTTAACGTATTGTAACTTGTAAAATATGATCGTACGTGAACGACCTTTCGAGAAATTTTTAAGTCCGGCCAAAAAGGTTATCAAGTATGTTTTGTGAGGTCATGTTCCTGAATGACAAAGGTTAATGTTTTATTGTTAAATTAGTATTAATATATAAAAAAAGAAAAACAGACTGGCTGTCAAAGGTACATTGAAAGGAGAAAGGGTGAGATTGAGATAGCCAAATATGTATATATATATAACGATCATCTGGGATAGATAAAGAAGACGAGGGAAAGAGGAAGAGAAATAATGTCACAGAGAAAGAGAGAAAAGCCGAGGTCAGTATGAGGTTCATCGATTGAATTTAAGAAAAATAAGAGAGCCAGAGAAACAAAATGAAAAAGAGAGAGAGAAACATACAGATAGAGAGAGTCTCAGAGAAAGTGAGAAAAGACGAGAGGTCAGTATGACGTACATTTAAGAAATTACGTATTTAAGAAAAAACAAGAGGGACACGAGGGACAAAATGAAAGAGAGGAAGAAAGATACAGATAGAAAGAAATAAACGAGGATAGATAGAAAGAAATGGAGATAAAAGCAAGTCACCGAAAAAGAGAGAAAAGCCGAGAGATACTGACGGACAAAGTGAACGAGAATGAAAGGTGCAGATAGAAAGCGAGAAAGAGAAAAAGAGAGAGAGAGAGAGAAAGTGACTGGAGTGAGGGAAAGAAAATAACGCACATAGAAATAGAGAAAGGAAAGCAAACAAGGTCAGTGTTATGTACATCTGTGTTTATGAGAGATACAGAGGGAAAGTGAAAGATACAGGTAGAAAGAAAGGAACATAGAGAGAGAGAGAGAGAGAGAGAGAGAAAGAGAGGGAAGAGAAAGAACGTGAATGAAGAGAATGATAGAAAATAAAGTGACAGAGAAAGAGAGAAAAGTCAAGAGGTCAGTACGAAGCACATTGAATGTATTTAAGAAAGAATAAGAGAGATTCAGAGGGTCAAAATGAAGACGAAGGAGAAAGATACAGATAGACAAAAGGAAACAAAGGCAGAGAAAGAGGAGAGAGAGACAGAAAGTTATTGGAGAGAGGGAGAGAAAATAAAAGCACATAGAAACAAAGAAAGGAGGTACACTGATTAAGTTTAAGAGAAACAGAGGGCTAAAGTAAATAAAAGAGGGCTTGGGAGAGACTTACTCTCACACATATACATATTTTTATCGGGATTCAGGGGTTCCAGGGCTACGAATTTCAGCCGGGCCTTCTGAGATGTTGAACCCTGGAAAATGCGAATGCTTCGGGCTAAATTACAGTAGTGTTACAAATTTGAAATTCACCTGGTAGTTTCGCCAACAGCCACAGCTGCTCTCAGTAATACCACTGATGTCTTAAACTATTTATTTTCAAGGCGGAATTTTTTAAACACCCCGGTTTGACAGGACAATTTACTCTCACTTTGGATATTCTAAGTCGACTAAAAACGTCTATTTGTAATGATGTTATAAAATAGTTTACATTTCGTGGATTATGTCTCGTATTGTTAAATTTAAATACTAAAATGAAAATATTTTATTTTGTCAATACATGAAATATAGAACAATTTACTTGCATCCATGTAGATAGATAGATAGAAAGAAAGAAAAACGTACAAATAAATGGAATCAGAGGTACAGAAAGACAGATAAAGAGAGTGTGAAAGAGAAAGTACGGGTGTCTAAGTTTATGCGCGTTTCTTGCACTTCTATGTTGTATTAATTATGGATGTATACATAGTGAATCTTTTTATGAAAAAATTACACTTTTTTTGCACTGGTTAATTAATAGTAAAGTTGCGAGTTGTTTTGTCCAATTTTGCGAGGTGGTGAACTAAATCATTAATGCAGGCGGTTTTTGGATTTTTTATCCAAAAAATTAGGTTAAATTTTTGAATTATCAACATTTTCCCAGTCCGGTCGAAGACGGTTTTTTGAAAATTTTTAACTTTAAAGTTGCAAGGAAAGAGTTAATTGCAGTGTGGGGTGCGTGGCTTCAGAGCGGTTTATAGCTCGTTCTTGGAAAACATTTTATATGCTTTGTAACTTTTCTTACACAACCTCTCTTCTGCCGATCTAGTAGTACAAAGTTTTCAAGGAAATCTCATATCGATTTTCTCATCGTTGCGATCAACTATTTATTGCCCATTATTCAACCAGTTTGACGGAAGTTAACATTGCCGGGGGGGAAAGAGTTACTGTAGTCATTGGGATACACCACGCCTTTTTCTTCGATAAGTGGACCCAGCATAAAACAATCTTCTGTGGAAGATATTTACGACTTGGATAGCAGGTATGTTATATTTCACATTATAATATAATGCAATATTTTTTTTAATAATATTTTTATTTATATTCCATGCTTTTAGATTTATTGAACTTCATTGAACTTTATTGATCAAACGGTGTTTTCTTCTTTTAAAACGACAGGCAGAAAGGCAAAAAAAAAATAACCGAAAGAGATTTTGCCTGAAGACGTCCTACAAGGGACTTTTTCTCGCCGGCTCGACCGGCAGGTGCATCAAGCGGCATGTAATTAAAGGACTTGACCACTTTGCTCTCCTTTCTCGCTGTTTAAAACTAATACGAATGTGAAAATGCCGAGTGAGCTCATTTTCGACGCCTTGCTATTTCACAAAAAAAAAAAGAAAAAAAAAAAAGAAAAAAAGGAAATAGCCCATGGCGTAAAGCTGAGTTACACGGTCAATGACTAATCCTTGGTACATTGTCCACTTTAATTAACTTCCTTCAATTTTTGTATCGTCCTGTTTTCCTCGTTTGAACCAGACACCCGTGGCGGAGTATTACTTCTTCTATTGATCCAAAAGTTAATTATCGTTTAAATTGACACAGCATTGACCGGTCAGGTGGAAGACAGAAGTCTTTTAGATGGCCTTACTCAATAGTTAGCCACGTAAATAATCTTTGCAACGCTGCTTAAGAAATTCCCGCATCTGGGTATGGAAAACTCTTTGTTGAATTCATTTACCGGTCGATTTTTTGATGGTACGTCAGTTCATTCATTTCGTCATAAAGGATGAACATTTTCGATGTAGACAAACAAAGGAATTGAGGATCTGCTTGGACTTGAAAAGAAATTGGCCTAAATTTATTGATTGGTCGAACTGGCTCTAGGATTTTAATATATTAAGCAAATTGCTATTAGTAACTCGTTCTTATTTAAGGATTTTCGTAGTCGAGAGTTTTTAAATTGTGTCAGGTTGCGACCAGGTCGACAGGCGATTTGTCTACAACAAACTAAGGCAAAGAGACAAAATAAATCTTCTCCTCCTTTAAACTATTAATTATTATTAATATATTCGTTTGATAAAATACAGTCCACTTAATTGCTATTGTTTGACCTGCCAGAGCGTACAGCCTGGTCCAGTTTGTAGTGGTCTTAATGGACCATAAATTGTATTTATTAGTAATTTATTACTCCATAAAGAATATTTTTTCCATTTTTATTCACTTCAGATTCAGAATGGAGAGTATCCTTGGTTTTGGGGAAAAATTCCCCTTTACGAATGGTTTAATATTTCTTATTTTCAAATTTTATTTTTAGCCGAAGAAATTATTAAAATATACAACGTTTCGACATCCAGTACTGTATTTTCAAATTATTTTAATGCTCTTTTTATGAATTAATAAATACATTTGATACATTGGTCCGATTCACCAAATAACTTCTTTCAATTAATTAATCTTTTTATGTAAGGTTTTGGTTGAAATGAAAAAGTTAATGTCAAGAGCAGGATTCGAACCGACGACCTTCGGCTCAATACGCCGCTGCTTTAACCACTTAATGTCACGATAACTCAAGTGGTAGAGCAGCTGCATATTGAGCCGAAGGTCGTCAGTTCGAATCCCGCTCGTAACACTACCTTTTTTCATTTCAACCAATCTTTACATAAAATATTAACATTTATATTAATCATATTAATCCATTCATGTTTAACGGTCATAATTTACCATATTAATTATTTTAAAAGTTGGCATGCATAAAAATTTAAAATTAAAAAAATTAAAAATCATTTTCAAAATTTAATTATTTAAACATTTTATTAATTATTATTTTCAATTAAAATCTTGGTTGAGATGAAAAAGCTGGTGACTCGAGCGGGATTCGAACCCAAGACCTTCCGCTAATAGGTTCAGCCGAGGGGCCGTCGGTTCGAATCCCACTCGCGACCCTAGGTTTTTCATCTCTACCAAGACCTTAAATAAAAGGGAAAAATAATTGATTTAATATTTATCTTTAGTGTTACAATGTAAAATAATTGACTTGACTTGTTAGGAATTTATTCAGCATCCAACTTTTTAAATTTTTTTTTAAGCCAGGATATGCTTTTCCTAGGTTCTCCATGTATAAGTATTTCCAATAGAGGTAGGTTTAACAGTATTTGTAATGCGTTTACACCTAGTGTAAATAAGTGCAAGCGCTTACCAATGACTGAAAATTACGAGAAGCAATAACGGGTTTGGGACACCATAACCAGCAATTACCAAAAGGACAAAACTGAAGATTTTTTTTTTGTAAAGTCATAAAGTGGCAAAGACTATCTTCTTGAAATGAAGGTTCGTTTACCTCCCTCTCTTTTCTTTTCTTTTCTTCTACTGCTCATTTTATATACAACTTTTTGCCTAAGAAATAGATCGTCATCCAGTCATCACAACAAACAAAATTACAGCCTGTTGAATTTTTTAAAAGAATAGCTGACATCGACATGACTCGAGAATCGTTTGGGTTGACATATTAACGAATGCAAGAATTGGCTAAGTACTGTCAAAGCTAGATAATCTCTTTACCACACATCTTGCCAGTGTTTTCGTTATAGATTTTACGTTCGAAGAATACATTAAAACCGATTAACATTACAATAAAAATGTTTGTAAATAAATATTACAGATATGATCGGATGGTCAGTTATCTCGTTATTTCCTGATCAACTGTACTTATTTATAAAGCATCTCGTATTTCCGAGAGATGGTATCAAATCTAATTCGGCGGTTCGTGGCAGGTGTTGTGTAATTAATGTGAATAATTAAAGCAATAGCCGAAATTAGGTCGGTACAAGTTCATTTTAATATTTTTCTTTATACCGTGGCAAAAACGGCAGGACAAAACGTAAACAGGAAAACACGAGGTGGCGTAAATAAATACAATATCGTACTATTTGAAAAGGATCCATTTTCTCCATTCTGTAACATTAATATTCTAATAAAAGGACTATAAAAGAGAAAAACTGTATCTCTAGCAGTTAGTTACATTAGACGTTTAATCGTGTCAAAGGGTTGAAATGGCGTTCCTATTGCAATTAATCGTCCGGCCAATTAGATAATAAATTATGATAATTGCCTTGTACGCAATATGAAAGACAAAAAATAGTAGACTTTTTTTTAAATAATCGTTATTGCCTATAACTACACTACATGACAAGAAACCTGATACTTGCATTTTTTCCATTTATTTTCCATAATAATTAGCTATAAAGATTGACTTAAAACATAAACACATGAACAACTTGTTGGTTCCCTTTACAGAGTGTTATTAATTCTTTTACACTCTTTATATTGAAAATAAGGAAAACTGTTCAATTTCATCCTTTCAGAGCCGAGTTTTGAGTTAAACTAAAGATCTCGCCCGAGCAGATTCTGTGGTCAACGACGGACGTCCGTTACATAGCCCAAGTCCTGGATCTGCCGCGCTGTACGAGCAAAGTTGGTCTACAGCGATAGGTCACCGGAAATCTCGAACGAAGGGAAGGTAGGGGGGTCGACCGAGATGTACGAGGTACTAGAAAGGATCGTTTTATTGATATTAGCGCTAACGAACCATCATTTAACTGCTGCTACGATAGTCAAACCCAAGCAGTCCGTAATTGAAGGGTAAGTTATAAAATTCATGAGAAGGCTTCTTCTTCAGGTGAGAATAGGCTGGTCTCTTGGCATCCCGCATAAAGTTCTCTTCTACTTGAGAGGCATAGAGTTTGCGGCTATTCGCAAATCAGCATCTCGCTGGGATACTTGAACAGTGAGGG
>CM077103.1:18921937-18939658 GCA_039619505.1 Cimex hemipterus | reverse complement strand
GAGAGAGAGAGAGAGAGAGAGAGAGAGAGAGAGAGAGAGAGAGCGAGATGTAATTTCGTACAATCTAACAATGGTTAGTCAGTGTGCAATAATGAAAGACAATAAGAATGAGAGGGATGAAAACTACTACAATCCAATAATTTTTAACATATAAACATTACTAAACTAATTTAATAGATATAAAGAGAGTGATAGTGAGAAAGGGATATATAGATAGAGAGTTGAGAGGCGGTGATTGTAAATTTAATTTTAAATTAAATTATTTCAATTGTGTAAAATCCGTTTTTGAAACAGATTGTGGAAAAATAGGTAGATGCAGACTTTTTGACCACCAAAACTCACGATATCACTTACATAATAAGATATATCGTATTTTAATAAGTAGGTATTGAAGAATGTGTGTACGGTGGTCGCACCTATCGGAGTCTCGTGAGAACCACAAAGTTGCTGGCTGCGCTCCGAGGTGACGCTGAACTCAGAGGGCGATAGCCTCGAAAGGACGAAACGGAATCAGTGGCAGTGGCACTTGGCAGCCATTCTCGATAATGTAACACACAAAGGTACCAGTACTCAGCAGTCAGTACAAGGTGGTCGAGCCGAGTCCAAACGACGACACCGGTCCGCAACTCGTACCCCCATCTGCTATGGACAGATCGTCGTCCGAAACTAACAACGGGAACCGACAGACCTGACGATTTCGGTCCATTATGTTTTCACCATGTTTCTCATTCGAACTCTAAACATCTCCTGTCACTGGCTGTCGTTCATTTTTCGATTCTTTGCCCTCCAGTCGCTCCTCCTTCTCACCTACCAAGGAGGAGTCGTCCTAGTCAGTTCCGGCCTCAACGATATTTCTGACGACTACTATAAAAACTCACCCGCCAGCGGACTCTGTTCAAACAATTCTCTTTCATGTTCGCACCAGGTAAAAAATACAACAACAAAAAATTAAATCCCTTAGTGAACGACACAAAGGAATAGCAAAACGTAGAAATTTATTTTTTTCTCCCTCATAAACAAGCTAACTGGGATATTTACGCATTTCAGATTGGCCAAAATTTAAGTGACGATGCCTGCCAAATGATCTTCCGTCACAAAAACTCCACAGGTATCAATTAGATGCTTTTACATAAACATATTCGCCGGTTCGGGAAATCGAGATAAACTGACAATTCATACCTACATATGTGTTATTTGTGTTTTAAAAAAAATAAGACAAAAAGAGCCATACTTGACTATACCGTGGGTTGACTTTTCCTCATAGGAAAAACCGTGCAATTCACTTCTGAACAAAATCCGACAGAAATTGATTGATGAAAATATCATGGTAAAATGTTGGCTGTGTAACAGTAATAAAACTAAATACACTACATACAAATTCCCAAATTTATGGACAAAAGGTTATTTTGTCCATTCAGTTCTCTTTTACAAGAAAACCACAGGTGAAACTGTTAGAAAGGGATAAATCACAAAAAACTTTGTTTTGCCATATAAACTCTCCTTGAAGATATTGCATTAGTGCTTTAATATAAATAAAGTATAGAAATTAAATGAAAATCACATGACGTTAGTAAGAATAGAGATTGCCAATTCCATGTGCCCATTTTCCTTACAAGTGATAATATTCTCCAAAATACCAACAGCTGAAACAGGTTAAAAAAAATTCAATAAACAAATTGAAATGTTATATGTGCAATTATTAAAATATTGTTTTTAATTGTTTATAAACAAGACTGAATTGTTCAGAAAGACTGGCGAAAAATAATTATTGCCAATTTTGCTCAATATGTTAGCTGAATTCGATTCACATTTACATGAAACCTACAGCTGAAATTAATAATAACGTATTGCTACAAATTTTCTACGTAAATCCCTCCCGGACATAAATAAAAAGTTTGATTGCCTAAATTGTACTGTTTCCTTATAAGTGAGACTGAACTATTCACTTATGAAGAAAATCCTTCTGAAATTGATTGATAAAAACATCTTGCTAAAATGTTGGCTGTGTAATAGAGATAAAACTGAATTGACTTTATTCTGTTCCAGAAATTTGTGAACGTAAAGTTATTTTGTCCAATATTACCTAAGTAATAAGTGATACAATTCAGTTCACTTTTACAAGAAAACCACAAGTGAAATTTATAGAAAAGAATAAATCACAAAAACTTCGTTTTGTTGTATAAACTATCCCTGAAGATATTGCTTTAGTGCTTTAATATAAATAAATAAACTATAGAAATTAAATGAAAATCACATGAAGTTAGTAAAAATGTAAGTGCCAATTTTTTCTATATGTTGTATGTATTTTCCTTGAAAAGTGAAAGCATTCTCCAAAATACCAACAGCTCAAACAGGCTGGAAAAAAATCATTAAACAATTTATATGGTCTGTTAGTTAATGATAGTTTCATTTGTCTCAAATAAATAAATAAACAATAGGAACAAGACTGAATTGCTCACAAAAAGTGTTGAAAAAAATATTGCCAATTTCTCAATATGTTGGTTCACATTTAGGTGAAAGCTACAGCTGAAACTAATTAACATATTGCTACAAATTTGGTTTTAAGTACTATCTGTCAAGATATAGCTAGTTAGTAATGTAATATGGAAATTAAAAAAAAAAAAAAACTATAAACACTTTATTAAATTGAAGACTTGGACCTGAGGACATTGGTGCAAAAAATTGGCAATTTTGTTCATGAGTTGTACACGTTTTCCTTATAAGTGAAACCATTCTTCAAAACACCACCAGATGAAAATGGTTGAAAAGAAAAAATTAAAAATTGACACTTTATATGAGCAATTATTAAAAGTTTGTTTTTAATTGTTTTAAATAATAAATAAATAAACAATACTGAATCGTTCAGAAAGAAAGGTGAAAAATAGTTATTGTCAATTTTGCTCAGTATGTTGGCGAAGTTCCATTCAAATTTACATGAAAACTACAGCAGAAATTAGTAAGAATGTATTATTACAAATTTGCTGTTTTATGTACTATCTGTGAAAATACATTTATGGTAAGTCCCCCCTCTACGATGGTAAAAGTTCGATTGCCAATTTTTTTCATACGTTGTACTGGTTTTCCTTACAAGTGAGACCGTACTCAATCCTACTGAAATTGATTGATAGATTAAAAACATAGCTGAAATGTTGGCTGTGTAATAGTAATACAACTAAATACACTTCTGGAATAATTGTCGGTTAACGGTCACTAATCTCTACTCATAAATACACTTCATTCAAATATTTCAGAAATTTGTGTACAAAACTTTTTGTATTTGTTTATACCAATCGGTTTACAAGAAAACCACAGGTGAAACTGTTAGAAAAGAATAAATTACAAAAACTTTGTCATGCTGTAACTTAATGAACTATCCCTGAATATATTGCTGTCTTAAATAATAATAAATAAACTAATATAAAGTTCGTGAAAATCCCATGGCATTTGTAAAAGTATAGGCTGCCAATTTTGCTCATGTGTTGTATAAGTGAAACCATTCCTTAAAACAGCAACAACTGAAACATGTTGAATAGAAAAACATTAAAAATTGACATGTATGAACAATTATAATGAGACTGTTTGTACTTGTTTAATATAAATAAATAAACTATATAAAAAAGAAAGTTTGTTCAGAAAGAGTTGTTAAACATAATTATTTCCAATTTTATTCGATATGTTAACCAATTTTGGTAAAAATATCATAAAAGCTGCAGCTGAAATAATACGAACATATTGCTGCAAATTTGCTTCGTTTTATGTACTATCTGTGATGACAGCTGGGTAATAATGTAATAAGAACATTAAAAAACTATAGACATTTTATTAAATTCCTGAGAAGGACATTCATGAAAATGATTGCCAATTTTGTTCATAATTTGGCAAGATTTAGTTGTATACGATTTCCTTGCAAACGAAACGATTCAATACTGCTGAAACTGATAGAAAAGAAGAAATTGGTTACATTTCGTTCTTATCACCTATTGTGGTAGTTGAATGTGAATCAATAAACAACACTGCATTGTCTAAACCTACATTGAATTGGCCAATGCTGATGTGCAAAGGAAAAAAAACAAAAAAAAAAAAAAACAACCTTGAATTGTTAAGAAATAGGAAAGAGTCATGAAAAGAATTATTGCCAACGTCCTCATGTTGGCTAAGTTGAATTGACATTTACATAAAAGCCAGAACTGGAACTGATAGGAAGATAATATCCTAAAAGTATTGCTACATAGTAATCTAATGTAAATTTAAAAGATTAATAAGTAATATAATTAATATATAAATCAATTTTGTCCATGTTTGCGAAATGAAGTTGTATAAGGTTTTTCTTATAAGTGAAGCCATCAGTACAGATGAAACTATGAAAAGAATAAATCGGTATAATTTGCTATGCTATATGAACCAAAGATAGTTTTAGATTTAACATCAATAAATAATCTATAGAAACTTTATTAAACCCCCTCCAGGACATTAATAAAAAATTGGATGCCAAATTTTTAATATGTTGTACTGGTTTTCCACACAAGTGAGACCATTCAGTACTCATATACTCGACAGCAGCCACAAATTGAACAGGTTTATAAGAAGAAACCACTTAAACTTTGCCATGAAACATAATTGAAAATATTGATTTTGTTAGTAGGTTAATATAAATAAATTCATAATAGGAGCTATATTAAATTGTTCCGAAAGAGCTGTGAGAAGAATGATGGTCAATTTTGCTCATACGTTGACTAAGTTTGGGCTCAGATTTACACGAGAGCCATAGCTAAAATTAGAACTCTCTGAAGTTGATGCTATACAGGTTAAATGTCAATACTTTCTTGGTGGATTCATTAAATAAAACATAGTTTAGTATCACCAGAATGAGCTTTCTCTTTTGATTCTCTCCTGGGATATTAACATTTTTGTCATTTTAATTTAAAATCTTTTTTTTAACATAAAAGTCATCATTTCTCAACTTTAGCATAATTGAAATACAAATCTGATCTTTATTTCACAAAATACATTAAATTTCCTACAATGTAGCATTTTCGTTGAAAAATTTGCACTTTCCAATACTCCTTTGCTGTTCAAAGAAGAACAAATGGCAAAACTCATTTTTGGGTGGATTTCACTGGAGATGCCTTATTTTGTAACTATCCCCATAATATACTCACTTTTACAATTTTTGAAAATTTTTGTCAGTGATAATTAAACTTCCCAAAGGATATTGGTATAAAGTTTAAAACTTCAAGTGATGAAGATACAACAAAGATATTTAGAAATCATGAGATGAGGTCTGGTGTGACGTAGATTTCAGAAAAAGTTCTTTATCATGCCTACGTTTCGATCTTTAATAAACACATTGAGTGACTAGAAATACTTTGGTTGAATATATAAAAAAATATATTTTGCATTGTATAAATTCACTTTCCCACATCCAAAATTTATTTGCTAAATGTAAACAATGTTTGTAAATCCCTGGCCCTGAAGAGCTCAACAAAGGTCGAAACGTCGGCACGATAAAGAAAATGTTTTTCTGAAATCTACATCACACTTGTCCGCATCTTACGATTTCTAAATAATTATCGATTAACGGTTACTAATCACCACACATACGGCAAAAGATAAATTTAACATGACCTAATAGAGTCATCAGGGTTAACCCAAAGATCGTGAATACCCCTATTATCATGATTACAAAAAAGTAGTATAAAAGCTGTAAAATGAAAAGTCGGCTGACAATTTTATAATTTTAAGTTTTATTTTTAGCCGTGATACCCGTTTGTGTTACTAGGTTGGGAAGGTATTTAGTCATTCTATGAGAAATTATTACTAAGCCTCTAATTTTTTTCCCATGCATAGCCAAGGTTCAGCTGCATTTGCTTGTGAAATTTCAGTTGAGAAAAATGAATCAAACTGTAGAAACGTACTTTCATAAACCATTAAAAACAAGAAATCCTAAGAAATCAAAATTTAGATGCACAATTGTCACGTTTCTCATCAGGTAGAGAAAACAGATTCAAAAAATACCTCGAAATAAAGTTTTTTATGACCAATCAAACTTTTTCACCTATTGGCCTGAATGTAGCTAGTTAACCACTTCCGTGTTTAACTTTGGCCCAGGTTTTGATTGTAAGTTGGAAATTTATTCAACCGATTGCTATTAAAAAAGCAAGAAAAACTACGAAAAAAATGCAGTAATGTTTTATTTAGCCATTGGAATTAAATAAATTGGATAGTTGGATCTTTCTTAAATAAAATATGCAAAAACTGTTGAGGAATATGTTTCTGTTATATTATATTTTTTTTAAATTAATTAATTTCTTTTATTTATTAACTGACAACTACGTAATGTGTGATCTGGATGGATTGATTCCGATTTAAACCTACATTCCCAATTTTAGTGATCACATATTGTAGGAATCATCATAACAATTTAAATTTGTCCTGGAACATACCGAGGGGCTGTTTTATTATCAAACTGTAAAAATTGGATTTATTCATAGGTTCAGTACATTTTGTACCCGGTGAATTGTTTTCTTGGGCACAACATTTAAATAATTGTGCTCCCATTATTGAAACCATACTTCAATTGCTACTAAAATGAGCAGCTTATTTTATTGCGATCTCGCGATCAGATAAATATCTCAGACTTGACCTTAAAATGAAGGCCAGATTAACTTGGTAATTTATGCCAGATAAAGTTGCCAGTCGATGTGTATGACGAAGGAACACGATTCACTCTGAATTGAAAATCATCACTGTATTTTGAGATTGTGAATTAATATTCATTTGAATAGAAGTTTTTCTTGTAATAAATTTGAAATAATAAAACAGCAATAATAAAACGAACAAACCCTCGATAGTTGTCTAAACTTGAGTTTATTCTAACAGATATTACTTAATTTCAAAGGCTTGGGAAAACAACTTTGATTATTTTTATTGGCTTCAGGAAGGCAAAGGAGACAGCCGGATCATAGAAGCTCACAAATAAATAACATTTCATGCATGATTTATATAATTTTCATCCGTGAATAACTTAAATATGAGTTCTCAGACATCCACAGACTCACTTTCTTCTAGTTACAGGGGTTGTGCTTTCGCATAATCTGTACATGTTTGTTAAAAATTTGGTTTTTAATTGGCAAAACTCGAAAACGATTTTTATTTTCAATATGAATTTAGGTATATTTATAATAAATATAAAAACATTATTAAAATATTGATTTTTTTTTTCTTGGCGTACTATTTCTTTCATCTAATTAGTATCTTTTTTCAGTTTGTGAAAGCTCAAGCATTCTGAAAGGAAGCTTGGACCTAACTGAGGAATTTGGAAAAATGAGCCTTACTACTTATCGCTACCATGACAGAGCCTCTTTTCCATGTACAGCCCTCAATGTATCGTTTTCAGACGTTAAGTGGACCAGTAAGTCAGACAAGAACTCCATGCTAATTTTTAATTAATTGATTAATTAATTAACTCAATTGTTTTTAGAGATATATATGCGGTTTATTCAGAACCAATTTAAAGTCCCTGCTCTTTGTCGAGAATTTCGTATACAGCCCGAGCTGGCAGCGTTTCCAGTGTTTTTCGATTGCCGTTGGGCAAGGTATTACAACCACTCGGCCATCTACCACTTCGACTATCAAGCTTACCTTCCGTCTGGAGACGTCTATGTCTATAAATATATATTCTTTGTTCCAAATAACCACAACATTGGTAATTACATTATAATAAATAGGTGTTTTTATTTTCAATGTATCAAATTTTCTTTAAATGTTATAAAGAAATTTGGGATGCTCAGGCGATACCTGGCCATGCGTGAACGGATTCACTGGCCTGGGTGGATCCTCTGATGCTTGTTTACACTTTGATAAGCAGCCATTTTCCTCATTAGCCTTCCGTTTAACATCAAATTTTATAAAATACCACAGATGATTAAAGTTTAGAGAATGACACGTTAAAATTTGGTAATTTACAAAAGGAATAGAGATTATAATTTGTATTTATGAAGATCTCTTTTCGTTGGATAAATATTTTAGTAGATCTAAAGCTTTTCTTTCTTAAAGTTAATGAGAAAATTTGTTTTGACTTGATTTTTTAAATAATTAAAAAATAAAAGTTTTTACACGATTTGTTGTAAACAAAATTGTGCATTATTTTTAGTAGTATTAATATTAGTAATATTTTGTAATTTTTATTTCACTGTATTATAATTATTAAATTTGTGAGAAAAAAATTAAATTGACGTTTTACAGCTCCTGAAAAAGCAAATGTAAAGGAATGGGACATTTTCATGGTTGTCGACATGTCCGGTACGCCCAACCGACTTGTCCTGCGGATCCAAGTGCCTCCCAAGTCTCTCGGCATTACAGGCTTCAAAGTGGAGGTGATGAGGACGCTCGAGCAGAACACGTGGGTCGTCCAGAACGGCTCGCTCATGCCCAAGGGGAACGAGACCGAGATTAGATATGTCTTCGACACGAAACTCAAATTTGGAAAATACAAGTTTCACGTGACTCCGATTCATGCCAATTGCACTTCAAAGAGCAAATGCAAGGTGTCGAGCACTCCTGAAATTCTCATAGGTACGATCTACTATCTCAACATCGTCATAATTAACGTGAATGCTCATATGTTGATATAATAATCTGAACTTTACCATCTGCATGTATATGCTCCCTGTTTTATTTGAGACTCCTTAGGTTTTGGACTTAATACCTTCAACTAATATGGTAGCACCACTCTTTGTTCATTACAGGTACTTCTTATTCTTTCTTGTAACACTGAACTAATAGAGTTTTAGTTTGAATTTATAAACTTAAACTTTGTACTGTAATATTTGTATTGTATGAGTGTTTCAGTTCTCTTCCCCCAGTTGGTGTTTTCTCTATTACTGTCTTTATTAGTTTCCTTTTTTCATTTTCTTTTCCTAATTTTTTTTTTTCTTAGGTGCAGACTATCCGATTGATAATAAAACCCGTTTGGTCTGTTACAGTAGAAATGACAGAGCCTAAACTTCTGACTGGCATCGTTGTTACAGTAATCCTCATACCGATTTTCCTCATGGCGTATTTCATTTGGAAGAGACAGTGTGACGTTAAAGAGCCACGTAAGTTTCCACTTTTACAAACTCAACCATTTTTTTTTTTTTTAATATACACAATGTATATATATTTATTTATTTTTTAGCGAGCGAGCCTCATCCGCCTAAGTTTCTTATGCTGTACAAACCTGTGTCTGTTGAGCACATTAAGATAATGATGGAGCTCTATAAATACTTCACAAAAGTCTGTCATGTCGATGCGATGCTAGACCAATTTGGTATACCAGAATCTGAATCAAAGGTACATTCTGAAATTGGCACCCGGCTTGTATTGATTTTTGCTTGATGTGGTTATAATTGTCTCAGGATCCTACTCAGTGGTATTCGGAAGCATTCAACGCAGCAGATTTTGTCGGGATATTTGCATCTCCCGAAACGACACCCGACAAAAAGGAGGAAGTCTACCGGTTCAACCGGTACCTCAACACGGAGTACATCGCTCAAAACCAGTTGAGCAAAGTTTTGTGTCAGCCTGGGGCAAGGTGCAAGTTTTTTGCCATTCTCCTACCCAATAGCAAGTGGGAAACATTGCCACCCCAGGCCCAAGCGCTAAAACGGTTGGTTGCATTTTGTATTTATAGTGTTTCCCTGTAATAAAAATGTGAGTTTTATTGTTATTTTTGTATAACAATTTTAATGTTGTTAGACTATCTGACTTCATTGAAGGTGTCTTTTTTTGAGGTTTTTTTAATTTTAATTTTATTTTTTATGTTTTGTTTTGTTTTGTGTTGGAGTAATCATTGATTTTTTTTTTTCAAAATTTCTCCTCTAGAAATATGCACAAATCATGGATGAATTTCCGTACGGCTTTGTGCTCAAACTTGTCATGTAGAGATTTTTTCAAGAGGTGGATAAATGTGCCAGAGGAGTACGACTGGTGAGTCCCAAAGTGTTTCGCATTATTCAGACTAAACAAAAGTACAAATCTATTTTCTGTACATACTGTAAAAAAAAAAAATATTAACCTACTGCTTTGACTGTTTTCTCATTGGTTATTTCTTCTGTGTGTAAGTTTCTTTATTGGTGTTTCTTTCCAGTTTGACGTGTGGTTCTTTTTCTCAAATTATACCTTTTATTTAAAGTACTAAAGTGCACATGGCATGATAACTCAATGTATTAAACACAAAACATGAACATTTTCACCTTAACCTGCCATAGTAGCTACAGTACATGTGGCACACGGCCATTTCCCCGCACATATAAGATTTATACTTCTAGGCCGTTTACTCAATAACACTGAAATCAGTATCATTGTTATCGTAGGAATTTTCAAGGATTGGATTACTACTGTCCTGTGGGGGTGAGAGTGCCACAGGCCAGTATGCTCGGACCAACCTGTACCTCCTTTATACTTCAGACCCAGTACACCCTCTACCTTCCTATCGTCCTTTGCCTATGACACAGCTGTGCTTTCTTCTGATCCCAATACTACTGAACGAATTATTTACTACATGGCTACACACCTTTTCACCCGTCCAGTTAGTTGAATCACACTCCTCATCTGAAGAGGAGCGCTACACCAACATGTTTTTATTATATTGCCTATGAATACCAGACATACATCAAGTAGCAGTTTCTCTTTTGCTACCTACTGTTTTGAGAAGTGATGGAAGTAAATATGAGAGGCCACAATAAAGTTTAAAAAGCTATGATAGTGCGATTATTAAATAAGAAAAATAAAAAGCGGTATGTTTCTATTCCTCAACTAATATTGTATGAGAACCCTTAGACTCTCATGAGTCACTACAGGCTCAACAGTCGATTATACTTTTACTATCTCATTTGAAGATATACAATATACATACAAATAAATACCAGGAAAAGACTGCAAGTGTGCTGCCCTATGGCGGGTTAATATTCGTATTTTTTTTATTTTTTTTATTTTTTTTAATAACTAACACCACTAATAATAACAATCTATTAGATGTACAGTATTAATAATAATAATAATAATAAACTGTATTTTTTTTAAATCCCTAAATGAATAAATGGTCGGTAAAATTAGTTCATACCTAAGGTATAATTTTGACATTTTCAAAAAATCGGGACAAAAAGTTAACTACTTTCGATTGAAAAATCGATTTTTGTACCTTCTGAAAGCAAGGTTTGCTTGATACAAAGCGATTTATACTTTTTTTTTTCTCTCTGTTTAATGTTTCCTAACGATTCCTTTTCATTTATAATTTTAATTGCATGTGGATGTATTCAGTTTTAACTTCAATGAGGTCAGATATACTTTGACCCATGTCATATTTAATCTCTTAGTTTTACAGTTTACTTTTTTTTTTTTGGTTTTATAATGGCAGGAAACAATTTTTTTAAAACCAAAATCTCACCACATTTTAGAATAGGTGGGTTTCACTGGATTTATCTCGTATCATAATTAACCTTTTAAAATAATAAACAAAAATAAATAATATGCAATATCATAAAAGCTTTTAAATTAACGCTATCATCCAAATAACGCTTCATTGTTTCCTGCTGTTCTCTTTAACTTCTTGCTATTTTGTAAATTTATTTTTCTAGGGATTGATGTGCTATGCTTTTCTACGTGTACATGGTTGTTTCAAAGTGGTTTTACTTTCTGTATCTACTATTTCTTCAATGATTGTATCGTGTTAAATTTGCTGTTTGGTGGCAGTGCTTTAACACTATTTTGTTGTTACGATTTTTTTTTCTCTTCTAAAAATTATTGCTATTTTTTGTTCTTTTCTTGTGTAATATATATTTTTCCTTAATCAAATAAATATCAACTTGTTTAATTAATCAAATTTATCGCAGTAATGAAATTGAAAGAATATATTTTGTGAATAAGTACCAAAAGTGCTTTATTAATAGTAATCTGATGGTTTTTTTTTTTTTAAACAGATAATGCTATAAATCGAATGGAAATAATTTAACTTTTTTTTGAAAGAATATTCCCCATGAAATGATAGGTTTGTCTTGAGTTAAGACTGACCAAATTGCAGGTACACGTTGCCAAGGGACCTCGACCCTCTCTTAGTGTTGATAGGGGTGACTCCGCAATGCGATAGCGGCGATGGCTTCTTGTCCGCCATAGCCAAAGCGACCGCTCCGCCGTCTCCCAATTCCTGCCTGAATCACCCGCCCCCGCCTCCACAGCCTCCTCCCACGACGAGTGAAGAAATCGTTCCTGAAGAGGAGCATTCGCTCTGCTGTAATACGCAGTCCTGTTCGGACCTGGACCTCGTCTCATCGCGGCAGTACCTGTCCGATATGAGCACCGCGTCTAGTATCGATCACCTGAGCCTGTTAGGTGAGTCCAACTAGCATATACTGAATACCAGGAATTTACTTTTATATGATTACCACTGTAAAAATAGCGTCAGGAGAAAAAAACGGGTTTCATTTGATTTGGATACTTAATGTATTTCTTTGTTTTATTAAACAAGTTTCTTGTAAACTGTTTAAATTTTTGTAACTATTTTATTTGTTTTAAAAAAAATTCTTTGTTTATTGGTTCATTTTTTTTATATATAATATTTATTTTTTGTTGTTCTGATTTATTTCTTTTTGTCTGTTAAAAATGAATTATTGCTTATTACGTACATTATATACATTTTTTTTAAATAAAGTTTATTTTCCCAATTTTATTTTTTATTTTTTAAATCTAACAACTATCATTTTCTTTCTAACTGTTATCCTACTATTTGATTTATTTAGTAAGGGATTGGCAAACTACAGGCCCCAGATTAATATTACAATGTTGTTAAAATTGCAAGTAAATTAAATGCAAGACGTAGATTAGGGAATAAATACAGTGTCTTCCAGAAGTAAAAGTAAATTTTGTTTTTTTCAGTTTCATCATATTATTTCCTACCATTCGGCTTAAAATTTTAAAAAAGATAATCTAAAAGAAAGTTAAGGAACATTTTGAAAAGTGCAAAAGAAAAGAAAAACGAAAACTATTTTTACATAATGTTTCAAAAGTGTACTTAACGTTATGACAAAAAATTTTGAATAAACCCCTTTGAGATTTTATCACCCCGCGATCCGTTTTTTATCTCCTGTCATATAAATATAAAATAAACTGGTATAAACGTAGATCCTTAGTTATTTTGATGATTAGAAGCAGCAGGATATTTGTTTTGAATCGGGATCCGAATTGGTCGCAGGTGTCACACTTCATTCCGAACCCATTTAACATTAAATTTTTCCTCAAAAAAGCCAGTTTCATACACATTTAAAAAAAAAAAGTTGTTTAATCGCGGATACGTGCAAATAAAGACTTATGAACCAAACAAAACACAATTATTGTGATATTATAACAAAAGAAGGTTCAATAAAAAATTTAAAATGGCGATATCAAATTTTTTACGTGTTTATTTGCTCTTCTTATCTTTTGAATTAATTTCCCCCCATTTTCAAAAATGTATGTAAAAAATTATATTCTTTCTTTGTTGTTTTTCTTCTTTTTTCATTGTTATTTCCTTTTTTTTTAAAAAAACATGTTAATGCTATTTTGCCTCAATTTTTTAAAATATAGTTGCGGATTGTTGAAGGTGGTTAATTTTTCATTAAAAAACCACCTTCAGCAACACGGCCTAAAAAAATAAAAGAAAACGGTTCACAAAACTTGTTAAATCTTTTTTATCATAAAATAATTAAACAAACAAATTACAAATATTTTTGGAAGGCACTGTATATAAAAATACACTGTATTATATGCAAAAGGTAATTTTTTAAGATGAAGCATGTAAAAATCCCAACACAGGTAGCATTAACGATTGCGATTATAATAACTAACTTGGAATTCCAGCGTTTTTCACATTAATACAAGTTTTCTAAGTTCAAAGATTGCACACTGCATCTGGACCGTGAACCTGATTTGGTCCCCTTTTCCAGATATAAAAGTAAAAAAAGTTTGCCGACCTCTTTTTGATATGGTAATTAAATCACATTTGCCTTTAATAAAACAAAATTTCAAACTTGGAACAGGTTTAGCATCTTGCAGGCCCCCAGATATTCAATATTTTGTTAAAATTAAAATATTTTTATAAACATGGACCCCCCCCCCCATTATGCAAATGTGTAAAACGGCAAACAAAAAAGTTTCTATGTCGATGTATAAATATTAAAATTGACAGATAAGATTAATTAAAATGTCAAAGTTAAAATTGTATACAAAGTGGTTTAATTACCATTAAATTCAATAAATTACGCCCAATATAGGGGAAATTTTGATTTGACTTTTTTAGAGTTAACACAGATTATTGATGTTTTTGAGAAACGTTGTTAATGAATGTTGTAAAAAAATTATTTTTATAGTTATTACAAATCTTTTTTGTTAAAAGAAAACAATACACTTGGCGATTTAAAGAATATATATTACGTTACAATGTATAACTGTAAATTCTAAAAATAAAATAATTGGACTTTTAGTGAGCCTTTAGCAGTGAACAGGAAAGATTTAAAGAAAAATTAAAATATTAGTGGTTCTCCCATGTAGTCTTCCCGTGGAAAAACTCTAAGTCAATTCTTTATCATTTTGTACTAGATTCAATCTACTGATTTTTATCAGATTGATACCAGACAACTGATTACGCAGTTTATTTTCATAAAGATGTTATATTTTGGTTTCATGAGATAGAAACAGAAATAGTTGAAGATATTTTAAAGGTCAAGAGGCTAGTGAAGACCTCTTGTTATGTTCGTTCATCAGAATCCCAGTTAAAGTCAGAAATGCAATAAATGTCGAACAAATATGAAAAAAAAATGCCTTAAATATATTTATTATAGACAATTTTATTGTATAGGGATAAAATTTTGTACTGTCATTCAAAACTTGAAAGAAGCGGCAGTGTTATATGTTTTGTAAACAATTTTTTCTTCCGAGTGAAAAAAACAACAACATAGTTTTATATTTTACTGTAAAAATTGTTGCAAAAATCTTGTCCATAAGCAGGAAACTGTTTTTACGGGGAAAAAAAAATAAAAATAATAATAAGGCTCAGTGGGATAAAATATTTGATGCCGACCTTCAGCAAAGCATTTTTATAATTTTCTCAGGTAAACATGTTACAAGAGTTTGATTTGTATATACCTTGTGCCAAAAATAATTTTCAAAAAAAATTTTTTTTTTTTGGTAACAAAGAGGAAGACTTGAGTATGGAAATTTATAACAGTAGGTACTGTTTGCTAATGTTTTGTTTGAACATAGGTGAAAGAAAAAGTGTCTTTTGATTGAACAAAACACTTTTGGGTCTGTTCATTACGGCCAGAAATCAACCAAAAGTCGATCACATGATAAAGATATCGATTAGTATCAATCTAGACTGCCAATATAAATATTTATAGTGTACAAATTTTTGCTGGTTTGTTTTTGCTTAGGTAGTGAAAATGATAGAATTTATTGTTTGCTGTATTATTATAAGTACAATTGTGATATAAACAAATGAGATGTGAAATCGAAAAAATTTTTTTTAGAAAATAAAGGAAAAGGGAATTCCTAGATTATTAACATATAAATATAGGTATTTTTTAATTCGTTTACACTTTTGCGTCCTCTTGTTTATGAAATTAACAAATATTAAGGGACATCTGAGGCAACAGTGGTATAACAATCAAAAATGTGCTTTTATTTTTAAGTACCTTTTACTTTTCCTCCAGTCGCTGTTGCCGAAGACCCCTTTTTGCTCACAATCAAAACCCCAAGAAAATAATGAGAAAAAAAAACTTGTAAATTGTTGTATATGTTAAAGAAAAAATGTGAGTTAAAAAGAAAAGTCTGTATTATCTGTACATTTGTGAGAGACTGTTTCCCACTTAAAAAGAACGCAAAATATTTAAAAACAAACAAACTTGAATTTATCTTCAAGATGATGTAATAAAACTATTAAACAAATATCTAAATATTACCATATTCCCATTTTAACATTTCCCTTGTAACCAATAAAAATATTTAATTTAACAACTATTTGCCTTAGCCTTAAATACTTAATCACAAATAGTTATAGGTACCATTACGGTAGCTTTTAACTAGATTGTAGATTTTTAATCGATTCTTTTTCATTATCCATTGAGGGTATAGACGTAACCGGACATTCAAGGAGAAACAGTATCACCTAATTTATTTATTTTAGAATGATTCTTTTAACCAACTTTCTGAAATTAGGATGTTGCAGGTTTCATTTCAACTACAGTTTGTAGCTATCGGGAAAATCTAAAATTTAATTAAATATGACTACAATATGTAAAATGTAACAAAATATGTATTAAAAGTATTCTTAAATATGCATAAAAGAAGTTGTCTAATATTGTGTGTCTTCATTATCCAGGTTGATCTAATTTTATTTCATTTTTTTTAGTTAGATTGCATGACTAGAAAACAATCCAGCATGCTTAGGCCTATTTTTAGACGTTCATTATAGTTTTAAAACATTTTGAACCATGCATGACAACATGCGCTCAATCTTTAATAGTTTATTTCTGATAAAAATAGTGAAAATAGCATGGAGATCTACGTTTTTTAAAATTTTAAAAGAAATACGTTATTTTTAAACTTTTTGTTATGTTTAAATTTGTTTTTATTATTTATTCATGCTTTGGCGTTAAGGAATGTTTTAAATTTATTTTTTGAGAGTAACTTTCTGCAAATCTGTTGATTATACTTGGTCAGATTTCCCTTGTAAATTTAGACACAAATGACATTTTCTTTAAATGTGGACCTTCTGGGATTAATATCATTTTTGTTGTAATATAAAGGTCTTTTCGAGTAAAAACTTTCTCCAAATCTATTGATTATACTTTGTCAGATTTCCCTTGTAAATTTAGACACAAATGACAATATTTTCTTTAAAACTGGACTTTTTATGGGATAATTTTCATTCTCATTTTTATTATACTATAAAAGTCTTTTCACTGCATAAGAAAAATATTCGCATAAGGATTCCTTGATGGTTCCATGCCCTAGAATCACTTGTTAGGTGATGCTGTTTGTTATTTGAGCAAATATTCTGTTTTTCGGTTTTCAATTAGTCGGTTGTAGAGTGCATGACGAGATTTAGAAGCTCCGAGCTTGCCGGTAGGATGGAATGGAGAAAAAAAAAAATCAGCAATCCTTGTTTAGTCGGAAAATTCTAAAAACCTTTTTTTCAACATTTTGATTTTCCCGTTAGAAAAAACTTATAGACAAAACGAGAAAGAAGTACCCTCAAATTGTGCTTTCATTAATTGTAATGAGTTTGATTGGGCTTTTAGAAGAAAATATTTTAAAGAAATGAAAATCTGGAATGTATACTATTTGATACGTACTGATTACAATGTACATGTTTATAGAAGTCATATGTGTAAATAGATTTGTTGTTACATTATAAGAATTGTAAATAAAACTAAGCGATAAGAATTGTTGAAAATTATCATTGTTACATAAAGGATTAGCGTACTTTGTATAAAAGAGAACTGTTTTACAACATTGTTGATTACAATTGTGATTCGGAACAGTGGAAAAAGGAGATCTTGTTTTGCAGATATAAACACATGTTATTAAAGAGCATAGTGCATTGTATGATTTGCGGCTTATTTGTTTATAAAAAAGTTGTTTATTGTTGTTGCATTTGATTAATTGATGTACCTGCAAAAATATATATATATATATATATATATATAT
>CM077103.1:18906959-18921537 GCA_039619505.1 Cimex hemipterus | reverse complement strand
TATATATATATATATATATATTAAACCAAAAGGAAATGCTTTTAGGATTTTAGGTTTGGCATTTTAGAAATAATAACTGAGATAAAAATAATAAAAAACAATCTATTTGCAATCCAAATAGCGTACAAATTGCTCATGGCGATTAGCTTAATTTTTTTGCTAACAGTTAGAATAAAAGTATTACAATATTATTTTTATTATTGTAAGTCGAGCGGGTTTTATTTATATAAAACATTTAACAATCGTAGTCCAAAGTAGTAAAGCTTGCTCAAAACGAGAGGAAAAAAAAAAAAAAAAAAAAAAAAAAAAAAAAAAAAAAAAAAAAAGGTAAATTGTTGCTCATGATTAGTGCCACAGGAATGTTGCTTATTTTTTATATTATTTAAGTAAAATCTGATGCTTCAACGCTTTGCTATTACAATAGTTTTACTTATAATTTACTATATAAAATTTTTTTACAAGTGATCTGTTGTCTTAAATCTGTAATCTCGCAGGGAGTTTGAAGAATTGCAAATTGATATGCCTTGTGTCCGTCGTTCAGCAAACATTTTTAATGAGAAACATATCAGATAAAAAATATCAGTCTTGTAAAATAAAAAACTAACACGTAAAAATATAAATTTATCATTATTTCCATATGTACAAGATAATTTCAACGCTCCCTGCGGGAGTTCATGGATCACAGTTTGTGTGACTAGAAGATGTCAAACATGAGTTTATACACTAAAAGTTACAAATAAAAGAAACAAAAATACAAAAAGAGAATGTACAAATAAGCAGACATGTAACTTTGCTTAATATAAATCACTTTCATTTGATAAGCTGTTTATATTTAATTACTCCTTTTCCTGTCTCATTTTTAAGTCTGACATTCTGACGTAAAGCATCTTTGATGGCTTCGGTGTATCGTAGGGTGCAGGACAGACTAGTTCATTTTCGTATTTTGTATTATCATCTTCATCTACGTCCATCGTAAAAGTTATGTTCATTTCAGAACTTTGTGGCACGTCTGGAGGGGAAAAATTGCGGGTTTTAAACGTTTTTATTGACGATATCATTTTTTATTGTTACCTGGGGGAATGTTTGAGTCAAAATACTGAGGATTCAGCACCATCCTTACGTTACAGTCGAGGTAATCGGCGCCTTCTTCCAGCATCTTTTCAAAAATGTCGGTCAGAGTTTGAAAATCCGGCCTGTGCGAAGGTTCAAAGTGCCAACACTCTCTCATTACTTCATACCTAAAATTTAGCAAAAATATATAAAACAAGGAATATTTGAATTTTGAGAAAGGGGAAATAAAAAAATAACATTTCATGAGTAGAAGCATAATTAAACTGCTGCCAGCAGTACAATATAGCTTGGACATTAGCAATCATTTTGATACACATTTCCTCTCTTGTACGGTCTGTCAGATATGTTACACCATTTTGCCATCTTCAGCTGCTCTGCCTTATCCTGCTTACACCCCAAATGTGAAAAATCCAAAACACATCTGAGTAGGATGGTTGGTATCTTCAATATACTGTTTAACCTTAAATATATGGGGGGGGGCTTTGCTTGTGGCCTTGCCTCACCCTGCTTATATCCTTGATCGAACCATGTAGATGGTGAATAGGCGAAACACGTCCACCGACAAGAAGCACAAAGGAAAAGACCAGGTTCTCCCAATTCACTTTAAAGCCTTTATATATAATGGGGAAGTAATTTCTTTCTGCCTTTGCCTCACCCTGCTTATAACCTTGATTGAACCATGTAGATGGTGAATAGGCGAAACACGTCCACCGACAAGAAGCACAAAGGAAAAGACCAGGTTCTCTCAATTCACTTTAAAGCCTTTATATATAATGGGGAAGTAATTTCTTTCTGCCTTTGCCTCACCCTGCTTATAACCTTGATCGAACCATGTAGATGGTGAATAGGCGAAACACGTCCAACAAAAGAAACAAAGGAAAACACCAGGTTCTCTCAATTCACTTTAAAGCCTTTAAATATAATGGGGAATAATTTCTGCCTTTGCCTCACCCTGTACAGCCAAGGCCAGCCTCTGAAGACGGGTGAAAAATCTGAAAGAAATTTTATGAAACACAGGGGATAAGACCAGGTTCTCTCAATCTGCTGGGTCTTAAATATATTGAGGGGGACTTAGCCTGTGGCTTTGACTCACCCTACTTACGCTTTTGACCAACTGCCAAAAAGTCAAACGCTGAAATGTGTCTGCTGAGAAACATGAGATTGGTCAAGGGTATAAGCAGGGAGTGGCAAGGCAACAACCAAAAGTAACCAGCACTGAGTATGAAAAATACAACATAGGCTCATAACCCCACAGTCCTCACGAAGAAATCTCACAATTTAGCTGTATTACTTATAACTTCATGTCCAAGCTTTTTCAAATTGGATAAACATTTATGCCAATTAAAATACTAGGTCACAAGATTAAAAGTCGCCTTCTACCTTCTACCAATTGTGACTGATACTAATGTTTTTCAATCCAAAAACCAAGTCCTTTTTTTTAACGCAACCACCAAAGGTCATGATTAACAAAGTTCTTAAATTATATAAATAATTGAAATAAATTATCATAATTACAGTTTAACAGAGCAGTTATGGGGCCTGTGCATCCTGTAACCATTTTTCAGCAAATGGTAAACGTTTTGGACGGCTATTCCTGGATAAGGGGAAGACCCGAGAGTGACAAGCTCCCACATAACGACTCCGAATGACCACACATCAGACTTGCTTGTGTAAATGTGATCACTGAGGCTTTCGATTGCCATCCATTTTACAGGGACTAAAAAATAAATATATAAAAAAAATATTAAGATGCGTTTTAATTTAACAATAGCTTAAATATTACCTCGCCCTCTGCTTTTTTTCAAGTATGCATCATCTTCATAGATGTCTCTTGTCAAACCAAAATCTGAAATTTTACACACTTTCCCTGATGCGAGAAGAATGTTTCTTGCAGCAAGATCTCTATGTACAAGCTGGAATTTTCATGAATAATTTATTATGAGCGTCATATCGAACATGTCAAGTAATATTCACCTTGATTTCAGAAAGATAAGCCATCCCCTTGCTGATTTGCCAAGCGAAGCTAAGAATGTCTCTAGGCGTTACAAGTTTGTGGTCTTTAGGAAGGTCAGGATCGGGTTTTATGTTTCGGCTTTTTCTCAAATACGCCCTAAACAATTTAATTTCATTACCGACCATAAAGTAAATTTTGGAATTTTTATACCACCTCAAAGAACCAAGGGCACAGTATTCAATGATAATAGAAAACGGAGCTCCAGAGCTCGTGCAGGCGCCCAAAAGTTTTATGACATTCGGGTGCGACACTTCTTTTAACATATTGTACTCTGAGAGAAGGTCTGAAAGCTCAGCTGGGCCCGCATTGTCTTTAAGAGTTTTGACTGCCACAGTCATAAACCCTGAAAGCGAATACAAGAAATAAATAACCTATTGGCCAGAACAAAGTGAATATTGAGATATTGTCACTAAAGATTTTTTTTTCAATCTTTATTTCACAGATAATTCTAACTAATTCATTAAAAGAAGAATTTTCATTCGTTTCTGATACCTATTTTTGACTTAAATTTTCCAAAGAGAATTTCAGATTAGAAATCTTTAAAGTAAAAGCCTTATTGTATTCAAAATTACCACACAAACTTGAGTGTCATACAACAACAAATTGACTTTTTGCGTTGATACAAAGTACAATTTGGTTTAAAAAAAAGGGTTTTCGTATTTTAAAATGTGTTGAGTTAGTGACCGTTAACGGATAATTATTCAGATATCGTGAGATGCGGTCTGGTGTGATGTAGGTTTCAGAAAAACATTTTCTTTATTGTGCCAACATTTCGATCTTTTATTGAGATCATCTTCAGGGCTCAGAGTGTTTGTCTTCTGTGCAATTGTGCCATGTCGTGTTGAGAGTGGACGTTGGCACGATAAAGAAAATGTTTTTCTGATACCTACATCACACCAGACCGCATCTCACGATATCTGAATAAGTATTTTAAAATATTCGCAAATTTAACTTTTGTTCTTTTTGTTTAATTTTCTTTCCTTTTTTCAATACAAAACTGAAGGCTTTGACTAAAAATTCAACCTGTATTGATCTGAAATTTCTTTTCTTTTAGTTGATGGAAAAAAAAAAAAAAAAAAAACTGCATGGATAAGAAGGGTGTGCAAAAATAAATAAATGCCAATTAATTGAAAAAATTATCATTTTAAATCTTAAAAAAATTTACAAGAAAGAAAATTAAAAAAAAAATCAGTTTTCTACCTTCTATCTTGCATAAATGAGCTAGTACAGCATAAATTTGATTAAGTTTTACGCTACAACATGTCTATTCATAAATTTGTAATAAACTTTTAGATGTATATAGCCAACAGATTCACTGTATATTCTTGTAACTATTTTTTTCTTTGAAATTTCTTACTTAACTAATGCAAGTATAGGTAAGTGAAAGCATTTTACTTACACTTGACTTTCTGCAATGAAGAGAGAAAAGATCCAAGTTTGATATAGATTGTTTTAACAAATCTTTTTGCTTACCTTAATGTATATGTATGTATAAATTATCTGTCGTTTCTTGACATGACATTTGAATGACTATCCCTTATAACTAGATTTATTAGATATGCGTAATAATTAATTAATTTTTGTAATTGAACAAATCATACGAAATCATTCAGAGTATATTTTTTTTAGTAATTAAATATGAAATATGTTGTGTTGTTCAGATCTAATAGAGCAGTAACATAAAGAAATGTTAAAATTACAAAAGCACTTCGTATGTTTTCAACATTTAGCTGTGTTCCATTGTTTAAAGGGAGTTGACAAAAATTCTTATTTCCAACTTAAAAAAAAAAAAAAAAAAAAAAATGTAAATTATGATATTTTTGTTTATATACAGATCTTACAATTTTAACTTTGGATTGAAGGTACAAGATGCCAAATTTCTTGGAGAAAGTTGGAATAGTCTTCATATATTTCAAACCTTTAGTTTTATAAGGCAAATACCCAATATTTGACAGTATAACTTTGCCTTAGATTGTGTTTAAAGAAAGAAATGCAAAATGTGACATTTTTTGGAGGAAAACACTGTCTTTAATGGCATTTTAGGTAATATAACCTATAAGCAATTATAAGCTATAAAATAATAATAAATTATGTATAATTATAAAAATATTACTAAAATAAAAATAAATCTATAAATGAGACCTTGGGACATGAGACCTTACAATTTGGAATTGAATAGAGATACATGGTGCTATTTTCTTTTAGGAATGGCAGGAATAGGTTTTGTTTATTTGTCTGTGTTTTTATTGAATTTCCAATAAAAAATTAATAAAACCATTGCCAATTCTCGGTTTAATCCATGTATTTTTCATTTAGAATAGTTGTTACTGTTTTGCAATCATGCTATAACAAATACAAAATATAGTATATTAAACGTATGATTGTAATTGGTTTTAACTTGGCAAAATCTCTGGCCTTTATTGATTTATAAATTTCTGGCGGCAAAATATTTTGAACTTTTTCTTTTTCATGTATAAGCTTATGGGACAGTATTCTTGAATGGGTTGTGACAAATTACTTGGGTTTTTATTGAATTTCCAATAAAAATAAAAACGATGTCAATTTAAGGTAATGTAACTAATAAGCAATTATAAGCTTTTGCTTATTGTGGAACCTTACAACTTTGGATTGATCCAATGTGCCAATTCTTTTAGGCATGATTTGAATAGGATCTGATGAACATTTAGTGATTTTTATTGCATTTCTGCTAAAAAAATTGGTTAAATCTGTGTATATATAAGCAGTAGAGAAAATACATATATATTTCCAATTTAAGGTAATACAGCTTATAAGCCATTATAATCAAGTTTATATATGGGCCTTACAACTTGGGATTAAATGGGGATTCAAAGATACAATGTGCCAATTCTTTTAAGGATGATTTGAATAGGTTCTGATAAAATTTTGGTGATTTTTATTGAATTTTTGTTAAAAAAGAAATAAAATCAATGCTGATTCTCGGTTAAATCTGCGTATATATTTAGGCAGTAGAGAAAATCCAGGTATATCTCCAATTTAAGGTGAATAATAAGTAATTATAAACTATTTGCTTGTACATTGGTTCTTATAATTAGGTCCAATAACAGGTAATAACAGAGGTCCAAGTTGCAAATTCTCTTAGGGATGGTTTGAATGGGTTTTGACAAAATTTTTAATGTTTCTGCTGAACTTTCAATAAAAATTTGATAAAACCAATACCAGTTCTCCGTTCAATCTGTACCTTTATTTAGGCAGTAGAGAAAATCCACGTATATTTACAATTTGAGGTAATGCAACTTATAAGCAATTATAAGTTATTTGCTTATATATTGGACCTAACAACTTTGGATGAACAGAAATCCAAGGTGCCAATCGTTCTTAGGCAGCAAAATCCACGTATATTCCCAATTTAAGGTAATATAATTTGTAGGCTATTTGCTTACATATTGGACCATATAACTGGATTCAACAGGGATACAAGCAGTTAAAAATAAAGGAAAGATGGCAGCATCAGTGGGCGGGATCGTCGGAGAGGCTCTTGCGAGTCAAGAGCACGACCGGTAGATGGCCCTCAGAGAATATGAGCAGGAGACAAGGGGTCGTCCTCACCCGACTGAGGATTGGCCATACTAGGTTGACACATGGGCACCTGCTTACGGGCCAAAGCCCACGCAGGTGCCCCTTATGCAGAGAAAGGTTGCTCGATGTGTCCCACATAATAGAGGCGTGTCATGCCTTGGCTCCTTACAGGGAGCGTGCAGGCATGCCGCCGGATTTAAGAAGAGTCCTCGAACACGGTAGCGAGTTTCTGAGTCCCCTGTTCCGCTTTTTAGGGGAAATTGGGGTTTTTTATTGTATATAGTACGTGTTATGTGTCTTTGTGTTTTGTCTGTGTGCAAGTATTTATTGGTGTGAATGGCGAGGGGTGAGGGTGAATAGAACGTCGCCATCGCCCCTCGAACGATGAAAGCGAGTGAGTGTGTGTGCGGGGTCGATGGCGGAATATTAATAAAAGTACCCCATCGACCCCATTCTAGCTTAGTTTAATTGTAGGTCGGTGGAGGAATATCAAGTACTCCACCGACCAAACGGAATGAAAAGTTTAGTGATTATTATTGCATTTCTACTAGGGGAAAAAAAGAAGCCATTTATTGGTTAAAACTGTGCATATATAAGCAGTAGAGAAAATCCAATATATTTCCAATTTAAGGTAATGCAGCTTATAATCAATTACAATCATATTTACATATGGGCCTTAAAATGTGCCAATTCTTTTAGGGATGATTTGAATAGGTTTTGATAAAATTTTGGCGAATTTTATTGAATTTTTGATTTAAAAAAATAAAATAGCTTCCAATTCTCAATTAAATCTGCATACATATTTAGGCAGTAGAGAAAATCCATGAATTATTTCCAATTTAAGGTAATGTAACTAATAAGCAATTATAAGCTATTTGCTTATTGTGGGACCTTACAACTTTGTGTAGAAAAGAGGTCCAAGGTGCAAATTCTCGTAGGGATGGTTGGAATAAGGTTTGACAACATATTCGTTGTTCCTATTTAATTTCCAATAAAAACTGAATAAAACGAATGCCATTCTTGGCATTTCGTAGTTTTGCGTTTGTAATAGTTTTTGATTGAGTCGGAATGGTGTAATATCCGTAGGCGACTGGGCGGGACTGCGGCCTTGCGCATGTCCCCTGCTTCAGCCGGCAACAAAATCGAATAAAAGCTACACCAACATCGAAACAGGGGCGATTCAGGCGCCAATGTAACCAAAGGAGATTCGTTCTGTTTTAACACAGTTTCAATCATCCATCATCAGTTCCATAATTCTATAAATACCGGCCGGTTTCGGTCAATGATGATCGGAAGTTAGTAGACGGGAAATAAGATCAAAAAATACGGACCGACTTGCCCAATACCGGGCCTACCCTACAGACGGGTAAGTTGGAAAATCACTTTTCATCTCTTTCTCTGCCCTTTAACCTTGACTTTAACGCAGAAAATAGCTTAGATTTTCCGTGAAAAGCGTTTTTTTTGTTTAATCAGCTTCTTGTCGGTTCCAAGTATCTTCCGTAATCTTGTTATAAGTCAATCTCCATACCGACGACAATGACGTATATTTCTCCCCAGACCTTTTAGAAAATCAGTTTTTCACGGCTAAATTTCAATATAAAATAGCTATTTCAATGATTTTTAAACTTAAGTAACATCTTTATAGTGAAATTTATAAATAGACAAAGTATATGCGGTAGAATTTGGCTTTGGGAAACATTGATTTTACCACCAGCAAATAGTATGGAATTTCCTTATCAGACAACCGGTTTGGTTCGATTTTCTCAAAGTGGACCAAATTTCAATTATATTTGTAATCAATAACAACAAGCGAGTAAAAGCATTTTTTATGATACAAAGGTACTCCAGGTGTAAATAATCTTTAATATAACAGCTCGACAATACCTAAACTTGGAAAAAAATACACAGTTCTTTTTTGTAATTTTTCTTTTGTTTCTAGAGAGATTTTATTGAAGGAGACTAGAGATGAATTGTGGGATGAAAAGGAAATGGGATGGTCTCGATATGGACTTTGCACCGCAGGTAGTCCAGCAGCCGTTTGACATAAATGAACTGAATGATCCAAAACGTGTCCGTCTTTCTATTCAGCTCGGGTCCGCCGGCCCGTCCGCGTCCGACTGCGGCTCGTTCGTCGGCTCGGAGACGCCGACCGAGGCCTGGAGCTGGCAAGGGAGGACTACCGTAGACACGGACCCGGACGACATGGACATGGAAGACAGGGATCAGGGTCAGGATGACATCCCGACAACCGCTGAGGTCATCAACAGCCTACGTAAAGTCATCCTGTGGATGTCAGCACAGGACGATCACAATAACGATTACATCCAGTATCTTACGGATGTCGAGCATTATGCACTGAGCAAACAACCAAATATCCAGCAGCGCAAAATTACCCAATATTTCATCCGTCGTGATTAATGCTAACCCTTTTTTTTTAAATATTGCTGAAAAAAATAATAACAAAAATAAACTAATATTAAGCTGTCTTTTAATGATAAATGTCGCATGCTCAGGTTTTAATCGTTACTAAATAGAATAATATACATAAGTGATACAGATTTGGTTTTTTTTCAGCCTTTTTGTACATTGAATTTAAATGAGAATTTGCCGATGGCTGTTACTAATTTTTAACTTTTTTACTGAGTATTATGTAATCAAAGACTGTTGGAAAATGTCGGTTAATATTATTTTCTCCTTTCAAATATATATATATTCCCTGAGTCGGTTATCGAGCGAACCAAACTCAATGAAAAGATAATTATGAAACTGCACAGGAAAAAAAAAAAAGAAAAAATGAAATTGCATCGCTCTTACCTAGTCCGTGCCATCTTTTCATTGAATTTTAAATTAATCTTTGAGTCGCTGTACATAGACTTGAATTTAGTGTATTTAATTGTAATGTTATCTGTTGTATGTGATTATGTTTGTAATTGAATGATGAATAAACTCGTTTATTTTAAAAATGAAAATATATTTTTTCCTTTATTTACCCCTAATATTTTATTGATTGGTAAAAATAATTAATCATAATGTTTTAACAAATCCTTATCCATCCCTCTTCATTATTTATACTCGATCGACTGACCAAATAAAAATAATTTTTGTATTATGAAAAATAACTAATGACTTTCATTTGAGATTGCATCAACAGACAAGAGACCAATGAAATGTTATATTCATAAGTAGGCTGATCAGCTATGGAAACACAAACCATTTTACCATAACTTGTCAGACTACAATTTTAAGAAAATCAAAATGTCAAAAATTTTAAATTTGAACTTTGCATTTGTAAATTCAATGATTTATTTATTTATTTTTTGTTGAAAATGAATACAGTTTTGTTATTAGTAATGGATGATTCGATTAAGTCTAGAGTTAGATTTATATGAATTTAACAATTTAGCACAACAAGGTTCATTAGTAACTATTGTTTTGCTAAATGAAGCAGAAGGGAAATATTCATAGAAAACAAAATAAGTAACTAAATAACTTTATTGCTTATATGATTGAAATAAATAACAGGCTCTAAGTTTAATTATTTACTACTAGTATTTTTTTTTTTTAATATATAATTTAGATACTATCTTGAGGTAACGCGATGCAATGGAATCCTTTTTTTGCTCAATTAGTTATTCCCACCGGTGTGAACCTTTAGCTGCTGTGTCGAATCCACTGAACCACTGGCTAGAGCAAGATGATAGGCCTTTTTTTTTCTGTGACATCCTGTAAATTTATGCCATAAAGGTTTCTGAACTTTATATATTCATGTTTTATCCCATAACAACCGAGTTTGAATTCGACCCCTCGAGAATCAACTTCGACCTGGTTTACTGTCGCACTGTGTATAAATTTATAACATGTTCAACGCGTCTTTTTCGCAAATAAAACGGATATTTAAATTGTAAATTGCAACTCATTTTCGTTTTTTTTTCCAAACTAGAATTAAATAAATTTTAAAAATGCGACGAGTCGAAAATAGAAACAATTCAGAAACTGTGGCTGGTAAAGCCTTGAACTTGAATAAGCCAATGGTAAGGACGGGCGTCACCTAAAGAATATAAACTTCCCCAACGGGGCAAAAAAAAGTCTTTTAGAGGGGGGGGGGCGCTTAATAAAATTTTCTCAAATAAGGCAGAAAGTTCTTTACGATCGTCAAACCGAAATTTGTTTTAAAAAAAAGTTCGGCACCTCTTTATAAAGGTTTTTAAACCTATCAAAGATAGTAAAATCACGTAATCCATTAAATGCTGAAAGTAACCACTTTTGCTTAAAACGAGTGGAAGAATTAGAAATCATAACTTTGGAAGCAAGCAGATCAAATAAAAGAAACATCAATCTATGTTACTTTCTATGTAGCTAGTTCGTCTATATCTTACTGGCAGACTTTTAGGTTTACCTGGGCATGCTGGTATATCGTGAGCAGTTGCTTTAAGTACCCTTCCGAATTCACCTTCTCCGAGGCACTCCTCGAGAATCAACTTGCTTCTCGGCACATTCCATTTCGGATCAATGTCAATCTGGAAAAGAAAAAAAAACCCGTTTCGTTATTAGAATATGTTCAAACAACAAGTCTGAAACGGTAAAATGTTTTTATTTAGTTGGGATCGCTAGAAGGTTGAAGGTAGAACGCCATTGGGTAGACGGTCGTTGAGGAAAGAGCTTTGGCCAGGGTTAGAGTGGAGGGATAACTTAAAACCGAAATTGTGGAAACCTGTTCGTATCAGATCCTCCTCGAAATTTATGTATTTGTGATGTTAGGTTACGTTTGATTCCGTGTAGCTTATGAGGACAGGAGTGTTTTTCTCTAATTCCAAAATTTGAATTACTAAAAATACATTATCAAAACAAAAAGCTTAAATATAAATTCAGTAAACATTACAACCCCAGCACTGAATACAGCAAGAAGCCGAAACGTGTATGTCAGACCAAATCGGCGAAGATTGGACGAACTGGGAAATAGTTGATGTAGTTTATTGTGAAGGCTCTATGTTTAATATGGTCATTAGAATGCGTATTAGTTGTCTTCTAACCGAATTTGGTGTAATTTAGCCATATAGAAGATTGCACTTTTCCGTTATCACTTATTCTTTTGTTCCCTGGCAGCAAATCAACAGGAGGTTCTTGATGCTCTCCTATCCATTACTTTAGTAATAAATTGGTTTACATTAGCTCAAAAGATTAGAACATTATTTCAACTCGATGAAGTTTAAGTGGACAGGAGTCTTTTTCTCAAAATTTAAAATTGGTGTTAAGTATTAATTAACATTAATAAACCTTCCATGAGGATCAGACATTATTTTCCTAGATTAAAGCATCTGTAGCGCGATAAACTATTAGTTAGTTCGCTCCTGATCCATTTGGTCTGACAGACCCGTTTTGGGTTTTCATCATATTCTATGGTGGGGTTGTTTATTAGTTCGAAAATTTGAATTAATTTCATTTTAAGCACTAAAAATACCTTATCCGGCCCGGTGGACCAGACGAACTTACGCTAATTCCCTGATCAAGAAGCCGAAAATTGTCTGAGATGACAAAGCAGCGAGGATAGGCAAACTAAAATGGTGACGACTGGACTAAGTTGTTCCTCGCATATCCCATGGAGAACTCTTACAGTTTGTCTGTGTGATTAACATTACTGTCAACTTCAGGAACAGGCTTTTTCCAACCGTAAAACGTTGACTACCATTAACAGTGTGCACTTTGTTGAGCTTCCATGATTCACAACATAGATGAAGGGTATGACAACGAAAACGACCAAACTACAAAAACGTTATTTAGTGACGTGTTCATATGTGACTATCTGTATAAAAATAGACATTGATCATATAGAAAAACATGCATAGTAGAAATTTGAAAGTCTGTTGGACCATGGGACGGTGGAGAGAGGAGGCAGCAAGTGTTGTGAGTCTGTCTTTTATTTGGGGCTAAAATAGAATAGGATAGAAGGTCTAGCGTTTCATAAGGAAGTTAGTTAAGTAAAGTGCTTGGACTAGTGGTTTAGGTGGAGGGGTTGCTTGTATCAGATTTTCCACGGATGTGTATGTCTGTCGTTTATGAATCGTTTGATTGGATTGTGATATGGGGTGTTGAGGATATGGCAGACAACTTTGGACTTGGATTGGATTCGTTGAATGTTGAAGTATATGGCCGAGCCATACAGCTCGACTCCGTATCTCCTTGAACTCATAACCTCTGTTCCAAACTATATAAGTCTATTGTGTAACCTCTATGATTAAGATGGTACTATGTGCTTTTTCCCGCAAAACTAAACACTTCCCTCGATGCCGTTTCACGCAATTCTCTTGGCATGAGAACTGCTTTATCGAACTGTCTGCCCATAGTGCTTATGTCTCTGGCTTCTCTTGACACTTTCGGCTTTGCCTATTTTCTTTAGATGATTGTTAAGGCAGTAGCCGGTATAGAAGTATAATTAGTACCTTCGCCTTCCTTTTTGAGCGATTTATGAATCTCTTAGCTTGAATATGGTGATAGGGTTATCATGACTTCATCCCTGAGGTTTTGTTTCTCAAGCCATTTTTCTAACGCCATCTTTAGCAAACTCTCCGACGTGATTCAAGACTTCCACGAGTGAGTGGGAAGCTTCTTTGTCTACTTTGTCAATCTGTTCGTTTCTTCTCTACAACCAAGGCCCATTTCCAAGCTGTAGCCTAACCATGCTGTAGTCTCCAGGGTCATTAGGCAATTTACGCCCTCGCAGACTAGTTTGGCACTAGTGCTTATACGGCCTGACTGTCCGATAGTTTGTAGATCAGTGTACACTTTATTTTATTTTCATCAACTGTACAGCTTGGAATGTAGTTGCAACCAGTCTAAGGGGTAGGCGAATAGTTGTCTATATTGAGTTTTTGTAAATTTTTTTATTGTAGTAGGTAGGTTCCATGTAGGTCATATTCAAGTAAAGCCCAAGGCTAGTTATGTGGATTGTACGGCAGAGATCTGTTATCTGGGCGTAAAGCCACGCGATGGCTTTTTTGCTCCTTTAACTTGGTTTAATGAGGTCCACATGTTTGCTGTTAGGATGTGAATGAGATTGTGGTGGCGTCCGCGTAGGCTGTGAGTTGTGTGTTAGGCTCAATGTTTTTAAGAATGGGTTGAGATGGGAAGGTTAGTGTCCGAGTGGATTGAAGTCACCATAGCTCAAGTGGTAGAGCAGCGGCGTATTTAGCTGAGGGTCGTGGGTTTGAATCCCGCTCGTGACACTTTTTTATCTCAACCAATACCTTGCATAAAGATTAATTAAAGTTTTTAAGGACGTTCAGTACACCATGAATGCCAGTAAATTTTCAACTTATCAATGGATTTTTTTAATTTCGAAAAGTCACTTACCGTGGGAAGAAGTTCGATGTTTGGTGCGAGTTCGATCTCAGGCCTAGTCAGGAGGGAATTAGTAGAAAATCTCTCATCCCTCAATCTTTCCTTTTTCCGAGGCCAGCACTTTCTATAATACATGTAATTTACTTATTCAATAGAACAAACTCTGTAAGTGGTTATTTTTAAAAGGACACAAACCCACCTGGAAGATATGACGAAAATAACCGAGGACAAAACTAGGCTGACGCATCCGCCGGCCATGAAGAGTATAAGTACGCAGTCCTTGTTGCAATGTCCAGGCAGGCCGGCGACTGCAAAAAGAAAACCCATTAATTCGACTGTTTTAACAAAAGCCGACATGTCACATACATTCAGAGGACCTGCGAAGCAACAAAGCATGAGAAAATTTTAAAATTTCCAACTTCGTTAGTAGTGAGAAAAGGATGGTTCTGGCGCAGGTGATACTGGCGCAGTTGATGGGGTCTGGTGGGGGATAATTTCATGCGGTCTGATGGGTGCTTATTTCATTGGGTCTGACGGTGTTATGACGTCATCGTTTTTCTTCATGACGTCACACGAAGGGGGAACTGGCGCAGATGACGT